>LPNX010110336.1:406812-495422 GCA_001517045.1 Pseudotsuga menziesii | reverse complement strand
ATATATATATATATATATATATATATATATATGTTTCACAATTCCTCAAACAGTGCGTCGCTCTAACCCTGTCCTATAGGGATTTAAGCGACTCCCATTGATGAGCATTAGAAGTTCCACACCATTTAATTGCTATAATTGAACTGCACCTCTAGAAAGTAATGGAATGAACAAGATACGGGCCTCACCAGTGCATCTGTAGCTTACCTAGATGCTTCATGAACTTGTTGTCGTATAACAGCACCAAATATCCTTCCACAAACTATTTTTTCTTAATGTGGTGATCATGCCATGCCTTCTGTCGATCCTTCGCAACCCGCTGGTGGAAGCCTGCAATAAAGTAGTCCTCTTCAAGCTGAATCAACTGTGCAAAGCACTCTTCTAATGCTTCTGCATCATCCATGCCGATCGCCGCAGCGATGCGTAAACTAGGAACAATGTATTCCATGGGAATAACTGCCTCTTATCCATATACCAGATTAAATGGTGTTTGTCATGTCATTCGTTTACAAGTTGTGTGATAGGCCCATAGCACTACTGGAATTTTCAAGTCCCAGTCATCCGATTAGCATTAAATACCTTTTTACAATGTTGTTTCCAATTTTTTTTGAACGCTTCAATAGTCCCATTCGCCTGCTGATGGTATGGCGTGCATTTCTTATGTTGCACTTGCAATTCCTCAGTTAGTGCTCACAAAGTGCGGTTGATAAAATGACTACCTTTTCCACTCATCAACATCCTGGGACACCCAAACCATGTCACAATATTCTCAAATATGAACTTCACTGCTTTCACAGAGGTACAATCCACAACTGGTGCGGCCTCTTCCCACTTGGTCATATAATCAGTTGCAGTTATGGTGTATCGTGCACCAGTCCTCTTCCTTGGGGGATTAATGGGACCCACAAAATCCATGGCCCATTTATCAAAATGTTGTAGAGTTACCCGTGGAACGAGCAGCATCTCATCCCGCTGCGATGGTTTACCGACATGTTGGCAGAAATCACAACTCCTCGCATAGTCTGCGACATCATTATGCAACGTAGGCTACCATAGCCCAACGCGCAACACCTTCCACGTTGTAGCCCTTAATCCACAGTGACCTCCCACAATTCCTGCATGTGATTCTTCTAGAATGGGCCCCTGCTCATGCGGTAGGATACATCGTTGCAAGATTTCATCTGGTCCAAGCTTGTACAACTGTCCAGCAATCAGCTACAAATATGAAGCCTTTAATACCAACTTCTTCTTTTGACTAATCAACATGTCCTCTGGGGTTACACCAGTGGCCAAGAACTAAATGATTTGGGCAGAGTTGCACATCTGGAAATCCATGATCAATATTGGTCGGTTCTTAGCCGGTCTCGATGTAAGACAGGTGATCAGGACCAACATTCAACTATCCTAGTTTCACAACTATTTTAAAATCAAATTCCTAAAAAAAGAAGCAGCCATCGACAGATCCCCCCCGCAACATAGGCTTATTGACCAAGTTTTGAAAGGGAGAATGATCGGTGAACATCTTAAAGTGACTGCCTAACAAATAGTGCCTAAACTTTTGTAAGGCATAAACCATCACCAAGCCTTCTCTTTCAATCGTTGTGTAATTTCGTTCAGCAAATGACAACTTCCTACTAGCATATGCGATCGGGTGATCGAGGTCACCCTCACTCGGTTGCGCAGGCACAACCCCTAACACAACAAAAGAGGCATGAACATGCACATGGAACTCCTTGTTCCAATCTGAAAATACCAGTATGGGTGTGGAGGCCATCTTGGCCTTTAGTGTGTCAAAACTTCCTTGACATTCCTGACTCCACTCAAATGCAGCGTCCTTCTCTAATAGTTTCTCCATAGGGGCCGTAATTGCAGCATATCATTTGATAAACTTGCAACAGTACCCCATGTTCCCCAGTGTCACTTGAAGCATATTCACATTTGTGGGTGATGACAAACTAAGAATTAGTGTGATATTCACTGGATCAACCAACTAACCTTCCTTACATACTAGGTGTCCAAGTAGCATTCCAAACGGCACACAGAAAATGCCCTTCTTTGAGTTTAATGAAATCTGATGTTGTCAACACCTTTCTAACATCAATCGCAAGTTGTTGAGATGGTCCCTAATTAGCCCATAGACTGTCCAATCATCCATATATACTTGCAGGAACTTTTGAATAAAGTCTTTAAACACAGCAAAAACTACACGAGAAAATATTGCTGGTGCATTCTTAAGCCCAAAGGGCATGACTGCATATTGAAAATAGCCCCATTCAGTGACAAATGTGGTCTTATGGCAATCCTCCTTTGCAATCTGGATCTAGTGGTACCCCAAAAATCCATCTGTGAAGGAATACATCTCTTGATCACCTACTCCTTCAAGGACTTCATTTGTAAATGGAGTCGGGAATGGATCATGCAGGCAGGCATCATTCAACTTTCTTAGATCGACGCAAATCCAAAATTCATCGGTCTTTTTATCCTAAACCACCATAGGGATTATCCACTCTGATTCTTCGACAAGCTCAATGATCCCAACATCTAGCATTTGGTCAATCTCATCCTTCACATGGTCCTTGTATCATGGTTTCAGTCTATATTGCCTCTGTCGCACAAGTTTTGCATCCGGTTTCAATGGGATTTTCATCTCCCCCAGGTCCCCTAATATCCCCTTCATTTTTGAAAACCATGTTGAAAAAAGATCCTGGAATTCATGCAACAGGTCTATGATTTTGGCCATTGTTTCCTCATCCTAATAGTCCCCGATATTGGAAAATTTTGGGTTCTCTTCCTACCCAATGTTGACTTTCCTGATCTTCAACGGCTGACCCATCGAATCTGTCGGTATGTATGGTGCTATGACATTGTGGCTTCCTTCTGACTCAAGAATATTAACATTCTGCAACTCATCATCATATTCAGGTTCCCCAAATGGATTGTAACAGGTCATCATGGATTGTATTGAGCAGTGCGCATATGGATCAACTGGGTATGCGATAGGGACAACCTTCATCACTATTTCGCGGATGATTTGCAATGCATTATGTACCTCTTGGTTGGCATCCTGGAGACTAAACGTATACGTAAAGCAAACAGACAACTCCTCCCAAGTGGTTATATTTCTGCGCAGTTTTACCGCTACATACCAGGATCTCGACATCTCGTCCAGAGTATGAATAAAAGCATGGACCCACTCATCTCTAGGTCGCAAGGCCCATAAAGCCTGAAATTCCATCAAGTGACTGGTGGGGTCATTTTTTCCATCGTATCTCCTAGCATGATAGACCTCTGAATCGCCAAAGCACACAATCATCAATCTCCGACACTGTCCCCAGTCATGGATTGTCTACTTGTGCGTCGCCCACCATTGGGTCAGGGTAGCCTTCAGTGCGACATCTAGGGCCAATACCCTTTGTGGCTCAAACACTTTCTCTTCAAATTCTTGAAGGAATTCTGATAACGTTGGAAGACCTTAATAAATTGGCGACTCGACAGTCTCAATTGCTACGCAACGAAGAGACTGTGTGATTAACCCACATTTTCTGAATGACACCTCATGCAGCCTATTCTGCCAATTTTCCAGAGCATCATCAGAATCCAAGGATGCAGAACTAGCGCTGTGCCATCCAAGTTCACCATATATGGTAGGGTGGATATAGTCTTCAAAGATATTATAGGAGTGATCCCAACTTCTATTGGCTTCATCCCTCACAGGTTCAAGATACCGATAGCCTTCCTGAGGGTCCATGGGAGAAATGACCCTGAAATCCTAGTTCTCGAACATCATAACCCATTTTTTTAAATTGATGACCGCCATGCTATCATTATCCCACCAAATCCCTAGCAGTGCAGGATAGGAACCTCCATCTTCAACCACTTCTATCACATCAAAATCAGCATGTGTTTTCATACCTTCAATATCGACAACTAGGTTTGAGACACGACCAATGGCCTAAACGTTTGCCTAATTTTGTAGTCACAACTGCACCGGCAACCATCCTAATGTCAACTTTCCCATCAGCTTCCAAGTTTGCTTGGTCAGAATGTTTACATCTGATCCGAGATGCATAATAACTTATTCAACCTCATAATCTCCTATCTGGATGTTAATCCTCATCTCCTTGCCTATCTTTTTCTTTTGCAGGGAGTTCACCACGGAATCCTTCAATGTCTTATCCTGGTGGTACAACAACGTCTCAATCATGACTAGGGATTCGAGATCCCTTTCCAGCGATAGAAAACTCTCAAAGAATTGTTGCAAGGTACCATGCTGCCACGATGGTCCTGCCTCTACAGAAGGATCAAAAGCAGATGGCATTGCGATAATAGGTAACTTACCCGGATTTCTCCCGATTGCATGCTTGTCCTTGAAGGAGGTGTCTTTCATCATCGTAATATCAAATCCTACCTTTTTCTTTCTAGCAAGCTGAACTTGCTGCTACGGTCCATCTTCTCTATTTGTCACACCGGCGCGAGTAACAACCCAAACATCGACATCCTTTGTTCATGATTCACTTTGAATTGTTGCAACTGTCAATCCTTGATTCAGGTTCTGGGCTTGATTCAATGGTAGGTTTTGATTTAGCGATGGGTTCGTCGGCTGATTCTGAGTCTGTGGCGAGATCTGATTCTACATCGTCAGCTAGTTCTGCACTTGGAACGTTGGTTGGTTTTGAGTCTATGCATTCTGCAACTGAGGAATGTTTCCAGCCTGTTATTTTGCAATCAACTGAGGGAAATTTTCAACATTATGCTCATTTGTTGCATAGTATGTACACTGGGCATGAGGGTGCTCCCTTTGGTAGTGCCCAAATGCACCACAGGTGTAGCACTGGATTGATTCTCGACCTCTCCCCCCTCCTCGACCGAAGCCTCCTCCTTGTCCCTTGAATCCTCCTCGGAATCCTCCTTGAACCCCTCCTTATTGAAACTAAGGCTGGGCAAACTACTGCTGCGGGTGGTTTGGTTGCTGCTGGACATAGTGCACAGCTTGAGCATATTGTAGCTGAGGTTGCATGAGGGGAAACTGATTATACTTTGGTTGTGGTGCATACTGCGGCTGAGGTGCAAACTGTTGTTGCGACATAAACTGTTGCTGCGGTTGCGATGGGATAAACTGCATCTGGGGTGGCGGTGTATACTATACCTGCACTGCTGGATATGCCATCTTTGGTTGCGCTTGCATTGTTTGGGGTTCCTGACCTTTCACAAAGTATGAATCATATGTCCTCTAGTGGAGCAAGTCATAAGCTCGATAGTTTTTGTCGTTGTGTCCCACTAACCGACAAAAAGTACAGTACAGATTCTCTTCCTTGGTAACCATCTTTTCCATGTAGTCCCAATTCTCATGTCGATGCCCATAGACCTGACATATGCGACACCATGGAACACCAGTGCAGCTCAATGGGTTCGGGGCGCCTAAAAGCAAATAATTTCGGAATGTAAGACATGTACCTTTGGTGTGTCCATCTGCACAACACTGGGTGCACCAAAGTTCATCATGATCTTACTTCACCTTCTTGATATCTTGTAGTTGGAGCATCAGATTGGCCATCTGTGCTTGAATCTGGTTCATCCCGACTGTAGTTTCTCCTACCGGTGATGCTTCTAATTTCATCGCGATTTCTAGAGCCTCGCTCTACGTCGTAATATTTTGCTGCATTAGTGGTTGTATGATATGTGGGACAAGCACGATGATCAACCATTCCTTGTGCTGAACATCTCTCATCTGAAAGCTGAGTCGAGCCATCAACGTCTTAAACTGTTGATCAAAGTCCCAAATTGTTTCATTGGGGAACTACTTGATTTCTTTCAACTCGGTAATGTATTGAGTCTCAGACTTCGGCTTCTTGAATTCTTCAAATAATACCTTATGGATCTCATCTAATTATTTCATTGTACCTACCTAAGGAACCAGCATGAATCTCATGTACCAATCCCATGCACGACCCCCGAGGGTGGTAGCCAGCTGGATTTTCTTGATATCGCCATCCACAGTCTATCGGGCGGTCCATATCGCCTTGCACAGGAACCAGTATTGCTATGGATCATCGCTGCCATTTCCATGAAATATTGGTAGATTCATTTCGTCACCCACTATTCTATGCCTTCTTCCTCTGGATGGTACTCTACTACTAGACTACTACTGACACGTCACAAAAGTCGACGTAGAATGCATGTTTCTTCCTATTGGTGGAGTAGTGCGCGGAGGTGTGGACACGTTACTGCTAGGGTTTGATCCTGTCGTTCTCCTGGGTGTATCCTGGTCCTGGTCATCCTCATCGTCACTGAAAGGTCACTTTGTCCTTTGTGGTTGTTCCTCGCGGCATCGTACTTCGATCACAGTAGAGCCTTCTCTTGTCCTCTGCCTCTTCTCTCGAAAACTTGCTCCTCCTCTTGTACAACCACTTGTTTCCTCAGCGACCTTCGCACTTTCACCATAACTCATGCCCATCTTCCCCTTACATTCCCATGCATCTCCCCCCTTTCATTGCTGTGTCTACATCCTCCATACACCATATTTCCACTTCTCTTGGTCCATCTTCAGAATACCTTTTTTGCAAACAAGATGTTTAATAGAAAGTGCAGAGATAGAAAAAATCTACCTCATGGTCTGTTAAAGAAATCCCTTTCTTCTTCAGTAAATGATTTATTGGTATCAACTGCAAACTTGGTAATGTAGCCCTCCAGGATACTATCCAACCACACCTCAATATCCCGCGACGCCTTATTGTCTGTTTCTTATAATTCTTGGATTAGCTCTGGAGCCCAAGATGTTGGCTCTCCTCCTTGGAAGTTTTTCCTTTTATAAGCGAACTTCGCCAGCCACTCATACAAAATGACAGGAAACTCACAGAAGAACCTTTTGTGGGGACTGTCGTGAATATATATGTCCAAATAATTGCTTGTTGACAGCTTCAGATTCTAATTTTCTATTTCAGCAAACTCTCGCAATTTTAGACCAAACCACTCCTCAATCTCTGGACGAGTTAGATGCCAAAACATATCCTCCTTTCAATCACAACTCGTTCCTAGCAATAGAACTCAAAAAAAACCACCAAAAAAATTCTCATCGATAGGGGTTCTCACTCTATCGATGCCCACCCAGCGTGATCTCCCTGAGCACTGGCCCAGACATGTTTTACCCTTCCCAACAACATCCGCAGAGCAGAAGAAGTCTCACCTGAGATGTTCAACAGAGATCTGTCAAAACCAAGTTTTCGGCAATAGGAAGGGAAGATATGGCATCCGCGACTTCTACAACATACCTATCAGATTGTAGAACTAAGACAATCCTCACGATTCATCCTCACAACTATAGATCTAACAGATCGCAACATTCATTCATTACAGCAGTGTTATCGCAACATTATCATTTAGAAAACAATTTCAATCATCATTTAACAGAATTATGGCAGAAGTCAGATAGAACACACCAACAGTAAAGCATAACAAATTCAACACACTTCTCATTGATACTGCAGCAGAGAAAACAAGAAAATGGAAGACAACATTTATGCAACAACCATCATGTCATATTAATTCTGCAATAGATCCAAAACAAATAATTATTCTCCATACCAGGATACCAGTTACAACCCAGAATGCATTATTTGACACAAACATATCACAGATGATTTAAAATAGAAGACTCATCAAGACCATAGAGAGATCGCAACATATATCATCCTTCATATGATTGTACGATTGTGTCGTTGTTCGATTATATATTTAAAATTGCAAAACTAGCTCTATATATAGTCTTGTGCCTTTACATTGAAGGTCCACTTCTAACTAACTTCTAACTGCTAATGAACTATGTCCACAAAACGTGCTCAATTAACACATTAAATATTAAAAACAGTTATCTTTCCACCCATCGCGCTGACCTGGCCTTGCGCACTGTCGCGTGAACTTGCACAGTTGTTGCGACGATGCACATCTCACTTATCCAAAACCCCTGTGAACATATTACACTTGAAAATAAAACTCCATTAAATCTCCATGAAATATCTAAGTTGCCTCTCCAAACACCAACTTGGATGGGAATCTTTCACCCTCAAAACTGGCTAAGGCAAGAAAACTAGTCGTCCACTAGTTCTCACAATTCACAAAGGACAATTTCTTAAATGAAAAAAATCCACTCTCTTGGTTGATTCCTGTGTTTTATAAACATCCTTAGCATTCTAAGTTTACCAATCCATTCACAAACACAAGCCAATTTGAATTTGGGTATGGGCTCAATATTTTCCATGTGTCCTCCATTTCCTAGCCTTCCATCTTCCCTCAATTTGAGTAGGAACCCATTGAGCTTCCCCAACTCACATGAGTGCCCTATTGGATGCTCTATTTCTACCTGACATGTCAGATGTCAGCCTTCAGATCTGATTTGTGTCATATGTGTCATAGCATCTTCATCATTGTTGTCATAGAATTAGGGAATCTAGTCCAAGTGTCTCACTAGCTTCAAAATGACTCTTCCTCTCCCATGTAAGTTACATTTCCTTCAAAATTCAACCTATGATGCATATGGACAATTTTATTATAATTCTAACTCATCCAAGAACATTTAGGCTTCTCATGGATTCAGAATCGCAAGAGGAGGATTCCATGTGGCACATAAATTCTAGCTTGTGTGGGTCCCATAGTTTCCATGTGTCTCCATGCTCCATTGCCACTTCAGATTTCTCTTGTATTTATTTATTAAGATCCATTATTATATATTTATTCCATTCTAATTTCTGAACATCATTTATTTTATCCCTTATTCGAAATCTCAAATATTCCACCCCAAACCTAGGAAACTAGTAATTTTCCTCCTTGGCAATTATTTGACCCTTAGCATCAATTTGACAAAATCTCATGGATATGGAAAATGTGATTAGGCCATTATGGCCCAATGAGAAATTTGGGACATGACATGCACAGGAGTCCATTATTCTGGAAAAGATACAGTGCAAAATATATTGCAAGCAAGATTGTGGTGGCCCACCATGCATGCGGATGCTCGACAATACTGTTGCAGTTGTGATGTCTATTAAAGAACTAGAAAATCGTCACGACGAGATGAAATTCCACTAGAAACTCAAGTAAATTTGTAGGCATTTGAAAAATGGGATGTTGATTTTGTGGGACCTATTAATTCAACATGGAATAGAACATGTGCAATATATTATTACTACAACTGATTACTTGACCAGATGGGATGAAGCCACACCAGTAAGAGATTGTACTGCTGCGACTGCTTCCAAGTTCATGTTCAACAATGTTGTGACTTGACTTAGATGCTCGAATATTTTGATAAGTGACCAAGGTACGCACTTTTTCAATCCATTGATTGAAGAATAAACTGAAGAATTACATATCCATGATAGAAATACAATGCCATATCACCGTCAAGCCTAATGGTGTTGTCGAAGCATTCAACAAGATCCTGAAAAATGCATTGAAAAGGATTTGCAATTTTCAAAGAGATGAATGGGACTAGAAAATCCCTGCAGTTCTGTGTGCATACTGCACGACTTGTAATAAGTTGACAGGTCGAAATTCATTTCACTTGGTGTATGGACAAGAGCTTGTGATTCCAATGGAATATATTGTACCCAACTTAAGGATCGTTGTGATTATAAAGATGAAAGATGTTGGTGTCATTGAGGAAATATTTTTCTAGTTGATACAGTTGGGAGAGGAACATTTTGTTGCAAGTTACCATCAAAAAATTGAGAAGGAACAATAGAAAGTATGGCATGATCGTCACATCAATAATAAACGATTTCAAGTCAGAGGACTTGTTCTTTTGTATGATATAAATTTTTTAAAGCATTCGAGCAAGCTGAACACACACTAGCTAGGACCATATATCATAATTCATATCATCGACAAAGGCGTAGTGAAACTACAAAATTTAGATGGAACACATGTCAAAGGATTGGTAAATGGAAGTTCCCAAAGATCTACCAGGATAGCCACGACTTGGTCGATCGAAAAAAAACCCTCTGATTAATTTTGGTTTAATTTGATCCCAGACTATCTGTCTATCGCAAATGAAAAAGGGTGGTGAAGACAATCTATTTGTCACAATCAAAGAAATAGGTTGAAAGTTGAATATAGATCACAGAAGAAGGAGATTTGTCACAAGATGAACTTGTGGCACAGAAATGACTTATGGTCGTAATTAATTAAAAAACACAAGCAATTTTGATGACATGCTTTTTGGTCACTTCTGTCATTACTGCATAATAACTATCACTGACGTGACATGCGAATTATGGTTTTTATGGTGTTTTCTTTATGATTATTCGTATGATCAACCCATGTGACAGATATCTCTGACACCTTTCCATTCATTGTCTACGCATGTGAAGGACTAACTAATTGAACGAGTAGATGTTATAACCTTTACACCCAAGTTTCAGTTCATTATACTGCATTCGAGTGAGATATTTCCCTCTGCAACTGCAAGAGCTGAAGTGATTTTTTCACATAGTATGGTTATTTCCATTTCCAGTACAAGCATAGCTACAAAATTTGGTATTGCGACTGCATCAACCACACTCATTATGGAAGATACTTCCAGATATGTTCCATCGCAGGCCATGGTTGCAGGAGAAGTTGAACAAATTCCATTCATTCCTAAAGTAAAGTTGAGACCAAATCCACCTAGTTCGTCAATGTGGAAGCAATTTGGTAACCAGAAGAAGAAAGCACCAATAACACCACTACTTGAAGAAGAAGAAGCAACGATTGTTAGGCTACTAGATGATATTCCACCAAAACCACTAGATGCACCAAAGAGCAGAATGTCCAAAATGAAAAGTATCCATTGGTAAATTTATTTGTTTCGAAAAGGACTTCAAGTAATGGTAAATAACGATTAGAGCCTATGACGTCTCCTTTATCTTTACAAGAAGCACATGATATATTTGGTGATGTAAATGAAATTTACAAGAAGTTCAAGATATATTTGGTGATTTTGATGAAATTTTCTTTCATCAATCCTAACATTATAAAGAAGTAACCTTTCAAACATAAATAAAGAAGGAAAGCAACAACAAATGCTACAAAGAAGATTGAAGAGGCAGAGTAAATATGGCCCAAGGTAGTCGATCAAGTTTCTCAGACATGGGAAGCATTGATATATGATGAAGAATTAGAGAAATTCACAAAGCAGTTGTGCACTACTCAGACAGAGGTGACCCATATGAAGAATGTGATGAAGAAACTTCCCCTAGTAGATAAAATAGCTAAGGCTTCCGAGATGAAAAAAGTATAGAAAAAATTTGCAACACCGTGAACACAACAGTAGAAGCACACTGACAAGGTCACATAATTACAGACATAGGTATAAAGAGTTAAAGGAATTATTCAACCTATACACCAGAAACTACGACAAGTAGTAGAGTCAGTAAGACTTACAATGTTGAAACACATCAGTTCCAACCTTGCGGAGGATTTGAAGAAGAAGGAAGCATAAGTATGGGAGGAGACCACACAGATAGTGAAAATATTCCAGTATTTTCAAAGTAAGGTCATCACAAGAGAAGTTTCAGACTAGGGTAGCTTGGGACGAGCCACAAGTGAGTGTTGGGGGCCTATTGGCCCTAGGAAAAGATAGGCATAATTCAACCAGAATTCTGGTCAAGAATATGAAGGGTCCACTTGCATGAAATAAGTAGTCATGGAAGAAGAGTTGCGACATACGCAGCCATGGAAGAATATTTGTGACAAAAGCAATCATGGGAGAAGAGTCTACGACAGAATAGAAGAGTCCGTGACTAAAGAGGAAATCCATGAGAGAAGGAGAAACAGAAAAATAAAAGTACAACTATTGAAAAGGATAGATCGATTGATCGTGGGTAAGAATTCGGTTAGAATAGCACATGCTTTGGGAATAAAGAATCTTTGTAATTTTGGGCTGATAGTGCCTACTTCTAATATAACTGAATGCATGAAAATAGGAATGATAGAGTGTTAGCTACAAAAATATAGTCGGTTTATTATGACATGTAAGAGCCTATAAAAGAGATAACCCAAGTTGTGTGTGGGTTGGTCTCTAAGTCTCAGCTGACATTTGTCTTAGAAGAGCTATAGAATTGTAGAGAAGAGAGTTGATCCAGGATGTGTGTAGATCTATAGTAGAGTGAAGGAGAAGAAACTTCAGATACCAAAGACTATAGAGCATGAGAGGAGAGAAGTCTGTATAGATTGTAGAGAAGATCTAGAACAAAGTTTGCAACTAAGTGCACATACGAGATACACTATATATTTCTAAATCCAGATGAAGAGCTCCTTGTGGTTTCTCCCATATGGGTTTTCACATTAAATTTTGTCTCAATGTGTACTTGATGAATATGTCTATGTTGAATGAATGTATGTTGTGAATAATTAGGTCTGAATAGATTTACTATCCTTTGTTTACGAATGATTTCTTAGATGCATGCATCGCACTATTGATAGATAGAATCTATGCTAAATATTTATATCACCATTGAAATCTATGTCAACGGACAAGTAGAGTAATATATTGAATGACACAATAATAATAAGAAATACACCCCCAGCTTCAACTGAGAAATATAGTAAAGTGTCGTGAAAGAATAAATCCCCACCCAACTACAGAAACCCAGCTCTGGAAACCCATAGAGATATCTTAGGTGATACTACATCTGCGTCACAGGTGCTGTTGATTGATCCCTGCTCTGTCGGACCGATATCTCGGGCTTTGTTGATAGTCAAACAAGGGTCTAAACCTGGGTCAAAAGAGGAAACACCAACAATATGAGTTCAAAAATCAGTACCTTGAGGGAAACATGGAGTTTCAAGGTAGAATAGATGATAAACCATAAAGGTTAGGGCATCAAGTCCCAAATCCATGAAATATCAAGATGCGGAGTCTTGGATCTATGGGACAAATCAGGGTGTGGAGTCATGAATCTACTAGGGCATGGATTCCTAGGTATAGGAAAAGGGCATAGATTCCTAATAAGTATGGGGGGGGGGGAACGCAATAGGGGTGTGAAATCCCTATTCTTCAACAGAAAAACACCACTCAAAGGCATATATCAACTGAGGTGGCCAACATCGTTTAATCTTTGATTTAATTTAATTCCAACTTACCAACTTTAGAGGGTCTCCTTAGTGATATTATTATTATAATGAAAAAGGAGAATTATTTAATTAAGAAAAATAAGTAATTAGAAATTGTTTTAGGATGATGCATGGTTAGGGTGATTATTAAGAAATAAGTAACTAAATAAATAAGATAAAAAATGGGAGATCACCACCTTGATGGAGGGTGGTGAATAATAGGAAATTATTCAATTAAAAGAAATTATTTTTTCATTGGAAGGGGTGAGGTGTCACCCCACTTAGAGGTTATCAACGTAGAATAAGCTCCCATGGTTTTTTTGGGGGGTACCTGAAGAGTAACTAAATGATGCTAAAATGGCCCTGGAATTCCTTGACTAAAATCCTAATTTAATCTTCTTGGTTGAGTTAGACATGAGTGGTACTAAGAGGAAGTGAGTGTTTTCTTCCTTAATTTTCCTCATACGTCTCTCTATTACTGTACCTTGGTATTGATTCCGAGCTCTTATAGCTCAATCGTTCCAAGGAGAGAAGCTCTTGCTAGAGAAGGCTGTGAGGAAAACCGGTTGGTCAACAATGAGTTGGCAAGAGTAAAGACAATGGAGATGGAGCATACTTTCAACTTTTGGAGATGGATATCTGAATATGTATAATGAGATGGTTTATGTAATTTTTATATTATTGTTCATTGATTTTATTTGATTTATTTAATGTGAAAATGTCAATTAGAATGAAAATATGTTTGGTACTAACCCATGATATTTGGAAGCAAGTTTACTGAGAATTTTAGCCACGAAGGGCATAATCAAACAAGAATACAAATCAAAATGGATTCTATGAAAATATAAGGAAGAAACTACCTTACTGGAAGTTGGGACTTCATATGAGAAGGGAGATAAATTGTAGTTAATCATCCACATTTTAATTAAATTAACATTATGTTCTTAGTTGAAAGGAAATTAGTAATCCATATACCTCTTGATAAAAGATAAAAGGAGGCTTACCATGTGCTTGTAAAAAAAGAAAATCTATAAATGAGAAGTATTTCATTTCATGAGTATCTTTGTGGTTGTTATGAATATAATGGAACCATGTTTGTGAAATGTTACCAATGAGATTTAATTCATAGTAACTTAATTTTGGGTGGATTTTATTTATGGTGGTTGCAATGTCTACTTTGTGTGCCATGTATTTGACAAAATGTGTAAAAATGGGTTTAAATATTTTAGGGTTGTTGTATA
This sequence comes from Pseudotsuga menziesii, assembly GCA_001517045.1. NCBI lineage: Eukaryota > Viridiplantae > Streptophyta > Pinopsida > Pinales > Pinaceae > Pseudotsuga > Pseudotsuga menziesii. The sequence goes on along the minus strand of LPNX010110336.1, from coordinate 481,095 downwards.
TGTCATTTCCCTTATGTATGGTTGTAGTGGTTGTTGTGCATGCCATATTTTTTGTCAAAATGTATGAATAGGTTTTATAGTTTTCAACTTGGTTGAGTTAAAAAAAACATGTCCCTAGGAGAATCTGTTATGTTTTAGATCAAAATCAAGGGGCATCCATACCATTTGACCATGGAACCTATGTTTTGATTCCAAAATAATGTTTTCAATTTTGGATTTTGTGATTTGGGCAGTGTTGTAGAAAATATATTCAACCTGTGGGCTTGGTTCTATGCTTTGGAGCTATGAATTGATAACCAATGCAAGCTTCATGGTCAACCTATAATAAAAGGTAGTGTCTGAATTTAATTATGTGTGTACATTATTTACTATGTGAAGGTTCAAATCACCCCAAGGGTGGTATAATTTATGATGGAAAACTGTCTGACAAAATTCCTCAATGGTTGTGGTTGCACATTTGCAAACTTATTGTTTGTCAAAATACCTCAATGGCTATAGCTTCATAGAAACAAATTGTTTTTCAAAATGCCCCCATGGTTGTAGCCTTCCATGTTTGCAAAGTGTTTGTATAAATGTCTAAATAAATGTAATGAGTTTGTAATCAAAGTGTTTGTGGAAAAATGTCACCATGAATAGTTTGGTAGTTCTAGTTACATATCATGTGTAACTTGCATATGAAATCTGGATTATGGAATCTTCCTTGAATGTAGAAGTTGTATTTTTCTTTCAAACATTCAATGCAATAGAATGTTACATATTGAACTAGAATACATTCAAATTTGTTGTTATTAAATAGATTTAATTTCCAAATGAATTTGGAAATTATGGTTTGAAAGTTTGACATATACATTTAACTTACTGGAGACTCTTCCTTTTAATTATGTTTATTTTGATTTTAAGAAACTAAGTATTGTAGTTGTAGCTTTTGGATTCATAATGCAAGGATTATGTTGTAGCTTGGGTTGGGAGATTTAATTAGCATGGTTTATTTTATAGGATTTAGTGCACTTAAAATGATATCAGATAAGAGAATAAAACTCAATATTAAAAGTTGTCTTTTATGTGAAATGCATGGCCTACTTTATTTTTCGATCACAACATTAGTGGAGCAGCATGGCACCGTGGGATATTTCGATAGTGCTGAATAGGGGGGATATTGTGGTGCTGGTATGATCATAAAAATCAACCAGACTTCATATTTCAGTCTTAACCTTAGCATTGGTCATGGATCTAATACTAAAGTTGAGCTTCTCGCACTTTGGGGCCTACTTTATTTTACCAAAGAAAAATATATATGGCTTGACATGGTTCTTGGAGATTCTGAAGAGATTGTGGAATGGGCTAAAGGTTCTTATAAAATTCATACTATTCAGCAATTCCATTGGATCAAATGGATGAAGATACTCATTGAACATTTTCAGCACACCACATTCTCCATATCTACCGAGAACTAAATACTGAGGCTGATGGTCTTTCCAAATTAGCCATTGGAGTCAGTATGAACTCCATTGAATGGGCGAGATTCGACTGGTTAACACTCATAGAGCAGGGCTTTATGAATATTAGTTAGCTTAGATAAATAGCTTAATCAAACAATTCATCATGTTATTAGACTATTCACATGTCTATTAAGACATACCATAAGATTCTACTTTCGTCAATTGATCATAAAGCTTTAGGAAGAGATTTGATTTAATGTAAATTAGACACTCAGCTAGTAAGACAGAACTTTCAATACTATAAAGTTGTATTATATGTGTGAAAACAAAAGTAAGTTAACAAGTTTGTTGTGTCCATTGACTTTAAAACCCATGTATTTAATTTCTATAAACCAATGAACATGTGATAGAAGCTTAATTAATTACTGTTATTGTGGTATATGTTGTAGTTTATGTTAAAGAGTCAACAAGTGGATTATATTGATTAGAGGAGAAAGAGATGGTCATTTGAAGTGATTGAATTGACTAATCAAGACATTAAGTTTATATTCCAAGTATTTGACTAATTTCCTGAATTAAGAGAAAATGATTGGTATGGTTGACAAGTTTTGTGTAAGTCTTAAAACCTTTTTAAGGATGTTGGTTTGGGACTCTCGAACTAGTAGCCAATGTTAGATAGAGTTTTGATATGAATATGGAAATGGTTAATGCTATCTTGCCCTCAACTTGTGATCAAATGTGTTCTTAGGATTAGTCTTAAGGAAAATTTTATCTCTTATTTCTTATGTTGAGTTCGTGTTTTGAAATTGATGGAATGTCTTTGTTCGTTGATAAGCTAGGATTCATGGTGATATAATTATCTTATGCCTTGTATGAATATGATATCGTTAGTCATAATCGATGAATATGTTGTTCATGGTGATATAATTATCTTACGCCTTGTGACTAACGCTATGTCGATGCACCATGAACAACATCAAACCAAACCATGAATTGCAAGAGGGTGCACCACCATTGGGGTGGAATCTCTCCAACGTGGTGGGGGTAGACTGCTATTATATTGAGTGAATAAAAGAATACATAGGCGGCAGATAGCTTATGCACATGAGGGTAAAAAATGTGCTTCGAGTTCGCTTGAGGAAAGCTTAAGCACAATCATGAGGACTCTAGCTCGAAACATAGTGCAACCTTATCCTAGCGGAGGTCTTCTAACAATTGTATTGTGATTTGATTGTTGCATTATACTATGGTTTGATTGCTAACCATTAATTACACCTTGAAATCAAGGATCACTTTATTCATACACATTAATACAAAAGTGTGTACATGGATCTCGACCCCACCCTTGAATCTCATGTGTGCAAAAGGAGACTTTTGCCCACTTTTACCTCAACAAAATTTCATCCCAAAGGCGCCCTTCTTCGCTCCATGTGGAGAGACTAAGAGTTAGTGAAGGAGATGAGTCAAATGGTCAAGAGGAATAAGGAATTAAAACACACATTTAAAACCTTAATGACTTGAACATGTTCCGGGAGCATGTGGACGCTATTGTACGCTACATCGACTTGTCCACATAACCAATTGTAGCCAACTAGGAGTGCCTCGCCATTAGAGGATCAATGTGCATATTTAAAACCCGATAACCTCAACAAAGTGAGGAAGATGCATGAACGTTTCTATACACCACATCAACTTTTCCATATGTCTAATTGAAGCCGATAAGAAAGTGTGCAACGCACTGATATCCCTCCCTTACCCTAGTATGAAAATGATACGGAGGAGGTTTTTCCTAGGAATAAATGATAAGGGTAATCTCTGCATGGAAACCAAGAATGGAATCAAAATATGGTAGAGGAAGTTTGTTTCATGTGGCATTGGAATAAACCAACATAGATCCAAATCCTAGGCTCTATCAATCACCGAGAGGGATCAAATCTCTTGAGGTGCAAATCTCTTCTTTAGTATTTCCCTCAAGGAGCTATCATCTTTGGCGTGTCCTATATATAGCCATCGATTTGATTCAAACTAAAAGACACATATTTTTATTTAAGGTCAACATATAATATTTTTATTATTAATATTTAATATTATTTATGGAGGACATATAATATTTTTTATTTTGTTAGGAACACACATTACAACATCTACCCCATCCATGGTTTTAAAACCATGTGCAAGGACCTCCTAAAACCATGGGTTGTTTAGGAGGCCTTGCACATGGTCTTAAATCCATTTGCAAGGACCTCCTAAACCATGTACAATAAAACCATGGGTTGTTTACGAGGCCTTGCACATGTTTTTAAAACCATTTGCAAGGCCCTCCAAAACCATGTACAATAAAAACATGGGTTGTTTAGGAGGCCTTGCACATGGTTTTAAAACCATGTGCAAGGCCAAAAATTTTTGAGGGATAATTCAAATTTTTTTTCTTACGTAGGAACATTACAACATCTCCCACATATTGTGTTGTTTTCCAAATTTTTTTTGGCAGATAATTAAATTTTTAAATTTTTATTGTTTTGTTAGGTAGTAACATTACAACATATCCCCCATATTAGGTTGTTTTTGTGGCATACATTTATTTTGGCGGATAATTAAAATTTTTTATTTTTTATTATTTTATTAGTAAAAAACGTTACAACATCTCTCCCATACTCGACAATATTATTTTTGGCCAACATAAGATCGAAAAACATTACAAGATATGCCAAATGACAAATGCTACAAGATATCCCTCATATTGGGCTAAAGAACACATCTCGGCGCAATAATATTTGTGAGGATGAGCATAATCCTCTAATCGAAAGGCTATTATCATCACATCAAATTCAAGCTCGTACTAACTTCTTCATCCAAAAACCGTATCCCGATTTGTATGTTCTTGGTGTTGTTTGTGTGTGTTATGTTGGAGTTAACAAGGCGGCCCATGTTTCCAAACTTCCTTCTTGTAGTTGGGCACTTCATCGTTCCCCATAGGAGGATTTCGAAATATGCACCTCGAATTATCGGGTATCTGTGTCAGCCATAGGTAAGGTGTTTCTTTTTTCCATTCGTTCTTATATACGACGTTGGGTTGGGCCAATTGACATGATTTTACCCTATTGTGGTGTAAGTAAAATTAGATCATATGATTTGAAATGGTGACCACGAACTAGGGTACTTCCAGTTGTGGTAGAAATGATAGATGCCCAGGCTATCCATTGCCAGAGATGCACATTTTTTATGCAAATTGTACATGTGCCCTATTTATGCAATAGAAGGGTTGATCAGGAACTTACTAGATTGACCAGCACAACCCATGTCTTAGGGAATGCCCACTTGGAATGTAAACTATAGATGGGATTTTTGCTTCTACATTAGAATTAGTACCTTACTAGATTGACGGTGTGGGGTTGACCCTTTGTTAGAAGGTAAGTTTCTGAAAGGTTTTACCTAAGTATCAATTTGGGGCTCTAGATTTGCTTGTTTTGAGTGGAAGTGACCCTTTGGATTTGAATGGGAAACTTCTTAGTTGGTATGCAAGTGAAGTCTATGTTGTATGATCAACTAAAATTGATCCCTGGAAGATAAGTTTCAATACTTGGTTCTTAGAAACATGACTAGGAGATCCATTTATCATACTGGTTAAAATTTCCTTTTGACCTTACATAAGTACATTTATAATCAATGCATTTTGACCTTACATCAGTACTTTTCTAATCAATGCAGATGGGTGGGTTAACACTAGTTTTCGCACTTTATTCTTTGCAATACTAGAGGTATATGATCTGTTGGATCTCAACTTATGTGCATTAAAAAGTTTAATGAATGCGTTAATCAGTTTGACGAATTCATCAAATAGCTGTAACAGTTACTTAAATGCTGAAATATGATATAACAGCAAACTAAATAGGAAATTAAACAACAAAACTGAAACAGAAATGAGAAACACTGAAATAAGAGTCACAAACAGAAGTTGATAACGGAGTTCACCCCCTCCACTGGGCTACGTCTCTGGGTCCCTCTCCAATGGGTACTGATCCAATTAATCTCTTTAAGATGGTACAAAATGGTTCTGGAATCAACTTCAGCAACTGCAAGTAGAATGCTGTACATAGTCTTCAAGACCCCTCTTTTGAAAATTTACAATTAGCCCTCGAAAGGCAAAGAAAGCTAAATTATAACAGAGAATGTCGACTTCAAAAGAACAGCATCTGCGCACTTCACAGCAACTCCCCAAGTTTCTCATAACAGAAAAATGAAGCCCTGTGCTCTAACACAATCTGAATCTCTTCCTCTGTTCCCCCTAATGTGGCCAGAGATCCTCTATTTAACATTCAGTGCGAGGATAAGTAATGGGTTCGACTCGCCTTTATCATCACAGTGGTTATCTTCTTTATTATCGTTACAACCATACGCTAAACTGAACCATGCAATCCCACCAAATTGCTGCACAAGCGTTATGTTACCACGACGTTCCATATCCCCGAAACGTTGCAACTAAATCCATGTATATGTGTTGAATCACAACATGTTGCAATAACCCACAACCGGGCTATGCCACATGTAACGTAACCATTTGATGTCACCACCAACTTCGCGGCAACCAATATATACATGTCCCAGCAAACGTGATATCTATGTCACAGCAACTCAGCATATAACCAATGTCGCAGCATCCACAAACGTTGCAGCATCGCAGCATCCACAAACGTCGTAGCATCGCAGCATCCACAAACATCGCACCATACACAAACATCACACCATCCACAAACGTCGCAGCATCGCAGCATCCAAAAACCATTTTAGATTACCTCCTGACAGTGCATAAACTACGCGGCCCATACTGCGCAAGCTACGCGTCCCATGTGATCTGCGCAAGCTTCGCGGCCCATACAAGCTGCGCAATGTTATGTCATACCGCGCGGTCCTTAAGGCTATTCGCGCACTATGTTTGAACCATAGATTAATAGCTATTGTACCATATTGGATCAATGTAATTTTGAAGATGAATAATCCACCGGATCATTCCTCCCCATTGGAGAGCTTTTGGACCACCAAAAGCCTGATCCACTCTACAAGTAAGTGAGGGTACAACTCCCTCACTTTTCCAATATCCATCCATCTTTCCTTGCTAGGATGAATGCGTTTAAGCCCCATGCGAAGGTACTCAACATTCCACCTTCGCAAAGTCCTTATATTTCTGTCAAGAATAACATCATCCTGCAACTCTTTCATGTATTCAGGTGCCATATCATCAACTAAAGGAATCTGTATGTTAGTTTCCTCATCCATGATCATAGGGGGCTCATACAATTTAAGATTCTCAACATTGACAACTGAATAGATTTGCATGTATGGAGATAACTTCAAGCGAAAGGCATTTGTACTGATATTTTCCAAGATCTCAAAAGGACTATACCAGATAGGCTTAAGCTTTTTACCCTCACCTTTCATTCTTTCTTTGGTGATATGTAACCAAATTCTGTCACCAACGTGGAATTGATGATCAACCCGATGCTTGTCATGCCTGGCTTTGTACTTTACCTGCATTTTCTCCAACTGTTCCTGAATTGCCTGCTGCACTGCTTGGATTCTCTAGATGAATCTTAGACCTTTATCTGCATCATGATGTCCATCCACTGCATCTTTTCCAAAAGAGAAGTCCATCGGTGTTTTTGACAGATAACCAAAACAAGTTTCAAAAGGAGATCTTTTCGTGGAAGAATGAACTGCATGATTGTAAGCATGTTGTATATACTGAAATTGCTCATCCCAAAGTTTAGGATGTTTACTACAATATCCTCTGAGCAGCTGAACCACTGTTCTGTTCACTACCTCTGTTTTCCCATCGGTTTGTGGATGAAAAGCTATACTTTTCTTAAGTTCGGTATCCATAAGCTCCCATAAAGTTGACCAGAATTCTCCCAAGAACCGGGAATCCTGATCAAATACAATAGACATGGGTAGCCCAAAATGTACCCAAACATTCTGAAAGAATAGATGAGCTGTTTGTTCAGCAGTGATCTATTTGTTACATGGCATTAAGATACACATTTTGTTGAATCTATCCACAACAACATATAAATAATCATGACCTTTTCTAGACATAGGTAGTCCTCCTACAAAGTCCATAGAAATACTTTCCCAAGGACGAGAAGAAATTGGAAGAGGTGTGTACAAACCCAATTTCCTATTGCTAGGATTACTTGTTGCACACATAACACATCCTCGTATATATTTAGCTACAGTTTCTTGCATCTGAGGCCAATAACAATGATTCTACAATACAGACAATGTTTTACTTACACCAAAATGTCCTGCAATCAATGAACTATGTGCTTCTCGAATCACATGCACTCTCTCTTTTTTTGGAATACAGGGTTTACCGAGATGATACAAGAGTTGATTATGCACATAATAGTTCTCTTCCTGTTTACCATGTATTAGTGATGCATATACTTTCTTAAAATCTTTATCTTCTGCATACTGTTCAATGTAACTTTCATGTGTTAATGAACTGTTTTGAAGAATGATTGAAGCATTTGTAGGAGGCCTTGATAACATGTCTGCTACCTTATTATGAATTCCCTTTTTGTACTTAATTACGAGATGAAACTGTTGTAAGAATCCCATCCATCTTAGATGCCTACTTTGTTGTACTTTAGTTTGAGATTGTAGATATTGAAGTGGCTGGTGATCAATATGTATGACTGTTTCTTTTCCCATTATATAATGTTTCCACTTCTTCACACTCTGTAATAAAGCATACAATTATTTGTCATACGTCAGATAGTTACTTACCGCAGTAGAGAACGTTTCTGAATGGTAACAGACTGGCTTCCTCCCTTGCATCAAAACGGCTCCCATGGAAAACCCGCTGGCATCGGTCTCGATCTCAAATGGCTGCTGCAAATCTGGCAACGTCAGAACTGGTGCTGTGCTAATCCCTTCCTTTAAAGTGTCGAAGGCTCTCTGATGCTTGCCTCCCCACTGGAAAATCTCTTTGACACTTGTCAACGCATGTAATGGTGCAGCAATGGAGGAAAACCCAGAAATGAATTTCCTCCAATACTGAACCGCACCCAGAAAAATTCTGATTTCAGTAACGGTGTTAGGCCATGACCAGTTTACAATGATAGAAACCTTGGTTGGGTACACTCATAGGTGGCCTCCACCAATAATATGGCCCAGATATACTAAAGAAGTTTTAGCAAACTCACATTTAGACATTTTTACAGAAAGCTTCTCCTTCCTCAGTACATCTAAATTTTTTTTCACATGTACAAGATGCTCTTCCCAGGTTTTACTAAACACTAGGATATCATCCAGATATACAATTACAAAATCATCAACGAATGGACGAAAGACATCATTCATGACCCGCATGAAAGTAGCAAGTGCGTTACAGAGCCCGAAAGGCATCACAAGCCATTCATACAAACCCTGTTTTGTTTTAAACGTTGTTTTCCAGGCATCATTTTCAGCAACCTGGATTTGATGATACCCACTACGCAAATCCAATTTTGTAAAGTAAGTTGCATGTTTCAACTGATCAAGCAAATCATCAATGCGAGGAAGAGGATAGCTGTTTTTAATGGTGATTTTGTTAAGAGCCCTATAGTCAATGCACATCCTCCAAGACCCATCCTTCTTCGGAACCAATACTATAGGAGAGCCACAAGGAGAAGTACTTGGCCGGATGACCCCTTTCTCAATTAGCTCCTCAACCTGCTTCTTGATTTCCTCGTTCTACATTACAGACATCCGGTACATGGCTATGTTCGGGAGTGGCACATCCTGCTGCAAATGTATCTCATGCTGAATCTCTCTCTTTGGTGGTAACCCTTTCGGATCTTGAAATAAATCATCATACTCAGAAATAATTTCAATCAGTTCATATTTATGTTTAGGATCACATCCTTTAAAATATTTAGAGATCTCATCATTTTTCACCTTAACCATCATTAACACAAAATTCTTGCTAGCATTTACCAGCCTCTTCATTTGTCCTGCAGAAACTATTGCTAGGTTTGTTCTTATCTTATGTGCTCGTACAATATATTCCACACCATCTTTAAAAAGATGATACTTATTCTGCTCTCTATAAAATACTGCTTTCCGGTCATACAAATATGGGCTCCCAAGTACTATTCCACAAATGTCAAGTGGTACTACATCTAGTTCTACCTCATCCATAAACTTTTCAGTGATTGCAAATTTCAAAACACATTTCTTGGTAACTTGCAATTGTGTATCATTAGTAACCCAACCAAGAGGATAGGGTTTTTCATGAGGCATAGTAACTAAATGCAATTTCTTAACCACTTCTTCTGATATCATATTTACTTGTGAACCACTATCAAACAATGTATCAATCTTTGTGTGATTTGCAATGACACGTACATGAAACAGTGCACTTCTATTTTTATCATTTTGCTTAGAAGTAGATGGCAGATTTGTACTTGCACTAGAACTTGATTTTGCATCAATGGGAAGTGAGATACTTTTATTCTTACCCTGGATTCCGATAGTTGTAACCAATGTTTCATCACCTGAGTCAGATCCCAAATCTTGAATAACCGCTGCAGTAGCTTTTGCTTTGTCTTTATCTTTGTTTCCTCCGTACTTCTTTGGCCTTAAATCCGGATGAAGTTTCCAACACTGAGAGACATCATGTCCCTTCTGACAATGCGAACATGTAGGCTTTTCACCCTCTTTTTTAACAGTGGCCATCTTCTTTTTCCCCTGATCTTTACCTTTCGACTTGCTTTCAAATTTAAAGTATTTCTTCATAAAAGTATCATTAGCATGCTTACCCTTGGCTTCTAAATGTGTAGCTTGAACACATACATCATCCAAATTATTGGGGTTAAACATCAACAAAGTATGCTTCAAATAAGAATGCATGCCACCAATGTACTTAAGAAGAGTTTCCTGTGTATCTAATGAAACATTCAATGCAATAGCCCTCTTTCTGAATTCATGAGTATAGTCTTGAATATTTTGTCCTTTAGCTTGTCTAAACATTTTCCAACTCATGGTTAATTGTTGAATATGTCCTAAAGGATAAAATTGCTTCCTTAATAATTCAATGAATTCATTCCAAACTAAAATAATTTTACCATTCTTTCAAATATTTTTCTAAATCTTGCTCTCCCACCAAGTAAGAGCCATACCGCTCATCCTCAAAGTGGCCAATCGAATCCTGGAAGGGTCATCATTAATGCCCTGCACCCTGCAATATACTTCAAGCTTCTTGATCCAATTGTCTAACTTTTCAGCATCTAAATCTCCATTATAAATTGGCAATTCAAATTTAACATCCAATTTGAAATAAGGCATATTAGGATTTGCATTATTCGAATGAGAAGTATGATAAGAAGAGAAATTTTGATTAGTTTCAGGAGGATCACCATCACCTCCTACTCCTTTACCATTTTCTTCCTTCTTCACTTCTGCATCTTTGGATGAAGATCCTTCTTCTTCCCCTCGTGGAGAAGACATGGTTCTTGAGAATGTTCTCCTCGAGTAAATCTCAGGATCTCCTTCGATTAATTCTCCTTCACCACGCTTTAACCTGGACCTGGTAAGCATTCACAAACTTGCACCAGCAGTTAACCTGCTCTGATACCATAATATGATCTGTCGGATCTCAACTTATGTGCATTAAAAATTTTAATGAATGCGTTAATCAATTTGCCAAATTCATCAAATAGCTGTAACAGTTAATCAAATTCCAAAATCTGATATAACAGTAAACTAAACAGGAAATGAAACAACAAAACTGAAACAGAAATGAGAAACATTGAAACAAGAGTCACAAACAGAAGTTGATAACGGATTTCACCCCCTCCACTGGGCTACGTCTCCAGGTCCCTCTCCAATGGGTACCGATCCAATTAATCTCTTTAAGATGGTACAAAATGGTTCTGGAATCAACTTCAGCAACTACAAGCAGAATGCTGTACAAATTCTTCAAGACCCCTCTTCTGAAAATTTACAATTAGGCCTCGAAAGGCAAAGAAAGCTAAATTATAATAAAGAATGTCGACTTCAAAAGAACAATGTCTGCGTACTTCACAGCAACTCCCCAATTTTCTCTATAATAGAAAAATGAAGCCCTACACTCTAACACAATTTGAATCTCTTCCTTTGTTCCCCCTAATGTGGCCAGAGATCCTCTATTTAACGTTCAGTGCGAGGATAAGTAATGGGTTCGACTCGTCTTTATCATCACAGCGGTTATCTTCTTTATTACCATTACAACCATACGCTAAACTGAACCATGCAATCCTGCCAAATTGCTGCACAAGCGTTATGTTACCACGATGTTCCATATCCCTGAAACGTTGCAACTAACTCCACGCATATGTGTTGACTCACAACACGTTGCAGTAACCTGCAACCGGGCTATGCCACATGTAACGTAACCGTTTGATGTCACCACCAACTTCGCGGCAACTGATATATACATGTCACAGCAAACGTGATATCTATGTCACAGCAACTCGGCATATAACCAATGTCACAGCATCAAAACATCCACAAATGCTGCAACATCCACAAACGTCGCAGCATCCACAAACATTGCAGCATCCACAAACGTCGCATCATCCACAAACATCGCAGCATCCACAAACGCCGCAGCATCCACAAACGTCGCAGCATCGCAGCATCCACAAACCATTTTAGATTACCTCCTGACGGTGCACAAACTGCGTGGCCCATACTGCGCAAGCTACATGGCCCATGCAAGATGCATGATGTTATGTCGGACCGCGCGGTCCTTAAGGCTAGTCGCGCACTATGTTTGAACCATAGATTAATAGCTATTGTACCATATTGGATCAGTGTAATTTTGAAGATGAATAATCCACCGGATCAGTATATGCTTTTGTTCTAGGTCATAGATGTTTAGGACAACAATTTTCCATTATTGCATACATGGTAGAGATTTGAAATCAAAGCATCCTGTATTTTGTCCATTATACATCCGTGACCTGTTAAAAAAAATTGTAACCGTATTTGATGGTCAAATTGCCTAGTAAATCCTAGTGCTGGTTGCATATCACCATCTATCGTAGAAGTGAAGTGATGGATGCTTAGGTTATTTTTTATTTTTTCGTCTTCAGAGAGTGTGTATGTAACAAATTCTACATGGACGACAATTGTGAGAGAAGTGTAGCCTCAAAAGTTTTCCACTCGGGAATTTTTAGGAATTTGGCATTGAGGTGCAAGTCTTTGGTTGACATTGAAACATCCTTCTTTCTTACTCTGATATTGTCATCACTTGGAGGTGCTTGTGTGCTTTGTAGCCCTCTTGTGATAATTGTTTTTCGCTTTGAGTTGCAAATTTCACTCCAGTTGACTGGACAACATTCTCACTTTGGTACTGTCATTATTTATGGTACCTTCATTTCTTAGAAGTGTGTATGCTTTGTGGGTCCTCCTTCCTTGTGATAATTGTCTGTTATGCCCTTTCTCAGAGGTGCATGTGTGCTTTGTTGGTCCCCTTATTTGTAATAATGGTCTATGCCATGCCCTCTTAATTGCAAACTTAATAAAATTCAAATGGTATACCCATTTGTTGAGAATTTATTTGTCTTTTCCTTTGTGGTTTAGAGGTTCCTCGGTGCTTAGATCTGTTTCTTGTGATAGTTTTATTTGTGATGCTTCTTAATTGAAAACTCAATCCGCTTCTTGTGATAATTATATTCATGATTATTCTTGTGATAATTGTATTTGTGATGCTTCTTAACTGTATTCGTAATGCTTCACTCATGATGCAACTAGGTCCACGTATTCAATTTGTGACCTTTGAGTGTGAGATGGGATTGGTACATGCCTAGATGGGATATTTTTGTCTATTCTAATCCTACCACATATGAGCCATTTGAATTTCCTCATTGGCGTTCTATTTTATTCATTGAATTAGATGTATTATATATGTACTCATTAATGAATAATAAAGGCATGGAAAGTTATCCAAAAAAATTTCAATTCTCTTGTGTCATAAAACATTATTTTCTTCTCTATTTTGCTGTACATATTTGTGACGATTAATTTTTTCATAAGATATGCTTGTCAAATCTCACATGGTATCAAAGCCTAGTCATGCATTCTATTGCTCTCAAATACTTCCATTATAGCGCCAGAAGTAGTGGAGTTTCCAATGTGCTCAGTGTCAAAGTAGAGTTTGATTGATCTTACCAAATTTCCCTTTTGAGTTTTTTTTTGTTCAATTTTCAGATAGTCTCATTAGAAGCACAATAACAAAGCATGGATCTATATTCAATTATGCTTCGAATTTCTTCAACTATCTTGAATGAAAATCCAAGATTGAGATTCTATTGCACTATAGAGGTCTCTACAAAGTTACAATGGATTTAGAAGATAATCCAAATGCAGTAGTTAAGAAAGAAAAATGGCATAACAGAAATGATGAAGCCTATAACATTCTTTCTCTCTCTATTTCATCTTCATGATTTGACAACCCTGAATGAAGTGTGGACAAAGCTCGAGTGCTTCTTTGGAAAGAAAGATGAGATCAAAGGAAATCAATTGGAAAATGAGTTGATCTCATTGAGTCCAAGCAATTTTCAAACCATTGAGGACTTCTTCACCAAATTCAAGTCATTAGTGATTTTTCTCAAGAAACGTGGGATTAATAATGAGGAAAATTGATCCTTTCAACCCTATCTAAACTGGGTTGTGAGTATTCAGTTTTTGTGTCTAAATTTCAGGCTACTAAGCTTGCAGTTCAAAATTACAGAATGCCATCCATGGATGCATTCATAGAATCTCTCACCAAAGAGAAAGACAAGTTAGTTCAAATGGGGGATCTTAAAACCTCCAAGGACCATGCACTTGAATATAGTGGAAGCACGAATTCGAAGTACAAAGGGAAGCAAAAATTGAAGGAGAGAAAGCCAAAGTTAGATGATGAATATGAAGGTTCCAATTCTACCGATGAAGGTTTGAATTCCAAGAAGAAGAACAAGAAGAAAGGGATATCCAAGTGTACCTGCTACAAAAAAGTTTCTCACTCAAAGAAATATTGTTTTAATAATAAAATGGACATCATGAATCAATTTTTCTAGAGGCATAACATTGATTTTCATTATGTTGCAAGAAAGAAAAATCAGAGAAGCATGTTGACCCCAAGGAGCACTGTCTTAGTGCGCACCATCAAGGTAACCAGTGTTAGGAATTGAGTGAAAGAATTAAAACCATTTCTCGTGTATCTTATTTAAATTTGAATTTTTTATTTCTGAATCATATATCCCTTTTCCTTTTTTTGATGAGTCACATATTAGTTTGCTAGATCCATCTCTCAATACTTGTGTTTTTCCACTAGTTTGTTACTTTCCTTCATCCAAGTCCTTCCAACACCATTATAATTATTCCTAATTGATTTGGAGGATAATATGCAGGTTTATATGTAGGTTATGATACTATCCACACCATTTTCCCAGCTATTGGATGCACAAGAGACCTACAACCCCAAGTTCTCTAGTTGGAAAACCTCACAATTCCATGGATTTCGATACGGTGTCACTTGTTTATATTGTTCTTATGTTCTTTTTATCCTTCATTGGTTGTATTTGGGATGTTTTCTTATACCCTTGGACTTGATATTACCTTGGTCAAAATTTGAGGTCCTTATGTTCTCCAAATTCACTCAACTGTCAATGTGATCTACTTGCACACTCTTTTCCTACTGTGACCCTACCTAATTTTGGAGCCAATATGCCTTGGTTGTTTTCTGCTTCATATGAATTCTATTATGATATTTCATAGCTTCATGAGCTATATTATATACTTGGAAAGCTGTTCCATCAGTTTGGAAAGAAATTTTATGGTTTAAATCACCATTATGTAGCTACACAGGAAATTGAGCATGTTGAGTTCATTGATGTATTTTGATTAGGAGATGATAGTACAAATCTCTTTTCCATATATAATTATGTATTAAGATATGATTATCTATGTGTTGACATCAAGAAGCATTAATATGATTCTCCTCCATCATCAAAAAATGAGTTCCAAGGGGCTTCTACACATGTTCTTTGTCTAAATTGCTTTGGAAGACTGGTACATGATCAAGTCATCTACAACATCTTTAGTAAGTCTCTCACCAAGGAGCAGTACATTCATCTCATTCAACTAAAGAACAAGACATTATAAATACCTTTTAATTATTTCTATGCCATCTCCATGTTCAATGGGGAGGCTTTTCCAAAGTCGTTTTCCTCTTTTACCTTGGTGATTAGACAAATAAAATTGTAAAGGGTGACCATAGCCTTTGTTGTTGGGCCCTAATTTTGATATATTTACTCACATAAGTTAGGATTAAGAGATGGTGTTAGAATAATTTAATTATCTTGACCATATTATATGCTTTTATTAGCCTCCTAGTGGTTGAGACTATGTTAGTGGGATTCCTAGTACACAACTTGACTGCCTTTTGCTCGTTTATCCACCATAGTGCATTCCTTCCTGCTTTTACCTTGATTTTATGAGATAAGGTGTTGATTCTCCTTTATTATTGATTTTTTTTGTCTAAAGTTGCATTATCCAACTTTTCGCTTGATCATGATGCCTAAGTAGCACTAGGATGACTTTGGCAAGTTTAATGTTACCTAAACTAGGCTTCCATGATTTTATCCTAAAAAGAAACCTCTTGCTTGTTTTTTTGTCACTCATGACACAACTAGGCCCACTTACTCAATTCGTGACCTTTGAGTGTGAGTTGGGAATTATACTTTCCTAGATGGAGGATTTTTTTCAATTCTAAGCCTTCCACACGTGAGCCATTCAAATTTATTCATTGGCATTTGATTTTATTCATTGAAGATGTATTATATATGTACTTATTAATGAATAATAAAGACATGGAAAGTTATCCAATTATTCTTCAATTCTCTTGTGTCATAGCACATTATTTTCTTCTCTATTTTTTTGTACATCTCTATGAGGACTATTTTTGTCACAAAATCTTCCTGCCAAATCTCACAATTGATTCTTCCTTAATTAATGCTTCATTAGGAGAGCTTGGTGTAGAAAAATAATTAAGTGGGCATATCTATCTACAACCCTATTCACCATTTGGATGATAGGAATAAAGGGAACCTATATGAAATGTATGAGATGTCATAATAGAGTCATAGACTAGGGTTTCCAATGGTGGAATAGAAAAGATCTAGTTGAGGATGGTTGAGGGTTGTTTTTTAGGGTAAGAGATCTTTTTCAAAACTCCATTGGCCCATAAGAAAAACAATAAATAAACATTATTATGTTGCTAAGACAAATCAGCCCTAGAATATAGCAAGTCAACCCCAAAAGTGATAAAATTAGTTAGTAAAAGTGATTCCCTCCTAACAAGTCGGCCCTAGGGATGACTTGCTAATATTCTAGGGTCGAAACTGTAAAAGTGATAAAATTAGCTAATAAAAGTGCTATTTACTAACTGATTCCCTCCTCATTTAATCACTCAACTCATTTTTCTGAAGACAACCAGTGAAACGCCTAACCCTACATCAATCATAGGTAACCACCACCAACTAAAAAACTCTAATAAATTATTTTATGGAATACGATCATACTAAATATTTAGGGTTTGAACTTTTAATAATCGCAAAGATTTCGTAGACCGTGCTCTCATTCTCTCTCTCTTATTGCTGTGGATCCATATCGCCTAATCCAATCCTCTATGGCATGCAAGCATCAATGTAGAAGGCTCGCTTCTTTACAACTTTTCACAATTTTGATAATCTACTTTGACATTTCTTTAGCCAAATATCTAAAAACTGGCATTTATCTATGGAAGGATTCACATTTTCATCCATGCTTGTATTCCTTGAGTTTAATATTGAGATAACGATGCCTTTCCATCATAGTATTGAGTTTTGATCCATATAAAGATGTTATATACCATTTTCCAAAATTGAATAATACACGGGAGTACACACAATGTATATTAAAATTTAAAAAATCAAAGTATAACTTCAAATATGTAAAAGATACGAGTCAATGTGGGATATTACGTTGAAAACGGGATGGGTAGGTCCCAATAAGTACTCGTTATGTAGATACGAATTTGAGACAATGGGCCATTTTTTTGTCAATTACCCATCACGCTTGAGGTTTGGATTTCTATAGCCAAAAAGTTTAATCCAGATATGGTTTGGATCAAGATGTGTTTAGAAGAATGTATTTGTGATTAGCCAAAAAGTTTAATCCCAATATGGTTTGGATTAAGATGTGTTGAGAAGAATATGTTTGTGATTGGATGATGGATGCTTACTTCACTAGTTACAACTGAATGCCTTTCCATCGATTTAGTTTATCTAGTGGGATGATAACTTAATCTTATTCCAAGATTCCCAGACTCCAATGGAAGTGGTAGTAGGCTTGGTTGAGAATCTTACTAGGGAGTTCAAGCACGAGCCCAAAAGGAAAGCATCATGATTTCTTAGTATGCTTGGATTGGATTTTGAAACCCCTTGGGGCATATTTTATGGAGACAGCGAAGGGAATTCCCCATATGCCAGATAGGAGTCATTTATACCTTAATTCATCTCAGTTATTCCATGTGATATGTTGGCGCAACTATACTTCTTCCTAGGTTCACCTAATTACTTACCAACAAATCCCAAGATGCCGACCCTTTCAACATCACTTGCGGGGTAGGTGGAGTCTCACATGAGGTACCTATGAGAATTGCAGGAACCAAGTTTCTATAGCAGCGAAGAGGAGCGACCTAAATATATAACATCCAACAACACAACGCTTCGACAAATCATTCATATTCCATATAAAGGAATAAATAAGTTATTATAGACATCTTCACAAGTTGTGTATTATTCTTAATCATTCATACCGAATAATAAATATCAACATTTAAGCAACATTGTAGAGTAAAATAAAATACCACAAGACACATAATCATTAATCACACAAATTCGACATAAGGATTTTACGTGGAAACCCGAGATGGGAGAAAACAACGGAAGTGGTATTCTTATTCATGAGTCGTAGCAATTTAGCACTTCATGTCTACACAAACAATCTGCAAACTTTCTCTTTGCTTCTCTATACAATAGATATGTGCACTAATCTTGTAGATCGCTACAGCTTCTTGTGACTCGACCATACAAAAATCCTCATGAAAATGTCTCTTCATACCCCAAAAGGAACTTTCTTTGATATGGAGACTGAAACTAAACATTCTACCAAAAAATATCCAACCCAAACATCCCAACCCATTACATTTATATAGGACTTATGTAAATTTTCCTTTAATATTCAACTAGGGATAAACAGTGCATGCAAACTATCAACTAATAACTACACCTGAATATATTTTACAGTATGCAGCGGAATATAAAACTGAGAAATAATTCACAACATCACATAACAATATTGACACTATTAGTTTGGGGATGGAAACCCCTAGAAAAACCCATGGGAAAACCGATGTAACAGTCAGATATAGATTTTATTATGAGAAAATATGGAACTTTTACAATCACTGCAAATTCACCCAAACCCGGCGAATGTAGTACTCGGCAGAATCACTGGGAAAATCCCAGCTAAACCTCAACACCATCCTGTGTGAGTGTACATACCAGCTATACGAAGATCGATGATCCTATTGCTCGCTCCTCCGTCTTCTCAGCTAAATCCTCTGTCTGACTTTCTCTCCCTGTCTGTATCCTGTCTCCGTTGGAATACAAGTGTGTGTGTTCTCTCCACCAATTGATCTCTCTTTTATAACTTTAGGTAAAACGAAAACCCTAATTTCACTTTCACTTTAACTAGTGGTTCACTAAAGTTAATTTATATCACTTTAATTTATTTTCCAAAGTAAACTTAGGAAAATTAAATTAAATACAACTGGTTTCCTAATTTAAGTCTTTTACATGCAAGAACACATGCATGTAGGAAGACCTTCTTTGTTGCTACTAGTTTAACACTCCCTCTCAATGAGGAAGGGATTTGGTAGCAACCCCAACTTATCCTTGAACTTCACAAAACTCTGTCTGCAAAGTGCCTTGGTGAAAATGTATGCCACCTGCTCATATGTCTGTATGTACTCCAACCGAATGGTTCCTCTCTGAACACAATATCTCAAGAAGTGGTATCTAATGTCTATGTGTTTGCTCCGGTTATGGAACACTGGATTCTCAGATATCCTAATGTCACTCTGATTGTCACAGTGAACTACTGTAGCCTCTAGCTCACACTCGAACAACCCTGCAAGCAACTTCCTCAACCGCATACCCTCACAAGAAGCCATGCTGGCTACCATGTACTCAGCCTCTACCGAGCTCAATGCAATTGACTTCTGCTTCCTGCTGAACCAAGAAACAACCCCTGATCCAATGCTGAAACAACAACCTGGAGTACTCTTATGGTCCTCTACACATCCTTCCCAGTCAACATCTGTGAAACCTTCTAACTGTACACTCCCCCTGCGCTCATAAACCAATCCATACTCCACTGTACCTCTGATGTAGCGAAGTATGTTCTTTACAACCGTCCAATGCACTCTCTGAGGGTCCAACATGAACTGATTCAAAGAGTTGACTACAAATATGATGTCTAGTCGAGTGTTGACTAGATACATAAGCGATCCGATAACCTGACGATACAAGGTAGGATCAAATCCATCTAACCCTGATGCATCAATATTCCTCCAGTTGGAAACTATAGGTATGGCCATAGGCTTGCATTCCTCCATCCTGAATCTCTTTAGGATCTCTAATACATACTTCCCCTGTTCAATGAAGAAGCATCATTGTCTCTGCCAAACCTCCAAGCCCAAAAAGTAATGCATCAACCCAAGGTCTTTCATCTCAAACTCTACTACAAGGTTGGACTTACAGTCTCCAATTAGCCTCTCATCTCCTGTCAAAAAGAGATCATCCACATATAAGACCAGTATGAGAGGCACCTCACCTGTCAAGAAGTACAGGTTGTGGTCAACCTCACTCTGTTGAAATCCCATCTCCTGTAGATAGCTGTCAATCCTCAAGTACCATGCTTAAGGTGCCTGCTTGAGCCCGTAAAGAGCTCGATGTAGTATGCATACATGTGTCTCCTTGTACTCCACATCAAACCCCTATGGATGCTCAATATACACCTCCTACTCTATCACTCCATTGAGGAAGGAAGTCTTGACGTCCATCTGATGGACACGCCAACCCATCTCAACTGCTAGTGAGATAATGGTCTGAATGAAAGAATACCTGGAAATAGGGGAAAAGGTCTCCTCATAATCAATACCATCCTTCTGTGAAAACCCCTTTGCCATGAAGAGCGCCTTGTACTTCTCCACGCTTCCATTTGTTGCATGCTTCACCTTGTAGATCCATCTGGATCCCGCCACCTTTTTCCCTTGTGGCCTTGGCACAACCTCCCATACCTAGTTTTTCATAACGGAGTCATACTCCTCAACCATAGATTCCTACCACACATCACGTTGTGCAGCCTCCCCGAACATGGAAGGTTCAAAGTTAATCAACTTTGTCATCGGTGCCATATAACTAAGCCTCTCTGGTGGTACAATATGTCTAAAAGATGTATGTGGAGGATCTACTTTCCTGGAATCCTGTACTATGGATCTAAACCACTTAGGCCTTGTCCCAGTGTCAACCTGCTGTGGTTGTTGGATATTCGTCTCATGCTGTAGCTCATCCTTCAAGTCAATGACTGAAGGATAATGTCTACCTGAGTCCCTCTGACCACTAGAACCTATGGTCTGTGTCTGTACCTGTATCTGTACATCTAGATCCTCCAATTTGACTCCCAACTCTTATCTTGGCTGCTACTCTACTGGTAAGTCCAGAGATCTTCGCAAGGCGCTGTCCTCATTGAATTGGACATCCCTGCTCACAATGATCCTCCTACAAGCAGGAATGTAAACTCTATATGCCTTCAAAATATCGTTGTAACCAACAAGTAACCCCTTCTCTCCAGAAGGGTCCATCTTCTTCCTATTGTCATCATGAACATGACAATAGCAGAAACTGTCGAATATGCGAATGTGACTCACATCTAGCCTAGTGCCTGTGAATACCTCCTCCAGTGTCTTCCTCCCCAAGACTATGTGGGGACACTTGTTCTGGATGTATACTGCAGTCCTACATGCCTCAGCCCAGAGGAATAGTGGTAATCCTTGATCAAATAGCATGGCCTTGGCTGCTCCAACCTTAGCCATGTTCTTCCGCTATGCAACTCCATTCTGCTGTGGGGTATGGGGCACAGTGTGCTACTTCTTGATTCCCTAAGCCAAACAATACTCCATGAACTCATTGGAAGTGTACTCACCCCCATTGTCTGTCCTCAACATTCGAATCTTCTTTCCTGTTTGGTTCTCCACAAGAGTCTTGAACTCTCGAAACCTCTCAAAGACCTCTAACTTGGCATTTAGGAAATAGATCCAGGCTTTCCTAGAATAGTCATCAATGAAGGTTACACAGGTAACTGTAACCACTGAACGAATGGACACTCATAGGTCTGCATACATCCGAATGCACCAAGTCTAAGGGCTCCTTAGACTTGTGCTCACTTTGTGGGAAAGGCTTCTTGATGTTCTTCCCCAAAGCGAAACCCTTGTAGTGGTTATGCTTTTCCTCCTATACGTAAGCAACTCCAATCAATGCATATCTCAACTGATTCAGTGCTCCATGGTGTAAGTGTGCCATCCTCTTATGCCACAACTCACCCTGACTACTGCTGGTGCTACTGACTAGAGCCTTTGCAGGCTCAAAGTGTAATCGGTACACTTTCCTGCTCCTTTTGCCAATCACCCGATCCAATCTCCTATATGACCCCTTGGGCCTGATATGCACTCTATGGTCACGGAACTTCACCTAATATCCCTTGTACTCCAGAGTGGAGACTGATATAAGGTTCTTGTTCAGTCCTGGAACATATAACACATCAGAAAAACTGAGGGGTTTGCCAGACTCCCTCTCAAATGAAACAATGCCAACTCCCTGCACCTAATACCATGCATCATCACCCAGTTCAACCTGGATCCCTGTTCCACCCTCCTACAAGTATCTGGAGAATCTGTTATATCCAGTCATGTGACTAGATGCTCCACTGTCAATGTACCATATGCTGCTCCTTGTGGTGCTTACCATGCAATCTATCAAGAAAAACTCCTCATCGAAGTTCATGTTGAACTCATCCACCTCTGCAAATCCAACCATCTGAGTGTTACTATTCTTTTTCTTGTCTAGGCACTAGGAGGCAAAGTGTCCCTACTTGTGGCAGATAAAACACTTGACCTTTGACATGCCAAGGTTCTTCTTATCATCCTTCTTCCTCTTTTCCTTCCCTTTGCTCTTCCCTGTTAGGGCTAGAGCCTCCTCATCCACAATCTGTGGGGCACTACTGGATGAGCCTGATCCTTGACCCATTTGGGTCTCCTCCTGGACAAAGTCATCCCATAGTCTTTACCAATCAAGGAGCTTCTCCCTAGCCACAACACCTTTGAAAAAGGTGTCCCATGGTTTAGAGAAGCCATTGAGGGCTATCTGAACTAGCTCCTCCTCCTTAGTTTTAGAGCCAATAGCTCCAAGCTCATCCCTGATCTATGTGAGCCTCATGAGATAAGGCACCACTCCTTCTCCCTTGTTCATCTTGGTGTTTAGCATCCTCTCTTGCAACATCATCATTCGGTTCTCATTCTTGCTCTGGTATAGACTTTCCAAAGCCTTCCACATCTCCAATGCGGTATTCTTACCAGAAAGGTGAGGGACTATATGGTCCTTCACTCCATCCACTATAATCAACATGGCTTGGGAATAATCTTCTTCCAGGCTATAAAATTTGTCGGATCTGTGGGTGCAACTTTTGTGGAGTCAATGTGCTTCTTAGCATCACTGACGTCTAGGATCCTTGTGATCCTTTCTTTCCATGTAGGAAAGTTCTGAGCACCCTGGAGTCTATCCTCAACTCTCAATTGCATGGCCATAGTGAGGTGTACATGTCAAACCCTAGATATGGAATTCTAGGTTAGTGTATTCCTATAGATCTGCCCCTTATCTATCATTTCTACTACAAATCTCTTAGCTTTAGCTCAACAGAGCTCTGATACCATGTAATTTTTCCTTTAATATTCAACTAGGGCTAAATAGTGCATGCAAAATATCAACTGATAACCACACATGAATATCTTTTACAGTATGCAGCGAAATATAAAACTCAGAAATAATTCATAACATCACATCACAATATTGACACTATTATTTTGGGTATGGAAACCCCCAGAAAAACCCAAGATGGGAAAACCGGTGCAACAGTCAGATATAGATTTTATTATGAGAAAATATGGAACTTTTACAATCACTCCAAATTCACCCAAACCTGGCAAATGCAGTACCCGAAAGAATCACTGTGCAAATGCCAGCTAAACCTCAACACCCTCATGTATGAGTATACAACCCAGATGTACTAAGCTCGACGATCATGTTCCTCGCTCCTTCGTCATCTTAGCTAAATCCTCTGTTTGACTTTCTCTCCTTGTCTGTATCTTGTCTCTGTCAGAATACAAGTGTATGTGTTCTCTCCACCAATTGATCTCTCTTTTATAACTTTAGGTAAAGCAAAAACCCTAATTTCACTTTCACTTTAACTAGTGGTAAAGCAAAACCCTAATTTCACTTTCACTTTAACTGGTGGTTCACTAAAGTTAATTTAGATCACTTTAATTTATTTTCCAAAGTAAACTTAGAAAAATTAAATTAAATACAACTAGTTTCCTAATTTAAGTCTTTTGCATGCAAGAACACATGCATGCAAGAAGACCTTGTTGCTACTAGTTTAACAACTTATTCATATCCCTCCAGCTCCCACTACTTAGATTGATTAATGTAAGTGGACAAAAAATGTAACCATTCCCACTAAATATGGTTATGCCTCAACTGCTACGTCGCAGTTTATCCAACTTTCGCAGACCACTTTGTCTTATTACCATTAACTCAAAAAATGATTCCCAAAATATACCAAAACTTTCCAGGGAGAAGAAGCCCCCAACACTCAGATGTGGCTCATCTCGAGCCACTTCAAGTCTTCTTCTATGGTGTCTTTTATTATGACAAAAACCGTTGATACGTGTTTCGTACTAATGCGACAATAGTCTTCACTTTTTCAACATACTCTTCCAAATCCTTGACTAGCTGCGAAGTTAAAATTCCTTGTACTTATTCTTTAACTAACTGTATTGTCTTCTTTATCTCCTCATGCTTAGCTCTAATGATGTCCAATACACGAACCACTTAGTTTTGTAGAGACTATACTTTCTGACTCCTTCTTTGTTGCTCTTGTAATAACCAATTGATTTCTACTTGTAATTACTTGTCAACCTTTCTTGTGGGTGGAAATGTCTTTATAACATCCTTGAACTTTGCAGATCTAAGTTGTGCATTCTCCAATTTAGTAGTGGCTTGGGAAAACTAGTTCCTCTTTCATTATGTATAAGAATGCTAGGGATATTTCTATTATTCTCGACAAATGCCTTAAATTTTAGGTTGTGTCTAGGGTTAGGGATAAAAAATGACTTTGCCACAAATATTCTAAAGTCAAAGAGCACAAGCACTAGTTTGGTATTGGTCACAATGTGAATTTAGATCGAATTGAGACACTTTCAATGAAGGATTTAATAGGTCGGTTTGAGTACATAAAAATGAGTAAGGAATATTTTTTGTCTTGGGCTTTGGATCATTGGAAACTCCCAATCAAATACACTCCCAGTATCAATATTCTTTCTAATGGATGAATTGTTTTTCTTTTTTTGGAAATGGTCGATGCAACTCAGAAGATTTTTGAAAGGTTATGGGTTATTGGACAAGGCTTTCTTGTTCTCAGTAGATGGTACTCTTATTTTTATCCCTGTGAGAGGATTGTCAAGATGCATTTATGGGTACTATTTTCATGGTTTCCTCTTCAAATATGATCTAAAATTATCTTCATTAGGTTGGTGAACAACTTAAGGAATTTTGTTTCTATTGACAGAAACATGTTGTACATGCCATTACGAAGCGTATGGCCTCGGCTATGTTTGAGTTGGATGTTTCTGATGGTCTTCCTGCAAAAGTTGATATCTTGTGGGGTGATAAGATTTTCATTCATATATTGAATATTATCTAAATATTCTCTTTCATTGTCATTATTGTCGAAATATTGGTCGTCTCAAGAGTAAATGATCTATTCTCATATATGGTGATCGTCTATCGGACTCTGAGCAGATTTTTGCTTTAGCTAAGGAGGCTTAGATGTAGGATCCAAAAATGATAACATTTCCTCTCCTTATTTGGGTTTGGACAAAGGTATTCCTTTTTGTGACTTACCTTCTCCCTATGAAGGTCTCTCTAAAAAATATTCCAAGTTTTTAGAATCTATGGAAAAATAGTTAAAATTTTATAATTCTAGGTTAAGCTTTGGTTTCGATGACACGAAGGTTTGTCCACTTGTTTCTATTGATAAAAGTCCTAATAACCCATATTATTTCTTTGATGGGTTGGATTTATTATACTCTTTGCATATTTCTCCCCTTGTTGATGATAGGGTTGTTGTTCCTTAGAATGATGGGATTTTGTTGGTCAATAATGTGGATTTTCCTCCTTTACAGAATCCTATCCTTTCCTCTTTAGGGGTATCCCTTAATAAGGATTCTCCTACCACATGTGTTATTTTGGGTTCCTCATCCTCACCTGATGGGTCATCACACATAAATACTCTCCAAGTTTTCTCTAATAGAGATTCAAACAACCCATATGTGACTCCCATTGCCTCTATTATGCATCAAAATGTGACCATTCATAAAATTAAGAACAAAGGAAGGAAAGCACTGTCGGCTTCCTCTCGTCCAAATGAGAATTTTGGTGGTGGATTCTATGTTCATATCTCTATTTGGCTTCAAGATATTGTTGGTACTATGTCCTCTTCTATCAACAATAATAATACCCGGGCTCTTGGAGCATCAATGCCCATTTCCAAAGGTGATTATTGTTAATTGTTTCTTTCAACATAAGGAGATTTAGGGGTAATCCTAAAGTTAGATCCCTTTAGATACTTTTAGTCTATGTTAAGTTGGGAATTATTTTATTGAAAGAAACTATGTGCTCGAGCTCTTCTACAATCATGGAATTCTCCAAAAATAATTATGCTTGGGAATTTTATGCCACTTACGCCATTAGACTGTCGGGTGGGTCACTTGGCTAGTTAGAATACCTTGTTTGTTGATCTGAAAACCTTCCAAACTTGTGTGGGTATTTTTCTTGAAGGAAAATTGAAGTGGATGTAGAAATCCCTCTCTATTCTCAATTGTTATGCCCCTGATAAAGATCGAGAAGTTTTTTTAAATTATTTTGAATGTAGTGACTTATTAAATATTCCCAACTTAATCATTGTGGGTGACCTCAATTTCACTCTCTCTGCGGCTGAAATCTATGGGGATAATCCAAGATTAGACCCTTTTGTCAGAATTGTTTTCTCAGCTATTCCAAAGCCATCAGTTAGTGGATGTGGTTGTTGTTAAAATTTATCCTAGCTGGAGAAATGGATG
This sequence comes from Pseudotsuga menziesii, assembly GCA_001517045.1. NCBI lineage: Eukaryota > Viridiplantae > Streptophyta > Pinopsida > Pinales > Pinaceae > Pseudotsuga > Pseudotsuga menziesii. Next base: position 454,092 of record LPNX010110336.1, on the reverse strand, counting down.
TAATGCCAAATATAGTATTAGTAGTAAACGACTAGATAAGTTTCTCTTTTCAAAATATTTTTCTAAATCTCTTGATAGATATTGGTCTTGAGTCATAAAATCTATTGTCTCTGATCATAACCCCATATGTCCCCAACTGGAGAAGAATCCCTAATCAAGCTAATGTAACCATATTATTGACATCAACAAACCCCTATATCCTCTATAAAGTTGGACATGATAGCCCCCATCAAAGGATTCCCCCCCCCCTTAAATTTTGGTGTTAAATCCACACCAACACCATTGTAGAAAGATCATTAATGTGAAAAAATTCCATCTAGAGGAGTAGTACATGGTAGTGGTCTAATAGTGGATCTAAAAATCATTCAAAATGATTATTCTCTTCATCTCATAACAATAAGATTCATAGCTAACATTCTCTCTCTCTCTCTCTACATACACATTTGTAATACCATCATCGTTGTTGGTTATCACAATAATCATTGTGATTCCCATCAGGTTTATTCTCCCCAAATCAAACAAGCCCTTTAATGTTCTTTATTAATTCATTTATGTTAGAATAAATTAATGATCTATGCCATACTATATGCTTTTAATATCCTCCTATTGGTTTAGACTATGTTATATGGATTTCTAGTTTACAACTTGACCACCTTTTGCTAGTTTATCCACCATAGCGCATTCCTTCCTGCTTTTATCTCGGCCCTATGAGCTAAGGTGTCGATTATGATTTATTCTTGATTTATGTGTGTAAAGTTGCTTTATCTTTCTTTTCTCTCGATTATCCTTGCCTAAAGGGCTCTAGCACGACTTTGGAAAGTTTACTTGTTGTTTCCTAAATTCCCTTCCATGATTTTTTCATAAAACATCACCTTTTTTTGGTCACTCATGATGCAACTAGGCGCACTTATTCAATTTGTGACCTTTGAGTGTGAGTTGGGATTGGTACATGCCTAGTGTGAAATTTTTTTCTATTATAATCCTACCACATGTGATCCATTTGAATTTCCTCATTGGCATTCTATTTTCTTCATTGGAGATGTATTATATATGTACTCATTAATGAATGATAAAGGCATGGAAAGTTATCTCAATATTCTTCAATTCTCTTGTGTCATAGCACATTGTTTTCTTCTCTATTTTCTTGTGCATCTTTGTGAGGATTAGTTTTTTCATAAGATATGATTGTAAAATTTCACATGGTATCAGATCCTAGTCATGCATTCTATCTCTCTCGGATACTTCCATTATAGCGCCAGAAGCAGTGGAGTTTCCATAGAAATCCAGGGGCATTTGTCTTGAAGAAATTGGTTAATCCATTAGATTGTATCTAGGTGTGATGCACTCCCCAATGTGCTCAGTGTTGAAGTAGAGTTTGATTGAGCTTACAAATTTTCCCTTTTGAGTTTTTTTGTGTGCAAGTTTTAGATAGTCTCATTAGAAGCACAACAACAAAGCATGGATCTATCTTCAAATGTGACTTCAAATTTATTCAACTATCTTGAATGAAAAGTCAATATTGAGATTATATTGCACAATAGATGTCTCTACAGACTTACAATGGCTTTAGAGGATAAGCCAAATGCAGTAGTTGAGAAATCAAAATGGCATAACAGAAACGATGAAGCCTATGCCATGCTTTGCCTCTCTATTTCACTAGAGTTTCTATTTCATCTTGATGGTTTGACAACCCCGAATTAAGTGTGGACCAAGATCGAGTGCTTCTTTGGAAATAAAGATGAGATCAAAGGACATAAATTGGAAAATGAGTTGATCTAATCGAGTGTAAGCAGGTTCGAAACCATTAAGTAATTTTTCACCAAATTCAAGTCATTAGTGTTTTTTTCAAGCAATGTTGGATTGATAAGAAAGAGGAAAAATTAATCCTTTCCACCCTATTTAAATTGGGTTGTGAGTACTCAGTTTTTGTGTCTAAATTCCATGCTACTAAGCTTGTAGTTCAAAATTAGATAATTCCATCCCTAGATGCATTCATAGAATCTCTCACCAAAGAGAAAGACAAGCTAGTTCAAATGGGGGATCTTAAAACCTCCAAGGACCATGCACTTGAATATAGTGGAAGCAAGAATTCCAAGAAGAAAAAATTGAAGGGTTGAGATCCAAATTCAAATGAGGAAGATGAAGGTTCCAATTCTACCGATGAAGGTTTGAATTCCAAGAAGAAGAACAAGAAGAAAGGGAGATCCAAGTGTACATGCTGCAACAAAGGTTCTCACTCAAAGAAATATTGTTTTAATAAGAAAATGGACATCATGACTCAGTTTCTCAAGAGTCATAACATTGATGTTGATTATTTTGTAAGAAAGACAAATTGGAGAATCTTGTTGACCCCAAGGAGCATTGTCTTAGTGTGCACTATTGTTCGCTAATTTCACACCAGCAATAGAAATCTTCCTAAAGTTGTCTCCTCACTTAGGAAAGTGGGAGAGGTGTGACCTTGGGGGCAAGAACAGAGCCAGGTACTGTCACATACTCCTAGCTCCTTCATTTAGGCTAACTCCTAATGAAGCCAAGGTGTGTAGTCCCTAACAAAGAGTTTTCTATGGCTCAGTGTTTTAAGTTACATTTTTATGTTTGGATGCGAATGGGTGTTGTTTAGGAGTTATTATGATAAAATATGATTTAAAATTATGAATTTTAAACTCAAGACAAAAGCAATCCACATTGTTGTACTGGATTAAAAGATGAACAATATATCAAGACTTGTGAGATAAGGATGCATTCACAGATAAATATTTTATAAGCTAAAGACAAATGATCTAGATGTAACAATCACGCATAAATTAATAGACCAGTGCCTTATGGAGTTGAAGCTTTGTAATGATTAAAGAGATAAAAACAAGTTCTGAAATAAAGCTAGTGGATGTTATGTGAGTGCTCTTGGTATATTTTAAATGTTTTTTAAATGGTCTTGTTTAGGGCTTCAACGAAAGCTATCACAAGATCGGTCGGGAAAATCTTCCAAGTTAATCCGTTGGATACATGACGGCCTAGCCAGTATCTCAGGCTGGTATCGCAAAGATTGACTAGCTAGCTGAGACTCTAGACAACGAGGAGTTCTGGAGCCTTTACTAGGAATGACTTAGGAAGTTTTCTACAATGTTGGTGCATCGGTTATGGGGTAAAATTTTTATTAAGATGAGTCTTGTAAGATTAACAATCCAATGTCATTTCTGGGTACTCTGATTTTTAGGTCAGTCAGAGTATACTCAGGCAAGGAAACAACGAGATATATTAATTAAGTGGGGAAATGTGAGTTGCAAAATTTTATTAAGTAAATTGATTAAAACCCTCCGACGCAAAGTGCTCTTGACTTTGTTTTATGACAGAATTTCAAGAGACTTAGCTAAACTATATGCTTGATGCAAGGATATGCAGTGGGAATGCTCTCCGATAGAGAGTGCTCTTGAATTGGATTATGGCAAGTTCAAGAGACTTTAAATATTTATTAATTAACTTACAAAAATGTAAAAAAGACTAATCTACCCAAGAATCTCTTTCAGGTTTTTAGGCCCTAATCGCGAGAGCATGGGGGTAAGTAAAAATAGAAATAAAATACAACTATCCGATAGAGAGCACTCTTGATCCACAAAGTGAGATTCAAGAGATTTCTACTTTAAACAGTTGATTTACTTATTGAAAGACAAAAATTTAAGAGATGAAGTAATCAACTTAGTTAATGAAGCAAAATGGGCTAATCTAGCAATTAGTATTCTAAGAAAGATAATGAGATTATTCTAAGCACAAGCACATCTAATCTAATAAGCACATAAAAAATAAGAACACCACAAACCTCCACAAATGGGGGAGGTTGAGAGTGGGGGCTTAAAAACCCCAATCAAACAAAAAGATAAAATTTATTGAGATTTACAATTTGCCTTGGGAATTCAACCCTTGAAAGGACTTTTCAAATAAATCTAGAAGACTAACATGAAACTTTATTAGTGGCTTTCATGTAAAAAGGAGAGTGATTTATCTTTTTTGTCGAGAACCTTTTATTCAAGCCTGCAAAGAGGGACAAAAGAAGAAGATAGAAAAGAGCAAAAAGAGGGGGAAGGAGGGCTGAAACAAAGGAGGAAAAGAGGGGCAAAAGGGAGGAACAAAAAACAGGAAATTGGGTGCAAAACAAGGGAAGAATAGGGAAGCGAGCTAAACAATCAATGAGCTGCAAAAAATGGTAAAAACAGGACAGCGATAAGAGAGAAAAGTGGCTGCAAAAAAAATGAAAAAAGAGGGCAGCAAAGAAAACCAAGAAGAAAAACACACAATAAGGCAGAAGGAGGCCAAATCCAACCTAGAAGAATGGGGGAAAATCAACCAATAATCAACAAAAGGTGGGATCAACCTCTGAACAAGGTGACCACTAGAATCACTAGTCTCGAAACCGTCCAGGCTAGCTGGATGTACGCAAGGATGCTAGTGGGGAAAGAGAAGTAGCCAAAAAATTATGTGGCACTTGGGATCAAATCCCAAGCTACTTTCTTAGGTCAAAATGAACATGAGACACATGGAAATATTGAGAAAGGAGAAACTTATATTAACTTGAGAAAAGTAACCAGAAAATATTTCTTTTACTTGATGGATGAGGAAAATAAATTGTGCTTCTTGATTTTCCTGAAAGAGAATGACTTCTTATGGAACCTGCAGAATGAATGTTAACCATAAAAAAGCCCCTGTATATCGGACAATACCTGAAAGCACATAGTCTTCAAGAGAAAAGCATAGATTATATGAAATAGTGCTAGATTGTTAGCCTTCAAAATTTACACAATCAAATGCTTAAGAATCCATAAAGAAAGGAACAAACAAAGGTATCACCTCACATGGTGAATCATGACCAACATAGAGCTTCCACTTTGACCTCCAAAGTCATCAACTTTATTAAATCTTAAGCAAAATATTACAATAGAAATTATCCAGAGTTTCTATGCCAAAAATCCAATGATGTATAGCTCAAAAGAGCCTCTACTTATACAAAAAGGAAAGAAAATAGGGCTCAAATCCCTAAATCCAGACTAAGAGTAACAACAGAGTAATTGAATGAGCTCGGCATGATGACTTGGAGTTGAACTGAGCTACAACTGAGTTGTAACCGAGTGCTGGAGTAATGAGGGGGCTTGAGGTGGCTCATCCTCCCTTGTAATGTTCACCCAACCAATAGATAACCCACGCTTCAACCAAAAACGGATTTGACCAAAGAGGGCAAATTTCTCACTGATAGTTCAACTGCTACACTCCGATACTTAATCTGAAACTAACCGATATTGATTGGAATCGTCATAAATGCTCTGTGCCGTGTCATTTAGCCTTTTATTTTATTCAATTTGGTTAATTTTGGAGAGTTTTTGATTTTCTCAAAAATATTCATTTTTAATATTTTAATTAATAATTTCTCCGTAAATGACTTTTTTGAGAAATTATTAATTATGAGGCCGAATGAACTTTTGAAACTTGGAGATAGCTGGCTAATCATGAATGATTTTTTGGCTTAAGGTTAGAGCCTTCAATCACTAAATTCGAGTTCCGGATGACTGACTTATTACAATTTGAATTTTTCCATTTAAATTATGCAAAAAATTTAATTAAAAACTTAGGAAAAATAAAAAAAATAAAAAAATAATTAAAATCCTAAATCCAATGCGTCCGGTAAATTTTTTCGGAATTTTTTCTGAGGGTCCTAGTGACTTAGGACATGACCATACTCTATTCTAATAATGTCTAGTAGGTTTATACATACTCAACTGGGCTCTAATAACCCCCCAAGGCCGAGAATTCAAAATCGGGCATTCCAGCTTTGGAGGAAGCAGGACAAAACCTTGTCAATTATACTCTGCTATAGGCAAAGCATAATTGTCAAGGGAGAAAAAATCCTTGGAATAACTTAGTTGAAATTCTACTTCTTAGTAGACCGAACCTCTCAAAACACCCTACTAGCACATTTTATTACAAACCCCGCGAGGTCATGGTCAAAATTATTCAAAACAAAAACTGACTAGCCAAAACTAACTAGGCACAAAGGCGGATCATCTGATACACTGGAAACAAACATTTATCATGTTTGTCAAATGGCGACTCCTCAGGTAACCCAACTATGGTACAAAAAAGTCGGTAACATCTGGCTCCAACTACGGGACAGGTACTCGCTTGATTTATTGATCAAAGAGAGTGGTTGAGAATCTAGGAATCTCTGGTACCTGTATGTAAACAAAAGTGTCTTAGTCCCATGTGTATGATATATAAAATAGGCGATGATGAAGTAGCAAAATATATTTTTTTCTTTTTCAAATCAAAGTACATAAAACAATTTTTTTTCTTTTCAGCATATAATGGAATATGATACAAATGCTAATATACATGAGTTAAGATACACCATTCTACATGGATATGATACATAAAATATGGTACAAAAACAAAGTACATAAACATATTATGGTACGTATAAAATAAAAATACATAAAAATACAACAAGGATGGGTTTAGAAAAGCCTTGGGATGATCCCTTGGTCATCTTGGAGGTTGTTTTGATAAAAGGTCTTCAAATGTTGACCATTCATGGGTAAGTTTAAAGCATCTCCATCCATGGTGTTAAGCAAAAAGTAATTGGTGCCAGCGGTATCATGGATGATAAATGGGCCTTTCCAAAGGCCATCGAACTTCCCATGCTTCCAAGGCTTCTCCCTTCTCTTACCCCATAAGAGAACAATATCTCCTACTTGGAAAGATCTCGTCCTGGCTGACTTGTCAAAGGTGCCCTTCGTGCTTTCTTGATGCTTGAGTGACTAATCAAGGGAAGCTCTTCTAGATTCATCCAACTCTATGATCTGATTGATCCTCTGCTCCATTTCCAATTGTTCTGTGCCATATTCATTTAACATTCTGAGGATCGAAATCTACATGCTGACTGGAAGGGTGGGTATGAGTCCATACACCAATTCAAAAGGTGACTTTCCAGTTGAATTCTTCTTGGTAATCCTATCCGCCCACATTGTATACTTAATATTGCTATCCCATGCTATTTTATTATCCCCCACAGTCTTCTTAAGGATAGTCATCAAATTTTTATTAGTGGACTCAGCAAGTCCATTGCCCTGTGGATAATAATATGATGAATGGGATAGGATAATGCCATATTTAAAAAAGAAGTCATTTACTTCTCCTGAATTGAAAGCTTTGGCATTATCGGTTGTTATTTTAAGGGGAGTTCTGAATTTGGTGATGATTCTTTCCTCAATGAATTTAATAACAACCTTTTCAGTGGCATTCTTAGTAGGTATGGCCTCTACCCACTTAGTGAAATAATCGGTTGCTGTGAGAATCCATCAAAAACCATTGCTAGAGTTATCCTTAAATTTGCCAATAAAATCAAGCCCCCACTACTGAAAAGGGGCAAGGACCACAACCAGAGTAAGAGGAAGAGCAGCCAACTTCTGCTTTCTTGTAAAAAGTTGACACTCTTGGCAACACTTGACATGTTTTTGAACATCTGATCCAAAGATAGTGGGACAATAGTATCCAACTCTCAAGATTTTGTGGGCAGTTGTGTTCGATGTATAATGGCCTCCACAAAATCCTGAGTGAAATTCAGTCAAGATTTTCTTGGAATCTTGTTCATTGATGCATATGAGTATAATTCCATTTGTGTTCCTCCAACCTAGACCCTCTTGGGTAAGGAAATATCTAGCAATCTTGAGTCTCAAAGCCCTTCACTTGTGACATTTGAGGTGATCAGGGCAAGTGAGGTGGAGCAGGAAGAAAATGATGCAGGAATACCAACGATTATCAAGCTCTTGAAGCGCAGGAGTCATGGATGGATGAGGGATATTAATTTCCAACAATCATTTCAATGGCTTCTTCATTTTATGAGTAAGCATTCTAGCCAGGCCTTGTCCCTTGATTAATTTGGTAGGCTTTATTTCAAGGTCATACTCCTGGATTTTGGACACCCATGTGCCCCTTATTCCTAAACAACCCTGTTGAGACAGGATATCTTTCACTGCAGTATGGGGAACATATCCAATGACTTTAGAATATCCAATATACATTCTGAATTGTTTCAAAGATTTGACTAAGGCATAAGCCTTCTTTTCCATAATGGTATATTTTAATTCAGATTTTTGTAAGGCTCTACTCATGAAGGCTATAGGTTGCTCGAACCCTTCAAAATTCTTCTGGAGTAACACACATGCAATAGTGTCTTCTGAAGCAAAAGAAAATATCATAAAATATTTCGTGTAATCTGGGCTGACTAAGACAGGAGACCTAGTGATGGCATCTTTAATAGTGTCAAAAGCATTCCTTCCTTCATTTGTCCACATGAATTTAACATTTTTATTTAGGAGAGCCTGCATAGGTTTCATGAGTTCAGCTAGATTAGGAATGAATCTCCTTATGAAGTTAATGTGACCATTAAATGATTGGAGACCCTTAACATTTCTGGGAAGGGGAATATTTTGTATAGATTCTATCCTCTCAAGGTCAATTTTGACCCCGTCTTTGTTGATAATGTGACCTAAAAGCTTTCCTTCTTCACTACCTAAGACTGACTTAGCTGGATTCAAAGAAATGCCATATTTCCTACAACTCTCAAATATATTCGTGAGATGACCAACATGGCTGGATATTTTTTTCAAAAACACAGTAAGATCATCTTGGTAGATCTCAATGATTTTACCTATCAACTCCTTGAAGGCATAATCCATGGCCCTTTGGAAAGTAGCTCTGGCATTTAAAATGCCAAAGGGAATTCTTAGATATTCAAAAGTTCCCCAAGGGGTTGTGAAATTGGTTTTGTGTCTATCCTCTTCTTGGATGACAACCTGGTTATAGCCTGAAAAACCATGAAGCATTGACATCATGCTCGATCCAGTGACCCGTTGGAGGAGGGTCTCCATGTTGGGGAGACGGTAATTGTCCTTCTGACATGCTATGTTTATATTTCTGAAATCTATACATATCCTTAAACTCCCGTTCTTTTTCCTAACTATCACTAAGTTAGAACACCACGTTGAATGTCTTGTAGGAGCTATTATTCCTACTGCTAACATCTTTTCTAGCTCCTTTTTTATAATGGGTGCCAACTTAGGATTTATTTGCCTAAGTTTTTGTCGGAAAGGCTTGCCTTTTTGACATTCAAGTTTCAAGGGAATGGTGTGATGAAAAACATCTTCCCTATAAGCTTTAAGTTCATCATAAGTGAAGGCAAAAACATCCATATATTCTTTTACCAAGTTTATGAGGCTGTTCCTTTCCTTTTCAGAGGTAACTTTTCCAATTTTTATTATTCTTGGTTCTGTTTCCGTTCCAATGTTGATTTCTATGTACTCACCTGGATTCATTTGTTCGACACTACTCTTTCTTCTATCCTGTGTGTCAAATATGTTCTCTAAGGAAACAAATCCACGTGTCATAGGATTGAAGCGGTTACCCTCATCCTGATATTCTTTACCTTCCTCACGTTGATTGGCTTTATAATTGGAAAATTCATCAATATGATTAATATATTTCAATATTTGTTCATCATCTTGGAAAACCTGCCAATGTTCAATATTATCAGGAATTGAAGGTTTGAAGTTAATTTCTAAAATACAATCCCCCTCTAACATCTCATTTGATCGCTGAAGTGCTGAAGCTGCAAATGCAGTTGGTCGGCAACACTATTATAATCTCTAGGGATTGCTTCTATATTAAGGGCATCAAAAAATTCCATTGTATCCCGGACTGCATTTCTATACTTTTTTAATCTTTGACACTTACATGTAAAATGACCCTTAACTTATTGGATAATTAAGTCACAATCCCCCTTAATACTAATCAATTTGATCCCCATGTCCTTGGCAATATCGATTCCTAGTAGAAGTGCCTCATACTCTGCCACATTGTTGGTTGCCTAAAATTCCAATCTAAAATCAAAGTTGAAAACCTTACCTTCTGGAGAAATAATGACTATCCCAGCCCCTTTTCCTGCTTTAGAATAAGCGCCATCAAAGTTCATCATCCACAATTCATTAAGTTTTTCATTTTTAATTTCTTCTTGGATAGGCTCTAAGAAAGTGGAGTTGATCTGGTACATCCCTAATCCACTTGAGTAGTTGATATATTCATTTGATGGTTTCCATGGGCTTTCTACACGATATCTTTGTTCTTTCTCAGTATGTAAATTAACCAATGAATCTTCTGAAGCAGGTATAGTGGCGTACGCCCAATCCATTTGGATGGATCCGCCTAAAGTGGCACCAAATTTTCTAGATAATAGCATGCCCCATTTATCCGGCACATCTATGACGAGGATATCCATGGTAACATGGATGTCCGAATACTTGGCCAATATTACGTGCTGCCTTTCAATCATACCCTCAACTTTGATGGGTCTAGAGTCCATGGCACATACATTTTGGTAAGGGTGAGTGGTTCTAAGTCCAAGTTGTTGCATGACTTTCTTAGTCATAATATTTGATCTTGAGCCTGAATCTAGCATACAGTTGTGCAGGAGAAGATCACCTATCATCAATGACATGTAGAAGGGTGGGTGATCTTCTTTTCTTGGGTCCCTAGTATGCAAGATTACAGGGGGGTCTCCACAGAAATTTTCCTGACTGGGTGGAAGTTGTTCTATTATATTGGCAAAAGTTACTTTTCTAGGAGTTGTAGGCCTTTCAGGTACAACTATCTTTGAGGTAGGGAGGGGATCATTATCAACTTGAGGCTCTAGTATTTTCAACAATTTCTCCTTTTGACCAGGGATTTTACATGACTCTAGAATGGGAACCAGAACTTTGGAGTTTGCTAACCAACTACCTAAATCAAAAGTTAGAGCAACATAATATAACTTATCATTTATTTCTGGAGGAATGTTAGAAATTGTTATGTTATTCCTTTAAAATTCTGAACGTTGTTGTTATTTGAACGCATTTCCCCATAATACTTAGTTAAGTAATCAACCCTTTGATGAGATTGGTTGGCTTGATTCCAACTATCCTTATGGTCAACATAGATGTCTCCTACATTGTGAATGAATTCAGGCTCGCTTGCAGATGTACTGGGACTGCAACCCTTGGGATAACCATGTTCTTGAACATAGCATGCATAATCGCAGCCCGATTCCTCATGGAAATATTTGCATGCCCTACAAAATGGTTTGTAAAGCTCAACCACATTAGTAGCCTCTAGCTGATGAGGAGTCCTCTACTCATGGTTGGGATTCTTTCTCTGCCATGTTTTCCTTGCAGGGAAGGGTCTAGGAGGTGGTGGAGGTTGAGTTCTTTCAACAGTTATGACCCTATTTTGAACCTCTTTAATCTGTGCTAAGTGTTTCCTCTCCATGTCTTGCATTTTCTCTATCAGGTTTATGAGCTTCTTCTCATAAGCTTTGTGTGACAGTTCTTTCCCTTTAGGTTCAACAGTTTTAAGAGGAGTTGATGATCTAGAGTATCCCTGGATGTTTGACTCCCCTGAAGACTGCATGTTTTTATCAATTTTAATGGCCAAATTCTGAGCTTGAAGTAAAGTAGTTGGATCCTTGTCTCTAATCTGGTAATGGATCTTGTCACCTAATGCTTCAATGTAATAATCCAAAGTAGAAGCTGCAAGAGGAGAATAAGTGGCAAGGATGGAATTTGACAACTCAGTGAACCTATTACTGAACTCATCCATGGTTTCCATTTCATATTTATTCATACTAGTCAAAGCTACTACTAGATGCCTAGGTTCCTTCTTACTTCCAAACTTTCCAAGGGAAGTAGTCTTGAAATATGCTATGGTAGTGAAATAGTTGTTTGGAAAATTATCATACCAATTCCCAGCTTTTCCATCCAGAGATAGAGCAAAAAAGGTCATGTAAACATCTTCATGTTTATCAACACCCCTGACATACGAACCATGGTGTCTGGAGAAGTTTCTGATATGCTGCTCAGCAGAGGTAGATGCATCAATGCCATTAAAATTCATAAGTTTATCAATAGAATTCTTAGGAATGTCATGAGGATGACCTGCTATCTGAGTAAAATTGAGATGAGTAAAAAACTCACCCATGGTGTCGAGGAAATAGTTATTGTTTCAAAAAATTTCTAATATTTTCTTGAAATAAAAAGTGGATGTCTGAAACAGACTCAGATCCAAGTTCTACAAGGATCCTACAAGAAGCTAGTTTGTTCAGTCTCCTCCTATAGACCTTTTCAGGGTCAGGGATGAAACTGAGCAAACCTTCAGAGTTTCTTCTAGTCGAATACCTTGAGGTGTTAACTGACAATGGAGTCACCACGTGGATTCAAGTCTAATTTCAGAGAGTGATTGGACTAAAAATATACCAAAAAGGGGAAAAAAAGGTAAATAACTAAAAAGAAACAAAGGTCGTCTAGGAAAAAAAATATTTGTCCCCGACAACGGCGCCAAAAGATGTTTTCCACCCATTGCACACCAGCAATAGAAATCTTTCGAAAGCTGTCTCCTCACTTAGGAAAGTAGGGGAGGTGTGACCTTGGGGGCAAGCATAGAGCCAGGTACTATCACCTACTCATATCTCCTTCGTTTAGGCTAACTCCTAACGAAGCCAAGGGGAGTAGTCCCTAACAAAGAGTTTTCTATGGCTCAATGTTTTAAGTTAAGTTTTTATGTTTGGATGTGGATGGGTGTTGTTTAGGAGTTATTATGATAAAAGATGATTTAAAATTATGAATTTTGAACACAAGACAAAAGCAATCCATGTTGTTGTACTTGATTAAAAGATGAACAGTATATCAAGACTTGTGAGATAAAGATGTAGTCACAGATAAATATTTTATAAGCTAAAGACAAATGATCCAGATGTAACAATCACACATAAATTAATAGACTAGTGCCATATGGAGTCGAAGCTCTCTAATGATTAAAGAGATAAAACCAAGTCCTGAAATAAAGCTAGTGGATGTTATGCGAGTGCTCTTGGTATATTTTAAATGTTTTTTAAATGGTCTTGTTGAGGGCTTCAAAGAAAGGTATCACAAGATCAGCCGGGAAAATCTTCCAAGTTAATCCTTTGGAGACATGACGACCCACCCAGTATCTTAGGCTGGTATCACGAAGATTGACCAGCTAGCTAAGACTCTAGACAGCGGGGAGTTTCCGCGCCTTTACTAGGAGTGACTTAGGAATTTTTCTACAATGTCGGTGCGTCGGTTATGGGGTAAATTTTTTATTAAGATGAGTCTTGTAAGATTAACAATCCAATGTCATTTTTGGGTACTCCGATTTTTAGCTCGGTTAAAGCATACTCAGGCAAGGAAACAATGAGATAAATTAATTAAGCGGGGAAATCTGAGTTGAAAATTTTTATTAAGTAAATTGATTAAAACCCTTCGATAGAGAGTGCTCTTGACTTTGTCTTAGGACAAAAGTTCAAGAAACTTAGCTAAACTATATGCTTGATGCAAGGATATGCAATGGGAATGCTCTCCGATAGAGAGTGTTCTTGACTTGGATTACAGAAAGTTCAAGAGACTTTAAAGATTCATTAATTAACTTACAGAAATGTAAAAAAGACTAATCTACCCAAGAATCTCTTTCAGGTTTTTAGGCCCTAATCGGGAGAGCATGGGGGTAAGTAAAACTTGAAATAAAAGACAACTCTCCGATAGAGAGCACTCTTGATCCACAAAGTGAGATTCAAGAGATTTCTACTTTAAACAGTTGATTTACTTATTAAAAGATAAAAATTTAAGAGCTGAAGTAATCAACTTAGTTAATGAAGCAAAATGGGCTAATCTAGCAATTAGTATTCTAAGGAAGATAATGATACTATTCTAAGCACAAACACATCTAATCTAATAAGCACATAAAAAATAAGAACACCACAAACCTCCCCAAATGGGGGAGGTTGAGAATGGGGGACTAAAAACCCCACTCAAACAAAAAGATAAACTTTATTGAGATTTACAATTTACCTTGGGAATTCAACCCTTGAAAGGACTTTTGAAATAAAGATGGAAGACTAACATGAAACTTTATTAGTGGATTTTATGTAAAAAGGAGACTGATTTATATTTTTTGTTGAGAACCTTTTGTTCAAACCTTCAAAGAGGGAAAAAACATGAAGATAGAAAAGAGCAAAAAAAGGGGAAAAGAGGGCTAAAACAAAGGAGGAAAAGAGGGGCAAAAGGGAGGAACAAAAAATAGGAATTTGGGTGCAAAAGAAAGGAAGAATAGGGCAGCGAACTAAACAATCAATGAGCTGCAAAAAATGGTAAAATTGGGAGAGCGATAAGAGATAAAAGTGGCTGCAAAAAAAAATGAAAAAATAGGGCAGCGAAGAAAACCAAGAAGAAAAACACACAATAAGACAAAAGGAGGCCAAATCCAACCTAGAATAAGGGGGGGAAATCAACCAATAATCAACAAAAGGTGGGATCAACCTACGAACAAGGTGACCACTAGAAGCACTACTCCCAAAACCGTCCAGACTAGCTGGATGTACTCAAGGATGCTAGTGGGGAAAGAGAAGTAGCCAAAAAATTATGTGGCACTTGGGATCAAATCCCAAGCTAATTTCTCAAGTCAAAACGAACATAAGACACATGGAAATATTGAAAAAGGAGAAACTTAGATTAAAATTGAGAAAACTAACCAGAAAAGATTTCTTTTTCTTGATGGATGAGGCAAAGAAATTGTGCTTCTTGATTTTCCTGAAAGAGAATGACTTCTTGTGGAACCTGTAGAATGAATGTTAACCATAAAAAATCCCCTGTATATCGGACGATACTTGAAAGCACACATTCTTCAAGAGAAAAGTATAGCTTATATGAAATAGTTCTAGATTGTTAGCCTTCAAAATTTACACAATCAAATGCTTAAGAATCCATAAAGAAAGGAACAAAGAAAGGTATCACCTCACACGGTGAATCATGACCAACATAGAGCTTCCGCTTTGACCTCCAAAGTCATCAACTTTATTAAATCTTAAGCAAAATATTACAATAGAAATTTTCCAGAGTTTCTATGCCAAAAATCCGATGATGTAGAGTTCAAAAGAGCCTCTACTTATACAAAAGGAAAGAAAATAGGGCTCAAATCCCTAAATCTAGACTAAGAGTAACACCAGAGTAATTGAATGAGCTCAGCATGATGATTTGGAGTTGAACTAAGCTGCAACTGAGTTATAACTGAGTGCTGGAGTAATGAGGGGGGGTGAGGTGGCTCATCCTCCCTCATAATGATCACCCAACCAATAGATAACCCACACTTCAACCAAAAACGGATTTGACCAAAGAGGGCAGATTTTTGACTGATAGTTCAACTGCTACACTCCGATACTTGATCTGAAACTAACCGATATGTATTGGAATCATCATAAATGCTCTGTGCCATGTCATTTAGCCTTTTATTTTATTCAATTTGGTTAATTTTGGATAGTTTTTTATTTTCTCCAAAATATTCATTTTTAATATTTTAATTAATAATTTCTCCATAAATGACTTTTTTGAGAAATTATTAATTATGAGGCCGAATGAACTTCTGAAACTTGGAGATAGCTAGCTGGCTGATTATGAATGATTTTTGTCTTAAGGTTAGAGCCTTGAATCACTGAATTCGAGTTCCGGATGACTGACTTATTACAATTTGAATTTTTCCATTTAAATTATGGAAAAAATTAATTAAAAACTTAGGAAAAATTAAAAAAATAAAAAATAATTAAAATCCTAAATCCAATGTGTCCGGTAAAAAAATTTTGAAATTTTTTCTGAGGGTCCTAGTGACTTAGGACATGACCATGCTCTATTGTAATAATGTCTAGTAGGTTTATACATACTCAGTTGGGCTCTAATAACCCCCCAAGGCCCAGAATTCAAAATCGGGCATTCTAGCTTTGGAGGAAGCAGGAGAAAACCTCGTCAATTATACTTGGCTATAGGTAAAGCATAATTGTCAAGGGAAAAAAACTCCGTGGAATACCTTAGTTGAAATTCTACATCTTAGGAGACTGAACCACTCAAAAGACCCTACAAACCCCGTGGGGTCATTGTCAAAATTATTCAAAACAAAATCTGACTAGCCAAAACTGGCTGGGCACAAGGCGGATCATATGATACACTGGAAACAAATATTTATCATGTTTGTCAAATGGCGGCTCCTTAGGTAACCCAACTATGGTACAAAAAATTTGGTAAGATGCACCATCAAGGTAATCAACGTTGGGCCTTGAGTGCAAGAAATGAAACAATTTCTCATGTATCTTATTTAGGTTTGAATTTTTTTATTTATGAATCATAAATCCCTTTTCGTTCTTTGGATGAGTCACCTATGAGTTCACTATAATCATTTCTCAATACTTGTGTTTTTCCACTAGTTTCTTACTTTCCTTCATCCAACTCCTTCCAACTCCATTCTAATTATTCCTATTCTAATTTGGAGGATAATATGTAGGTTGATATGTAGGTTATAATACTATCCACACCATGTTCCCAGCCATTGGATGCACAAAATACCCTACAACCCCCAAGTTCTCCAGTTGGAAATCCTTGCAATTCCATCGATTTCGATACTGTGTCACTTGTTTATTATGTTCTTTTGTCCTTGTTATCCTTCATTGGTTTGTTTTCCATATAATTTTTTGTATTTGGGTTGTTTTCCTACACCCTTGGACCTAATATTACTGTCATTGGATCGAATTTGAGGTCCTTATACTCTCCAAATTCGCTCAATTGTCAATGTGATCTACTTGCACACTCTTTTCCTACTATGGCCCTACCTGATTTTGGATCCAATATACCTTGGTTGTTTTCTACTCCATATGAATCCTATTATGATATTTCATAGCCTCGTGATCTATATTCTAGACTTAGAAAGGTGTTGCATTAGTTTGGAAAGAAATTTTATTTTGAATCACCATTATGTAGCTGCACAAGAAATTGAGCATGTTGACTTCATTGATGTATTTTGGTTAGGACATGGTAGAAAAAATATATTTTATATCTCTAATTATGTATTAAGGTATGATTATGTATGTGTTCACATCAAGAAGCATTCATTTGATACTCCTCTATCATAAAAAAAAATGAGCTCCAAGGGGCTTCTACACATTTTCTTTGTCCACATTGCGTTGGGAGACTGGTACATGATAAAGTCAGCTACACCATATTTACTAAGTCTCTCACCAAGAAGTAGTACATTCATCTCATTCAACTTAAGAACAAGACATTCTAAATACCTTTTAATTATTTCTATGCCATCTCCATGTTCAAAGGGGATGCTTTTCCAAAGTGGTTTTCCTCTTTTACCTTGGTTGTTAGACAAATAAAATTGTAAAGGGTGACCATAGCATTTGTTGTTGACCCCTAATTTTGATATATTTACTCAGATAAGTCAGGCTTAAGGGAGGGTATTAGAATAAATTAATCATCCATACCATATTATATGCTTTTATTAGCCTCCTGGTGGTTTAGACTATGTTAATGGGATTCTTAGTACACAACTTGACCACCTTTTGCTAGTTTATCCACCATAGTGTTTTCCTGCCTACTTTTACCATGATTTTAAGAGCTATGGGGTTGATTCTACTATATTCTTGCTTTTTTGTGTCTAAAGTTGTTTTATCATACTTTTAGCTTGATCATGATGCCTAAAGAACATTAGGATGGCTTTGGAAAGT
Organism: Pseudotsuga menziesii; assembly: GCA_001517045.1. Classification (NCBI taxonomy): domain Eukaryota; kingdom Viridiplantae; phylum Streptophyta; class Pinopsida; order Pinales; family Pinaceae; genus Pseudotsuga; species Pseudotsuga menziesii. The sequence goes on along the minus strand of LPNX010110336.1, from coordinate 436,457 downwards.
TTAATGTTACCTAAATTTCCTTCCAATATTTTTTCCTAAAAAGAAACCTCTTTCTTGTTTTTTGCTCACTCATGATGCAACTAGGCCCACTTACTCAATTTGTGACCTTTTTGTGTGAGTTGGGATTTATACTTGCCTATATGGAGGTTTTTTTCCTATTCTAAGCCTTGAGTCATTCAAATTTCCTCATTGACATCTGATTTTCTTCATTGAAGATTTATTATATATGTACTCATTAATGAATAATAAAGGCATGGAAAGTTATCCAATTATTCTTCAATTCTCGTGTCATATGACATTATTTTCTTCTCTATTTTCTTGTACATCTCTATGAGTAATATTTTTGTCACAAAATATTCCTGTCAAATCTCACAATAGATTCTTCCTTAAATAATGCTTCATTAGGAGAGATTGGTGCATAAACATAATTAAGTGGGCATATCGATCTACAACCCTATTCAACATTTTGATAATAGGAATAAACAGAACCTATAGGAAAACTATGGGAATGTATGAGATGTCATAATAGAGTCATAGAATAGGGTTTCCAATGGTGGAATAGAAAAGATCTTGTTTAGGAATGTTTGTTGGGTAAGAGATCTTTGTCAAAACTCCATTGGCCCATAAGAAAAATAATAAATAAACATTATTATGTTGCTAATACAAGTCGACCTTGCTTCCCTAGTTCCTCTAGACTCCTTTAATCATTCACCCACTCGTTCTCTCCATCCATTATCACTTCCCCATTTTGTTACTCCTTTTCTTGATTTTGAGGGTCTACTTTCTGCGACACAGTTGGAGACAATTCCTCCATAGGAACTGGTACTTTCCACTCCTTTGACCATTCTTAATAAGGCAACCGATATCTTTCTCTATCGACTTGTAGTGTGTAAGTAACCACTCCTTATTAGGATCCTTGCGAGCACTAATATACATATGTTGTGGTGTTGCATTAAACTGAATAATATCCTTAAATAGATCTAGGACATGAGTTTTGATTCTAGGGAGCTTCCTAAACCTGAACTGAATAGATTCCTTATAAAGGTAAAATACAATATTGAACTCCCACTGTCAATATTCATGACTATTGACCCATAATGACACAAATAACCCACATAACCATTGATAGCCTGGCGGTAGCCTCACAAACTAAGAATCTACAGGATTGTCCCAAGCAACTAAAGCAATCAATAATAATAGACATGAGTAATGGAAAATATTACTTGCTTATTGTGCATCATGACAGTCAATCAAGAACTTGTTGAGTAGAAATGTCACCCATTTAACTATGTACACCTTCAACACACTGTTATGCCAATGCAAGAACTAGTGCAAGAACTTGGTTAGGCCAAAATTTCCTTGGCAATTTACTTACAAGGATTCACATTGCAAATAGAACAACATGTTTATCAATTGAGGCTACGTCATAACCCTAGTTTCCCTTCTTTGTCCATATTTTCCCTTCATTTTGTTTGCAATATCTTGGTCCTTCTCCTTTCCCACAAAAATATGTTGTTGGATCCACCCTTTGAGTATTAAAACCCATAATTCTCACCACTAGGTCTGTGCCAATTGATATTTTCCTATCCAACCACTAGAATCTACCATGGAAACACAGTAAGAGCTACTTCACACATGCATTGGCTTCCAAACTCCAACCAAAGTGAGGATATTCAAGAGGCCCAAAATGTCATATTTTTCCAACCCCAAAGTACTTTGAGGGATATATGATATAATCTCCTCCTTTTGCACCGAGCATCATTAATGAGTACTTCTTTGGCTCAAACTATATAAACTTCAACCTATCTGTGAAATCATGTTTTGCATATTTTAATTTTTCCACTCTCCCCATCATGTATACCACTTGCAAGATGCCCGCAAGAAATTCTGGCGTGATCAATGTGTATTTAACATCCTTATATAACTTAACCGTATTGGCATTATGTTTTCTTGGTGGTATGTATGATGGTAACATAGATGCTATTGCATATGTGGAATCCCCTATATCTTTTTTGTGCTTACTTTTGGTCTCATGACTCTATGGATGGGGTGTCCTTTTTGCAGTGCTCCACCATGAACCAGACAGTACTGTTGGAACCTGCTCCTTGACCACTTGTTGCTTCTCTTGATCGATCGACAATCCTAATTCCATGAAGTCTTAGACTATTTTGTCCTGTGTTCTCTATCACTTAACCGCTCACAATATGTTTTTCTTCATATTTTCTCTTCTCTAGCTTCTAAAAAATGTACAATGCACTTTGATCTTGACTTTCGCATCCCACCATGTTTTTAATTCTCCATAATCTCATCTTTTCGCCTTGTTATCCATATATCTTATGCACTTGACCAAATCTTCCATGAAATTTGCCTAATTAATATCATATTTATTTCCATTAACATGATTGTATCATTCCCATTATTTCGTCGTGTTTCTATATTAAGTGTAATTATTATTTTTCGTCCATCACATTTTTCTTTTCCAATATTGTGGATTTTAATTACATTTTTTGACCTTGTCAATTACACATGAAATTATTAATTTTCATTCCAATCATCTACGACATGCTAAAAACTTCAGTGAAGCAACATTATTATATACAAAGACTCCTACTTCAATGAAAACAAGACATGTTTATATATAGACTAATCCTTGCAGAAGATCTCCATTAAGCTTTTTCAATTGTACAACACCTCCCTCTATCACATACATAATGACATAGGGTCCTAACCAATGCATTCTTAGCTTACCAAGATGTTTGATAAACTTACTGTCATATAAGATAACTAAGTCTACAACCTAGAACTGTTTTTTCTTGATGTTACGATCATGCCAAGCCTTTCCCCTTTATTTCTAAACTTGTTGGTGAAAACCTACAATGAATCTATCTTCTTATAATTGTAACAACAATGAGAACCTTTCTTCTACTACACCAGTTTCTAACATATCTATGAATGCAAAAATTATTATACTGGGTAAAATATAATCGATTGGCGTGACAACCTCTGTCCCATATACCAACCTGAAAGGTGTCTGGCCTTTCAACTTCTTACAAGTTGTCCTATAGGCCCATAAAACTACAAGGACCTTCAAATCCCAATTGTCATGGTTCATATTACAAATCTTAGTAAAAGCATGTTCCAAAATATTATTAAAATCTTTAACAATTCCATTAGCTCGAGGATGATATGGGGTACTCTTCTTATGATAGTTTCAAAATATTTGCATGAGTGCTTCAATAGTATTGTTTACAAAGTGAGTTCCTTGATCATTTAATAAAATTTAAGGGCATCCAAATCTAGTAACTACATTTTGAAATAGAAACTTCACAATAGTTGGAGCATTATAGTCTTTTACTCATTCAACTTCATCCCATCTAGTTAGATAGTATGTTGTAGTTATAATATACTGCACTCCTATCCTCTTCATAAGTGGGTTGATTGGACCCAAAAAATCAATAGCCCGTTTTTCTAAATCTTTCAATGTGACTTGCGAGGCTAATGGAGTTTCATTACTTCTGAAGAGTTTCCCAATTCTTTGGAAGACATCATAAGACCTGCATTACTCCATTGCATCCTTATGCAAGGTATGACACCACAATATTTCCCTCATTATTTTTTGTTTTGTATATATTCTTGCATAGTGGCCTCCTACAACACCATCATGAGCTTTGCCCAAAATCATAGGGTGATCAGGGTCCAAAACACGTTGTCTTAAGATTTAATCTGGTCCTAGCTTATATAACTGACCCACTATTAGATGATAATATGCTACTTTGACAACCAACTGCTTCTTTTGTGATACAATGTACCCTTGTGGTGTCATTCCTATATTTAGAAAGTTCACAATGTCTTCACAATACTCATTTACCATCTTTACCAAAAAGAGTTGTGAACAATTTTCATCTAGCAAACGTAATTGGATGATCAATAGACCCCTCTCCTGGATGAGCAAGAATTACACCCAAAGCAATGGATGACGCATCAACATGCATGAAAAATTATTTTCGCCAATTCAAAAACACTAAGATAGACGTTGTTTTCCTTCAATGTATTGAGGCTATATTGACACTCTTCATTCCATTAGAACTTAATATCTTTATTCAACTGTCATGTCGCCATTTTGGTGACATGTGGATTGTCCTATTAGCCATTTAGTCCCTATGGTTTTAGGAGAAAAGTTCATTAAATGGTTGGGATTAGATTTGAAACAAGACGATTAATCAGTAGTAGCAATTATTATTTCCTAATGTTTGGAGATTCTCTTTGGATAAATTATTTTTCATGAATTTTTTATTTTATTTTAATAAAATAATGGAGATAATAGGCCACAAGGGAACATTAGGAGATAAGGTTTGACCATTATAAAGTTTACAAAATAAGAAAGAAAGGAGAAAGCATCTAAAGTTGGAAGCAGAAAAAAAAAGGAAATATGATAAAATAGAGGAAAGTTAGCATAAAGAAAAAACTGTTGTAAAAGATGGAAAAGAAGGAATAAATCAGAAAGCATGCCAAAGTAGAAAAGCAGGTGAAAGTGGAATAAGGCATAAAAACATGAAAAATAATCGAAAGAAAAGGAAAGCAAAAGATAAAGCATGCAAGCAAAGAAAAAAGTAAAGCATGAAAGAAAAGAAACCTTATCCATCCATGAGGGTGCACTAGCCTATCTTTCTTGCTCAACAAGTCATATTCATTCTATAAAAGAAGAGGAGTGCACCACTTTACCATCTTTTGACAGTTTGTGAAATGAATTAAAATTATTGTGTCACTCTATACTTGACAGATATGCCCTTATTCCAAGCTGGGAGATGTGACCATTCTTCTATTGTAAGGATGAAGACATCTAATCTCCATAATTGAGATTATTGTAGGCCCTATGATCAGATCCAGTGAATTTCCATCCTATTACAATGACTGAAGAAGCCTTCTAGTACATTTCTTCATGATTTCTAGTCTTTTATCATGGAGGATTCTTGTAGTCTTCTTTCTCATTATTGAGATATATTTCTGATGTAATTCAGCCTCTGAAGGATTCAATTGATGTCATAACATACCTCTGATATTGATTATGTTTCTGCAATAAATAAAGTATTATTTATGTCCTATTGTGTGCACCTATTCTAGATGACTATTTAAATTGAGTGAGTTTCAGTGTTTGATTTAGTAATACATCAAAAAAACTCCTAATTAGATTGTTCAATTTGATTCTACTCATTGAAAAGTTAATTAATACATCCCAACCTTGAGAGTGATAATTTGCAACTCCCTTTCATTGTTTGGGTCATCTTGAAGTTGAGCTAGTTAAGCGGTTCTGAAAGTATTTTTTACTATTTTACCATTGAAACCTTCTCAAAACTCCCTCAAACTTGTTGGTGCGAATCCCAAGAGTTAATTCATGGATATTTTATGTCTTTAATCCTATCCAATTCCAAAATCCATCTCCATTGGTTGACATGATGCGTAAAGTAAAGGATTTAGTTTGCATATGTTGGGGTTCCTAGGAGCCTTCCGAGTAAACTTCAGCCTCACTGATTTTGAAAGAATAAAAGTTCCCAGTACACTATTCATAGGATCCTAATCTAAACATAATCCCTACTCTTGATTATATTTTGAATAAACCCCAAACCTTGGTCAAAGTCCTAGTTTTTAGTCACCTAATTTGTTGTTTGTTAAAGTGTTTGAGTGTGTGTGCCAAATATACAAGAGTGTACATTACAAGTGGTATCAAATAAATTTCCTTTACTCCAATGGAAAGTAAGCCTTCAACTGAAGAAATGTTTCATATCACAACTTCAAAGTGGATGTTATGAGGCTCATACTAAGCAGGTGAGGAATATTTTGAGCCATATGAGGAAGAATAAATCATCTACCTAGATGGAGGAATACGACGAGATGATGATGGTTACTTTCGAACCACTGATGTTTGATATTGTTGGTGGAGTGATATTATTTGGTGTAAATACACTAAAAGTTGATCCTTATGAGTACCTCCGAAGATACAAGCATTAAGAAAAGAGATCCATGAATGCTTTTCTTTTTAAGAGTTCTGTGGAATTAAGGTTAGAATCATATTCATTAAGAGATGGATCCTTTTGGAAACTCACATCAAAGAATAATTGAACATATTGTCAACAATGTGTGTAGAGAAGTGCAACAAAAGTTGCAAGAAAATGAAGTCTCTTCATCACAATATTCCACATCAAATCTTTGTAAAGAAAGTGATTTAGAAAAGGGTGAATCCACAGTTGAAGATCCACCTTTGGACGAGCATGAATATGCTAGAAATAATCTTGTTTGTGGTAGCCATGAAGTAAAAGAAGCAAATATATATGAATGAGAGTGAAAATCATTGCAATATGTTGGCAGTGAAGGAGAAGGGCATGTAAAAGAATATCTAGACATTCTAGACACAAGTAGTAGCACATCTATTGATGGATGTGGTGGTGAGATACCTACTGGTGGATATCATGGTGAGGTTCCTATTGATGGGTTCCTAAGGGTTTAAGTACCTACCGATGGGTACCAAGATATCATGGAGACATCTACCGATGGATGTTCATCTCTCTATGTTGGTGATATAAAGATTCATATTGAGGAGATTACTGCAAGTACACATTCCTTTGAGGATAGAGACCTTGCAGCTGAAGGAAAAGACCTAGGATCGAATTGCACTTCAGCTCTTGAGCTTCATGAGGTTGATTATGCAGATGAGGAGGAGGAGGTTCATTCTCATGAGCCTTCCTACCAAGTAGGTTCATTATAATTAAGTGAAAATAATATTGAGAAATCCTTACACATTCTCCATGACAATATTCCAATGTATATTGTTATAACTAGATCTTGTTCTTAGTTTATCTGTTCTTTTTGTCCTAATTTTCAACCATTAGTTTAAAATGATTTTACATTTTATGTTGATTTTAAGAACTTTTGACAATCAATAATTTTTGTTGGATTTAATGCTTTTAATGGTTGAATTATTTCATTAATTTAGTTTTAAGGTTTGTATTTTGGGCTTATTAGTTAATATGTATATCTTTAAGCTTTCAAAAAATTATAATAAAAGTTTATTCCAAATTTGCTTTATAATCTAACCCTCATTTTTTAGTCCTTTGTCAAACATTTTCATGAGGGGATTCCTGTAGCAGCTCTGCTTTTCCTGTTTTTGTCATTATCATTGAGAGCATATTACGAGGTGATGGAAATTAATTATGGAAAAAAAAATGGTTTTTTTCCACAACAGAATCATTCAAAAAAACCTCTCTCAGTTTTGCAATAGCTATCATTGTTTGAGAGATTCGAATTCATCTTTGTGGCCTATTTTCAGGGTTTGAATTATTTAATAATTTCTTGTTTTAGTCACAAATTTCCAGCACATATTCTGATCAATTGAAGGGGAATTTTTAAAAACCAATATATTTTTTTGTTCATAATAGAATCATTTAAAAATGCCTCTCTCCATTTCTGCACAAGTGTCCCGAATCAAGAGATATGAATCCGTCTTTGAGACCCAAATTTTCAGAAATTCGCCAAATTTCCCCAAATCTAATTTGCTATTTTTGGGTTAATTGTCTTTAAATATTTTGAGTTATCATGTAACTAATTGATGTAACTATTTCAAATTTCGACCTAGAAGGTAGTTATGGAACTAATTTACCTTTGTAATGATAAAAGGAATACAAACATTCAGTTTTGGGTTGGATTTTTCACTCAACGAGAGGCTTTTGGAGCTTTGATTTCTCAAGCTAGAATTTATAAATCTTATGTAAGTGGATGATTTTTATTGATTATATATAAAATGATAAGCCCTTTTACCTATCATGCTTTTTCATTTCTGATCTAGTCGATTGCTCAGTCTACAATTTCATTTCCTGTTTAAAGGTTTATTCATGTAAATGCTTGTAGCCTGTGGGTGGAATTAGTATTTCATGTGTAATGTTTATGGCTTATTGGGATGTGTATGATCCCCAGTTTATCCAACTTGCATGATTCAGTTCCGTATTAGCTTATGGATGTTTTTTTTCTCCTTGCTGATGAAGTTTTTAAAACCAAAATCATAAACCAAAACCCTTAAAACCAATTTTATTTTATTTTTATTTGAGATTGTGTTGGCTTGTTTTTCTAATAGTCTGAGAACAATTTTCGGCACTAACGTCTTTGGCGTCATTGACAAGGATGAAGCTGAAGTATATCTTCCCTAGGATATCATTATTCATCTGATTTTGAGAGGTGAACAAAGTCAGAAAATATTTTAGACTACAATTTTTCACCAGCGACTCCAAGATTAAAGATTCCACTGCAAGGAGAATTTTGTTGACAGAAAAATGAAGAAGCCAAGTGGAAAGACTGGGTATCAGCTTGTTACTTTCCTCCATGAGGTTTTTTTCTTATTCATCAGTTCTTTCCTGTCTTTCCCATTGCATGTCAAAAGCATTATTATTTTTTTTTTCTATTCCGATGATCATAAACCTTCAGGTACGTATCCCTCTTTGGAAGAAGAAAGTCTGCATTCTTCTTGTTTTATTGATGTTGATCCTATTCCTTCATTTGAAATACATGTGCAACATCATATACATATATTCATATCTATTGAACCTGATTATTCTGGTCATCTTGTAGAGAATAATGCCGATCTATTACCTTCTACCATCACTGCTGAAATTTGTGAACAGCTTGTTGAATCTCATTTTCAACTCACAGATTTTCAGTCTAGACTCAAACAGAAGATGTTTAAACCTCTTAGGCTGCCATATCTCTTACATCCTTACCCTTCCTACTTTGTTAAATATCTTACCCATTTTACTGGAAAAGACCATATTACAGTAGAGAAGCATTTAGAATCTTTTCATAATTTCATTGATAATTTTGAAATCATGCATGAAGATGTTGTCATGAGGTTATTTTTGAAATCCTTTGCTGGAGATGCTGGGTTTTGGTTCCGAAATTTAAAAGCCGAATCTATTGGATCGTGGGAAGAGTTACATGATGTCTTTTTGAAGTATTGGGGTAAGAATAAATCTTATGATCAATTTATTTTCGAATTTTATAGTTTGAAAAGGGAGAATGATGAGCCAATTACTAAATTTAATTGGAGGTTTCAAAGTTTTTATATCAGTATGCCTGCAGAAATCAGACCTTCGGAAAAACTTGCTATGGTATATTATGTTATGGCTCAAAATTCAAATCTTGTCTTTTCCCTGTTAGAAAGGAAACCATCATCTTTAAGACAATTGTTTGAGGATGCAAAAGGAGTGGAGGAGAACATCTGAGCTTGCAAAATGCTTCGAGATCAGGCTCATGTTGAAGATATACAAGCTTATGAACAGGAAGAAGAACATAGGTATCATTCAGATTTAAGACAGTTTTCTTCATCATTTTAATATTTTCATATGAACAAGGATATAAATGACGCTTGTGTTGATTCTTCATATCAGTTTGCTTACTTTTTCGGTGATAATATACTTTCAGTGGATTATAGTAAAAATTTTCTAGTTCCTGCTATGAGATTATCATGTTATGAAGAAGAAGTTGCTGCTCTTCAACCTCTTGCTATTGATATAAGAAATAAGCTGCCATTCTTGACTTATGGTCACTTTCAGAATTTTATTTTTCCAAGTTTTGATCAAGGGTTTTATTTAAAGGTCAAGAAGCAGTTTAAAGAGCCCTTGGTTTCCATTCTTGAGCCAAAGTTTAAAAAGAACAACAATGGAGAGGAAGATAATGCTTCACTTTATGATGAATATAATGAAGAAATTGAAGTTTTAAATTGGAAATTTCATGATCCCATGGCTTCTTGGATGGAGTTGTATTTTTCAAACGTTTCTAATGCTCCAGATTTTGGCATACTTCCTATTTCCAGTCATAAGTATCAGCTTCCTACAGACTCTTTATTGCGTTTATCACATCTTTTGTGGGTTTTCTCAAACAGTAGCATGCATGAAATTATGATTCTCAGTCAATTGGTTTCTTGGCTTCACTAGAAGTACGATTACACTTGATTGGGTTGTTTCCTCCGATTAGAAGTAGGAGTAAATAGCAGAATAAGCTCGCTATATGAGCATGCAGATTATTTTTAGTATGTTTGTTTGTAGTAGTATTTTGTCATTTCAGAGGTATGTGTTCAGAGTTTAGAAAGTTGCAGAGAATTGGTAAATGACTCCATCACCCAATGAATAAGGCATAAGGTCTACAGGTTCTCAAAGCCTCACAAGGAGGACTTCATCCTGCAGCAAGAGCCAGATGTTATGACTAGATCTTGTTCTTAGTTTATTTGTTGTTTTTGTCCTAATTTTCAATTCTTGGTTTAAAATGATTTTACATTTTATATTGATTTTAAGAAATTTTGACAATTAGTAATTTTTGTTGGATTTAATGCTTTTAATGGTTGAATTATTTCATTAATTCAGTTTTAAGGTTTGTCTTTTGGGCTTATTAGTTAATATGTATATATTTAAGATTTCAAAAACTTATAATAAATTTTATTCCAAGTTTGATTTATAATCTAACCCTCATTTTTTAGTCCTTTGTCAAATATTTTCATGACGAGATTCCTATAGCAGCTCTGTGTTTCCTATTTTTGTCATTATCATTGGGATCATATTAAGAGGTGATGGAAACGAATTCTGAAAAACCAAAAGAGGTTTTTGTCCACAACAGAATTATTCACAAAACCCTCTTGCATTTTTTCAACAACTATTATCGTTTGAGAGATTCGAATTCATCTTTGTGGCCTATTTTCAAGGTTTGAATTATTTAATAATTTCATGTTTTAGTCACACATTTCCAACATGTATTATGATCAATTGAAGAATAATTTTTTAAATCCAAGAGAGGTTTTTGTTCATAACTTGCTCATTTAAAACAACCTCTCTCATGTTTTGTACAGGTGTCTTGGATTGAGAGATATGAAGGCGTCTTTGAGACCCAAATTTTTAGAAATTCACCAAATTTCCCCAAATCCAATTTGTTATTTTTGGGTTATCTGTCTTTAAACATGTTGAGTTATCATGTGACTAATTGATTTAACTATTTCAAATTTTGACCTAGAAGGTATTTATGGAACTACTTTACCTTTGTAATGATAAAAGGAAGACAAGCATACAGTTTTGGGTTGGATTTTTCACTCAAGGAGAGGCTTTTGGAGCTTTGATTTCTCAAGCTAGTATTTATACATCTTACATAAATGGATGACTATTATTGATTATATATAAACCGATAATCCCTTTTACATGTCAGGCTTTTTCATTTCTGATATGGTCGATTGCTCAGTCTACAATTTCATTTCCTGTTTAAAGGTTTATTCATGTAAATGCTTGTAGCCTATGGGTGGAATTAGTATTTCGTGTGTAATGTTTATGGCTTATTGGGATGTGTTTGATCCCCAGATTATCCAAATTTCATGATTTAGTTATGTATTATCTTGTGGATGTTTATTTCCCCCTTGTTGATGAAGTTTTTAAAAGCAAAACCATAAACCAAAACCCTTAAAACCAATTTCAGTTTATTTTTATTTGAGATTGTGTTGGCCTGTTCTTCTAGTAGTCTAAGAACAATTTCTGGCACTAACATATATGACTCAATGATAAGGGATTGAATTATGAAAATGGTTGCATCCCACACCAAAAATATGAAGTGGATCGTATTTATCTTCTACACTCTCTACAACTTCAAGAGAAAAAATGGGTAAAGAACAATTTTACAAGTCTTTATTTGATGATTTTCACTAACCTTTTGGTTCATAATAGTTTTGTTTTAGGAAATGTCATTGAATAATCCCTTATGTATAGCACATATCCTCTTGTTCATAGGAATTAAATTTTACCAAATCTTGATTATTCCCATCCTAAGTGCTTCAAGAAGAGGTTGGCCTTTCTGCATGTTTTGTACAAGTTCAATCGAAACCTTGAAACACAATTAGTCATGGATTATTTTGAAAGCAAGGTCATTCAAGAGTTTATAGTGAATCATGACAAATTCAATTTTTCCAAAGGATTCATTTATGAAGGAGATGAAGTTCAAATTGTGTATGCAGCAACTTACAGAAGTTTGTGGAAAAGATTCCAAATATTCCATCATTCATATTTTCCCTTGCTTGACAACAAGCAAGTTTTGGGAGGAGAGGATTATCATGTCCCCATTTTGGTGACCTATGGACCATCATATTAACCATTTATTCCATATGGTTTTAGGAGAAAAGTTCATTAAATGCCTGGGATTAGATTTTGAAACAAGGCAATTAATTAGTAGTAGAAATTATTATTTCCTAATGTTTAGAGATGCACTTTGAATAATTTTTTTCATAAACAAGTTTCTATTTTAATAAAATAATGGAGATAATGGGACATGAGGGTGCATTAGGAGATAAGGTTTAACCAAGATAAAGTTTAAAAAAGAAGAAAGAAATGAGAAATCATCTAAATTTGGAAAGCAGAAAAAGAAGGAAACATAATAAAATAGAGGAAAGTTAGAATAAAGCAAAAAAGACAGGAAAAGTTGGAAAAGAATGAATAAAGTAAAAAGCAGAAAGCAGGCCAAAGCAAAAAAGCAAGATAAGGAAGAAAATCAGGAAAAAGCAGTCAACAACAGGAAATCAAAGCAAACCGATGCATCTATGAGGGCGCACTAGACTATATTGATTTCTTAATAAGTCATATGCATTCTATAAAATAATAAGAGCACACCACTTTACCATGTTTTCTTAGTTTGTGAATTGAATTGAGAGCATTGTGCTACTCTATACTTTAGAGATGTGTCCCTAGTCCAAGCTGGGACATTTTCCCTAGCTTTGACTGTGAGCATCGATACATTCAGTCTCCATAATTGAGATTATTGCAGGTCCTATGATCATATCCAGTGAAGTTCCATCCTATTACAATGATTGAAGAATCCTTCCAGTCCATTTCTTCATGATTTCTAGTCTTTTCTCATGGAGGATTCTTCTAGTCTTCTCTCTCATTCTTAAGATGTATTTCTGATGTAATTCAGCCTTTAAATTACTCCATTTATGTCATAATAGACCTATTATATTCATTCTTATGTTTTCATAAATAAAATTCTGATTTATTCCTATTGTGCGCACCTATGCTAGATGACTATTTAAATTGAGCTAGCTTCAATGTTTGAGTCGGTAATACATCAAGAAAACTCCTAATTCAATTATTCCACTTGATTCTACGCATTAAAAGATAATTAAAAAATCCCAACCTTGATGCTGAGAATTTGTAACCCCCTTGCACTGTTTGGGTCATCCTGAAGTTGAGCTAGTTGAGTAGTCCTAAAAGTCATTTTTACTAGTTTACCTTTGAAACCTTCTAAAAAATACCTAACACTTGTTGGTCTGAATCCAAAGATTTAATTAACTGATATTTTATGTCTTTAATACTATCCAAGTCCAAAATACATCTCCATTGGTTAACATGATGTGTAAAGCAAAGGATTTTGTTTGCATATGTTGGGGATCCTAAGAGCCTTGGGAGTAAAATTCAACCTCAATGATTTTGAAACCATAAAAGGTCCCAATGCATTGTGTGTAGGATCCTAATATAAACATAATCCCTACTCTTTATTAGACTTTGAATTAACTCCAAAACTTGGTCAAAATCCTAGTTTTGAGTCACATATTCCACTGTTTGTTCAGGTGTCTGAGTTAGTGTGCAAACTATCCAAGTTGGTACATTACATCAACATTTTTTCCATCGGAGTTGTGATATATGCATAGCCTTTAAGAAATTTTCTATAGTAGCCAGTATGCCCCAAGGTTGTTCTTAGCTATTACATTGACGTTGGCAGTGGCATATCTACTATAATGGCTAACTTCGAAGGATGCTTCAATAGTCCCTGTTTACAAACGACATGCCCCAATAGTATACCAAATGGAGCACAAAAAGTACATTTCTTGATATTTAACGATATATGATACTACCTACATCAATCTAACATCAACCTCAATCTCTCAATGTGATTCTTAAGTAGTCCATAAAAAGTCCAGTTGTTGAAGTATACCTCTAGGAATTTGTGAATGAACTCCTTAAATGTTGCGAAAAAATAATCTAGAAAATAAAATTAGGGCATTCTTAAAGTCAAATGGCTTCACTATGTACTGATAACAACCCCATTCAGTCGCAAATGTGGTCTTGTGTCGATCCTCCTTAGCAATCCTAGTCTGATGGTATCCATAAAACCCATCACCAAATGAGTAATCCTCCTGGCCACCAACCTTTTCTAATACTTCATATATAAACAACGTTAGAAATGGGTCATGAAGATATGCATCATTCAGTTTTCTCAAATCTACACAAATTCAAATTTTATCTGTCTTTTTATATTGAACTACCCACTAGTGGAAAATGAGAGATTAGTGACCAAAAAAATGACCAAAATCCGCATATCAATGACCACTTTTTGGTGGCTAATTTACGGTCTTTTATTATGCGACCAAAATTGGTCATTTTTATTTTGGTCATTTATAGCTTGTCGGTTGGTCATTAATTTGGTCATTGATTTGGTCATGTATTTGAATCAATGACCAATTATATGACCACATTTATGACCAAATTAATGACCACATTTATGACTAATTATATAACCACATTTATGACCAAATTAATGACCACATGACAAGCTAGAATATGACCAAATTTGATCGCGTAATAAAATACCGTAAATTAGCTACCAAAACTATTTTTTGGTCATTGATATGCAAATTTTGGTCATTTTTTTTGTCATTTATATCTCATTGTTTGGTCACATATCTCTCAATTATTGGTCACTAATTTAGTCATTTTTAGTCACTTTATGTGTAGTCATTATATTTTAGTAGTTTGAATGGTGTCCATTATTAATCAATATAAATTTTTAATATGATATTATGTTTAATTAAAAAAAATAATCATACATTTATTCTCATCTAATATACTTGTGAATTATGCAATGTCACATTATAATTAATTATAACACTTGTAAATAATATCTATTACACATGTAAATCATACAATGTCACATTAATTAGTTAATAATTACAACATTCGTACATAACATAAAGTACAACCATATATATAAGTTTTAAACCACAAATTATATTATATGAGATGTCAAAAGTATTACAATAAATATGAGTTTTTCTCAAATACTCATATTAATTTCCATGTAACTTTACAAGAAAATCATCACTTTTCAAAATATTACAATGGTTAAACCATCATACTTGCACTTGGCTGCAAAACCATACTTAGATCCCACGTCAACAGCTTCAAAACCACACTTAGCAGCTTGAAAGCCTTAACATCGGGTTCTTCATACTGAATGGCAAATCTTCAATAGCATGCTCTTCATACTCAATGGCCCACTTATAAGTTAAGCTCACTCCTGCAAAATCCAATAAAGAAATATCACTTGTAAAGTAGAAAAACAATGAAGCAAATTATTTATCTTGTTCAATAGCTAACAACAATAACCAAGATCATCTGCAAAATAATAAAATCTAATCTAACAAATTCAATTTAAGAATTGGTTAAAATTAAATTTGAATGGATAAATCTACAACTATTTAGTACCTAAGAAAAGTAAAACTCAGCTCTAAACCAGGAAATGGATTTCAACAGGAAAGATAATCAACAAATCCACAAAACAATTATGCTCAACTGCACAGGTAGAAACTTGCATACATAGTGCAATTTGTGAAGGAGTTGACCCCTATATGTCATGTGGTTAAAGAATGACATGACAACTATGGAAACTAATGAATGATTTAGAACCCCATCAAACTATTATGATGTTATACTCAACCACCAGTATAATCAAAACCCATCAAATAGCATCAACATTCCCAATTTCCTACATGCCTACCTTGTCCTTGTTTCAAACATATATTTGTATATAAACAAACAAAAATTATAAAAAGTTTTTTTTAACTTGTCAGCCTCAAAGTGTTCATGACATAGTTCAGGCATCAAGCCAACAACCATCATATTTTACCCTCTATATCTATATATAATCAAAAAAATTCATGAGTTCTTCTTTCTTGGACTCTGGACTCTGGAAAATTCACTTTGTATTCACTCAAAAAAATTCATGAATTTTATCTATATATACATATATATTCTAGTGACATGCCATATCAATACAACGACATTCATACATGAACCACACCCATAAAACCTAGCCACTTTGGAATAAAATCATATATACTACTATATGCAAAAAAATACTTCTATGAATTATAATCACGAATCTAAAAAGAACTAGTGCTTGTTATTTTTTTTTCCATTTGAACTCATTTGGCATGTTGGACAGTTAGGTTTCCTAATAGTAAAATACTTCTAGGAATGTAATATCTGCATACCTGTGGTAAAATTGTTTGAAACAGCCTCAATATCATCAGTCATGGCCCGTGCTTTTGATCTGATAAACTTTTCCTTCAAAATATGAACTTTTGATCTGATAAACTTTAGAATCACTTGTGCTCAACACATACACACAATCAATTTCTGCAAATAGATTAGTCCACAATCACCTGAGACTGGCACTAAAATCATACCAAATGCAAGCATGCTTCCTTGTGTCCATGTGAAATAGAGATCTGGCCGGATTTCTATAATACTGATTGGTCACCAGCCTCTGTAAAAATAGCACAAAAGAGATAAGAGTTGGTAGAATATTTTGAAATCTAGACATTCAGATAAATATAATGTTCAGTGCTATATAAGCCTGTTGTGTGGGAATGCACCCCATTTTTTGTAAGTAAAGCCCATAAGGTATCGATGCAAACAATGTAATAATTTATAAATAAAGTACATGATAAATATTGTCAATATCAAACAAACCATTAGATAGGGTCATTGATCAATCTATTGATATTGTCAATAACCTTAGGCTATGTAGAGACCTAGTCCCAAGCTGAATAGGTTAGCTATTATCTCCATTACGAACTTATGATATTAGCTGTACTAGTGTACTCTTATTCTCCCAAATATAACCAAGCTATGCCATTTCGACAATGGGTTTTCCTCCTCCTACCCAGGTTTCCCTTTTAAATCCAAGTGTGTTATAGTGTGTGTGCTGCTATTGTTTTCATTATTTCATTACTGTTATTTTGTTTGATGATAATATTATTGATTTGCTGCGGTTGTTTATCATAATCATGGTTATATCGTTATTCTATTCGTAGACTTCATGATAAACGACACTTGATTGTGAAACTATATTTACTGCTACTTTTTTGCAAGTTGAATCCTTTTGAAAACCAACAACATGATTTGGATACAAGTTTCTGTATGAAAACAGAATGTTGTATGCAGGTCCAGACCTCCATGCATAACAACTACTTTCAATTTGATAAGGAGAAAACAAAATGTAAATGAACTTTACCTTTGGGAGGAACAATCACTAGAGGGAAGCTACTATGGTGAAAGTAGTACTCACTCACACTCCCTTGCAATACACTTCAAAACATAGAAGATTTCAGAAACAACAAAACATTTGAACCAAAAAGAGCATACTCGCATTTCAAATATGCTCTAACTTTTAAACACAACTTTAAGCTTACAAGGAGATGCAGAGTATTCAAAATAAAAGGGTCTTACCTCTTGATTATCCCCAGTCCTCTTGTTCCCATTACAAGTGCAACGGGATTGATTCTTATAGCTTCACGACAAAGTGCTTTACCTACGTCACCCTCCATAATCCTAGCTTCTATTTTCACCTTTTCAGTGGAAAAATGACAACATAGCAGTCAAAACCAATGGACTAACATTCTCTAAGAACTACATTTACAAGGTATCTTATTGGTATTACCATGGAAACTTCATATGCTTCTATTGCAAGCCTTTCCATTAGACCTTGTGTGGCATCAAACAACACCTCATCATTTGAATCTGTGCTTTGAACCATATCACAATGAAATAGAACTCTTATCAGTATGAAATAATCTATGGTACAAAAGAAGGTAAGTTTAAATAGAAGCCCAAATATATTTAACCAACTCCAAAAAAACTCTTGTAATGATTCAAAATGTGATATGGAACATGATCATCCAACACATAAATTGATCAGCACAAGCTATTCAGAAGTGAGTTACAACTTGCCCCAAAAGAAGGGGGGGTAGGGTGTTAAACTATGAAAACAATATTATCACAAAATCCATATAGACC
Organism: Pseudotsuga menziesii; assembly: GCA_001517045.1. Taxonomy (NCBI): domain Eukaryota; kingdom Viridiplantae; phylum Streptophyta; class Pinopsida; order Pinales; family Pinaceae; genus Pseudotsuga; species Pseudotsuga menziesii. The sequence goes on along the minus strand of LPNX010110336.1, from coordinate 418,317 downwards.
AAGTGCAGCATCTAAAATTTGTGCATCCTTCTCTCTGGAGAACTAGAGAGAATCATGACTTGAGTATATTAAACTACTATGATGTTAAGTCACAAAAAGTTTCCTTGATCAAATAAGACAGACATATTGTAGGTGGATAGATTGGACATAAAACCAATAAAGGTGTTATTATCAATAAGAAAGTAAATGCTATGGATTCTGAAAACTGTAAGAATACTTTTATATATGTAGAACCAAAAATTGGACAATTGAAGGGAGAAATCAATTCTTCAGACTTCACTTCTACTTCTTGTACCATCCTCAATGGAGGCAGCTAGATCTCAGAGTCACTCAGACTACTCGTTTGTATAAGGTAAAATAATCTTGTCTGGAAGATCAAGGTGAAGCACAAGTAGCAAGAGAATGGCATAAGAAAGAACGAGGGGAAGCACAAGTGCCTAGTATTTTTGGCATATCTGACTCATTCACACCATGTTACTATATTGCATTAACACACTGGATTTCCTAGTCTTTATAGCTTAGCAACCCTGTTGGCACAAGCTCGACCAAACACTATAGTGTGTATGTTGCTATTGTTTTCATTATTTCATTACTGTTATTTTGTTTGATGATAATATTATTGAACTGCTACGCTTGTTTATCATAATCATGGTTATATCGTTATTATATTTGTAGACTTCATGATAAGCGACACACTTGATTATGAAACTATATTTACTGCTACTTTTTTGCAGGTTGAATCCTTTTGAAAACCAACAACATGATTTGGATACAAGTTTCTGTATGAAAATAGAATGTTGTATGCAGGTCCAGACCTCCATGCATAACAACTACTTTCAATTTGATAAGGAGAAAACAAAATGTAAATGAACTTTACCTTTGGGAGGAACAATCACTATAGGGAAGATACTATGGTGAAAGTAGTACTCACTCACACTCCCTTGCAATACATTTCAAACCATAGAAGATGTTAGAAACAACAAAACATTTAAACCAAAAATAACATACTCGCATTTCAGATATGCTCTAACTTTTAAACACAACTTTAAGCTTACAAGGAGATGCAAAGTATTCAAAATAAAAGGGTCTTACCTCTTGATTATCCCCAGTCCTCTTGTTCCCATTACAAGTGCAGCGGGATTGATTCTTACAGTTTCACGACAAAGTGCTTTACCTATGTCACCCTCCATAATCCTAGCTTCTGTTTTCACCTTTTCAGTGGAAAAATGACAACATAGCGGTTAAAACCAATGGACTAACATTCTCTAAGAACTACATTTACAAGGTTTCTTATTGGAATTACCATGGAAACTTCATATGCTTCTATTGCAAGCCTTTCCATATGAATGTCATAGCATATACTTCTATTGGAAATTGCAGCTCTTCTTATGTTTCAATATGCATGCTATCTCCAATTTGTTTACTTCAAGAGTGATGAAAAGGATTCCAAAGTTTTTGCACCAAGTATAAACACAATCCCAATTTCAGTATTGTAATTGCAAGGTAGTGATATGCAGTTCAGATTTGGTTTATGGGAAAGTTGCCAATACTAAACTTACACTTATGAAATTATACCGATAATAGAAGCAATCAATTAATCAATATGTATGCCAAGTATCACTATGGGACAAAGATAATACCCAGGTATGCCAAATGCCAATGAAAATCAAAATCAAAATCTTCAACTTAAGAATGCAATTTTCAATATGACAGTACGCAAGATAAATACAATGACAAGTGTTATTCAAGATGCCCAGTCAAAGGATAAATACATATGTCATGCTTATGGGAAGAATTCCAACAAGTTGCAGAGATTAATAATACTGATCTTTATCATTAAATAAGCATCCAAAATAGATCAGATGGTAAAGCTTTATGATCTTCTTGTGTTTATGTTTTAGGTGTCCAATAGATGGCTGGCTGAGAAGACAATCATAATAAAGTAGGTACCTTGTGGTAGGATGGAATTATGGGAAGAAAAACCAGAAAAATTTTAACCAACAATGATCTTTGGGACTATATTAGGGCCTAGGGTGTGCAACGTTTGAGAGTTTATAGCTTAGGTGTCAAAGGGATGTTGGTAGGTTGGTGTAAGGTCAAATGAGCTAAGGAAATATGGTGATGGTTGCCTCCTTTATGAATCTACAGTTAAGAGTTTATGGAGGGCTGAGAGGTATGAAGATGGCTGACTAAGGAGCCTAGAGCCCTTGCATTGAAGGTTTATGGCCTTGGGATCATGGAGGAAAGCATCCAATCCAAAGTGAGTGTAACACAAGCCGTTAAGTTCTATAGGCCAAATCAGTGATGCAAATGGCCTTGCGTTGAGGGATAAGTTGGCTAGGGTTGAAGGGGATGGTAGCGAGGCTAGTTTAGGATGATAGGGGTGTAACCTAGGGATTCCTAACAATGTTTTTACAATTTTTTTACGTGCCTTTGAAGTTTTGATCACTGTGGTCAAACAAAGCAACAAGTGCATCTTCAAAAGATAATGGTGTGTTCACTAGATCCTCCATTCTCTCATCAATGGGTGACTAGTACAGCTGGAAGGATTTGTTTCACAGGGGTGCAATTTATCATTTTGCATTAAGAGAACAGGGCGGTAAACAAGCATTTATATAATCAACAAGTCTTAGAGGCCCAATCAGACCTTCAAAACACAACATTGCACTCACAGTGGGAGAGAACACAACATTGCACTCATAGTGGGAGAGTCTATTAGATGCTAGAATTCTTCTACAGCCATTGGAAGTGTTTCTCTTTGGGAGCAGACTTTCTACTTCAACTAGTTTGCAGTATGAATCATACAATGATTCACCCAGTTTTAACTTTAGCTAAAAAGAAAGTCCCTGGTTCAACATCTTCGCTCCAAAACAAATTTAGTGTTGGATGTTGCGATATTTTAGGTCTTTCCCACGTGGTATCCTCCAATGGAAAATCCTTCCACTGAATGAGGTATTCTAACAGTACCTTAGTCCTCAACTTATTTTCTACAGTTACCAAAAAATACCTTAGAATCAGAAGAATATGTCATTTATCATTTATGGGAGGTAAAACATTGAATTTTAAAAAAAATTCCATACCACTTTTTTAAAGTATGAGACATGAATGGTTATGCACTCATGACCCTGATGGCAGCTCAAGTATATGCAACTTGTCCCACCCTTTATAGAAACTTATAAGGCACATGGTATTTAGGTCCAGGTTTCTCCACCCCTTTATCTTTGAGATACCTCTGCTTGTAAAGGTGTAGCCTCAAGAAAACGCAATCTCCCTCTTCAAATTCATACTCACTATGGTGCTGGTCCTGCTGGGATTTTATACTATCATGGGCTAGTCTGAGATTCTCCTTAACTTGCTAAAATATCTGTTGTCTTTTCTCCAAGAAATCCTCAATAGCTATCATTTAATTTAAAGAATATTGACATAAAGATAATGGAAAGAAGAAAGTAGAGGCACCGCATGTACCTATAAAGGTCACTAATCTAGAAGTGGTTGTGCAGAAATAGCAGGAGACCCTGAAACTTATCTGATTGTATAAGGATGGGGATATTCTTCCAGCTAGAGGGATCACTAGTTCCCATGTGCCACCCCACAATACAACCAATTGCAGAGGTAATAATTCGTACTAAATATTGCAAGCACAAAAGAGGAGGATCCTTGGGAGTTGTTCAAAGATGACCATATATCCGAACCAGGATTGGAACCTGAAGAAGGCAATAATTGCAATCTTGTGACTAGGTTGGTTTTTCTATGAGTCTGCCAGGGATATGGTTTCCTTGTTTTTATGCAGTTTAGGTCAAAGAGAACCTTTAACCAATTAGAAAAACAAAATTTTAGTTCTCTTCATATAGCTGGAATTATTAACAATGTAGGAGATGCACTCTCTTATTCCACTTTATAGCAAAGTAAAGGCATAACTGCCAATCAAATATAGTGCATTTCTCTCCATAATATGTTTACACCATCTCTAATTTATTATGGTTACTTGAATCAGGCAAGAGATGGTCTAAGCAATCTACAAAACTACAGACATAACCTAGTATTTTTCCTTGTCAAAATCAACAAGGACTTAATATTTTTCCTTGTCAAAATCAACAAGGACTTAATATTTTTCCTTGTCAAAAGGAAACAATCTGATAGTACATTGAAATTAAACCAAGTAAATCCCTTGTGCCAAATTCAATATTCAAAGAAGGATTCAAAATCCAACCCCATAAAAATGATTTGAAGGAACTCAAATCCAAGGACGATCTGACTTCCTCACACACAGATCATGCAAAAATTCACAAGAAATGCCATCTGATAAAACTCCTTACACACCACTGACTATTCAAAATTCACAAGACATACTAGCAATGCAGTTCATGATTTCTATCAGGATCTCCAAAATCCAATTCACTTATGTGGTGGCTATTAGAGCCTGTACCATACATCAGTACAGGAAAAGATTTATTGGTTATGTCATATACATTTACAATGATGGCCAATTTTCCTGCAAGATGATGTAAAAAATTCTATACCAACGACTCTACATCAAAGGCTCCACCCAAGTACCTCGAAATATTAGAGGAAATAATTTGATAAGTCATTTTAAGGAAATAACACATCAAACAGAAAAAAATAAAGACTTAAAATTGAACAAATATGGCCAGTATCCATTTCACCAACACAAATTCCTGAAAAACATCAGTCCACTGTACAGGAACCAAATCACACTGACTTGGGACATTTGCACTAAAATCTGAGCCCAGAAATAAATGTTGTTATGATTGTAAGGCAGAGGGATTTGCAGTTACATTTCTTCTGTGTTACAAAATAGAATATATTCTGCAGTTACATTTCTTTAACAGAGAGCACTTTCACCCAGGGCTAGAAAAGGTATCCAACAGTTTGTTGCTTCAGGATACTGTGGATATGAGGCAAGGGGTGGTTCTACCTCTTCTATACCATATAATTTATTAAGGTTGGGCACTTGTTTTCTCTCCAGTGCACCATATTTCCCACATTATTCACCCAGGTTTATTGATAAACAGGTCTTCAATTATGCCAACCTATTACAAGCTATCAGGAGGATATCCAACATTACATCATAGGTCAGTTACTATTGTTTCCACCACATGATTTTCTTAGATTGTTCCTTCATTGTTGTTTGGATGCTGCTGTTTACACTCAGAAATGAGTTTCATGGTTATTCAAAGCCCTTTTACTAATGATCTCCCTCAAAAGACTTATCAGACTTGTTTCCTCACCACTGTACTTGTCTACAATGTTTCCCAAAATTGATAATCACCATGATTTGCTGCTGGTTTCACTGATATGCATACCCAGAACCTACTCAAAACTGCCCAAATTTGAAAAAAACAAGGTTTTATGACTGTTGACTGCTATTGGAATGCACAGGGACAAGTCTAGCATGCCCAGGCTGTCAAAGAATGTTCCCAGACTTGAGATTGAAGAAAATTTACTACTCCTTAAAGGTCAGAATATGTCTGCAATATGCTAAGATCAGCCTAGAATGAGCCCAGCATGCCTCATCTTGCTCTTTGGAGGCTGCAATATACATCAAATCTGCACAGAAGTTGAGATTAAGGGTTGTCTTATTGCCCAGAACTGCTTAATACATGCCCAGATATGAGAAATGGTCTGATCACTATTGTTCTAAGGGTGAAAATGTTCTCAAAACTGCCCAAAAACAACCATAATGTTGTTGCTCACCCATTCTATACCAAATCATCAGCGACCAGGGTATCATCATCAATGTTGTCAGACTTGAAATTGGTAAAGACAGAGTCGGCGACTCAGGAAAGACTCATTTAAGACTCAGCAAAAAGAAAAAAAACTCAAAATTTAGAAAAACATACCTCTAAAGAAAAAGCTAAATTTAGAAATTAAAAGAAGAAATACCAAGTTTGCCAGCTTCCTCAACTTGGCACATTCACCAAAAGCCTTGACTAGAGTGGCCATGTTCTTCTTGGGATCAGGTCGAGCAAACGCCAAAATAATGGGTTTTGAAGGATTGTTCAAAAACTGTGGGATCTAAAAAACAAAAAAATGCTATTATGCAGTGTGACGACTATAAATTTTCAAGTATATGAAATCTTAAATGGTGGAGAGTAATTAAACCTTTCCCTGCCGCTTACCTCACCCTATAAAGGAGACTCAGGCAATTGAGTAGAATCATTATCTGTGTTTTCATCTTGCACTATAACATTGCTAAAGTCCATTCGAGGAGGTATAACCTACAGGCTACAACAAAGTATATGTATGATGAGAATTTTGCTACGCTTATGACAGCATGTACACCTTTCACCCAAGAAGCCCTGGAATAATTATCAATGCAGAATAGGATTTCCACATTCAAGAATGAAACATACTGCCTACAAAGTTATATAAGCATATGTGTGAATGAAAGAATCACATTGAGCCATTACCCCCCGCCTTTTGGAAATTGTTTTTCTAATGAAAGAATCAAACTTTTGCAACAAAAACAGAGAGAAGTAAAACTATCAAGACAATTATGCATCTTTGCCTGCTGTAATCAAACATGGAACAGAAAAATACACATCGTACATCTTAGGGCTATGTCCTGTAGCTTTTATAAAGAGGAAGAATATAATAATACTAGCCAAACGATTATTAAGATGAATACCAGAACATAGAAATTCAAAGAATTTTCTGTTTTGGGGAATTCCAGAGTATTTTCATAAAATTTCAGGAAATGGAAATCCTGAGGCATGCTTACGTGTGGACCTTAGATGAGTTGTCAATACTTATTTTCTTTATCGAGCTATATCTTTAAATGATTATTTGTAACACGTTCTTCCTTTATTTTTTCTTTATGATATGAGAAAGGAAATGCAAATTTCAATTTCTGCTATGTTCTACAATTTCGCTTGAAGCTTAGCTAAAATAGAGTAGCTTCACCAGAAGTAGCAATTCCTGGGCACTAGAACGAACAGTTCTAGCCATCAGCAGCAAGGTAGCTCTATAGTATGGATTGTAGTTTTTTCAAAGGCCCTTCATACCCATGCTTTTATGGTATCCCTGTCAAAGGAGGAATGTTCACTTACTTTACAAACTACTAGTAAAATCCAGTTGTGAAAGGAGGTAAAGATGACAACAGGTGGGAGCCTGGGAGGAAAGATTGCACTGGTTTGTTGTAATTCCAATTTTTCTATGGATAGGTGATTCAAAGGATAAACTTTTGTGAAACATCCAAATGATGGACACAAGTAAAATTGTTCTGTATAAAGTTTCTTTGACACATAGACCATGGCAACTCAGTATGTATTAAGCAGCAAATAAGAAGGTACAATGTGAGTCTGTTTTTCCTTTAGTACAACACAAATTCTTGGGACAATATTAGTACCCTTTAAATGGTATGTTGTAAGGCCTACACCCATTGCAATTGACATGATGGCATGGAGTTGATCCAACATGACATGGAGAGATTTATATTTCCCTACAATGATATATACTATTAGAATATAGTATCCTAACAACTAAAACCCAGTGATCCCACAGTTTATGTTTCACTTTGGATTTGATTATCCCACTTATTTATAGGGTACATCCATGAAATATTTTTTTCTTTCACTTTGGATTTGTTTGATCTCTAAATTTTATCTAGCAAATGTCAATGGCGATAGTAGATTAGAAACACATCTTCAGGTCTTGAAACAAATAGTCCTTGGTAACAAAATTCAAACATACAAACAGCATGGGAAAATTTCAAAATTATGACCTAGCAGCATTATCATTGTATGTTCTTGTTAGTTTATACCAAAGAGAGACTATTTCCATTGTAACGTAGATATACCTCTGCAAGTCTTTCATGGATGACTAAATGAGCACCAGGGAGCTCTATCATTCTTGCAACAGGGTACAACTTCTTTGTGATTTGCCTGGCATGTCGTACTTGTGCAATAATATCATATCTACACAGAAGTAAAAACAATTTGTCAAATATTGCTAAAACATGGGTAAAAAAGTTACATCTAGGAAAGGATGTTTCCCTTCGTTGTATATTTAAAACATGTGAAGTCAATACATAGAGCAAATTACTGCACAATAACTCTTTTCCACGCTTTTTATCAATATTAATTATACCTTTATTATTGTTTTAATAATTCATCCCCTCATCATCCAAAAAATATGTGCGGTAATATTTATGGCAAGTAATTACCACAGCAAATATTTGTTTTGATATTCATCGGTATTATTTTAGATCTGGCATCCCTCTGCCAACGCTGGTGTTAGACTATTTGTTACATAATTTATCTTTGTTTCATCATGACCTTTGGATTAGTATGCATGTGTATATGATTATTTTCTCTTTCACCTATTTCTTTCTTTTTCGACTGCCGAATCGCTTTTAAAATATAGAGCATGCAACTTTTTAACACAAATAATGTGCAAAAAGATGTTACACAAAATACTACTATTTCTTGTCTTATAACTGTCTCTGTTACTAAATGCGTCCATCGCTTGGTCACAGTAAGATAATAAAGCCCCTACAGAATGTGTACTAATACAATGTGTCAAATAATTTACAAACTGGTAAGAACTTATATCCTGGATTGTTCATGTCTCTTACATTTTTTTACACCATATAAATTCACCCAAGATTTATCAGCATAGTTTCTCACATATCCTGACAAAATGCTAACTTAGTGTTTTAAAAGAGTATGAATTGACAACCTTCCATGGATAACTGCAACAAGAAACCCATAATTTTAGACTATTTCATATTCCCTGGATGCCATCTGGTGTGTCCAACATGCATTGATGTGGCCCTGAAAGCCATACTTCTGCTGCATGCCACTAGCTGATATATTTTTCACATACTTTTGCAAGCAAGTACGCGCCAATTCTTAGTGCTAAATTCAAAAGATCATACAAGGTCCCTGGAAACAGAAAATAGGGCAATTTTTCTTTTAAGTAAACTTGTGCTACAGCATGCCTCGGTTTATGGACATTCTGCAGTTACATTGGTCTTTCAAAAAATTCCATCTCATAAGAGTAAAAATGTTCTTTACAGAATAGTAAATGTCACCTTTTCGCAATAAACTTTCAGTTAATATAAGGGGCCTAATGGTTTACATCTGCTATTTAATATCTACATATTTCTATGTGATGCAAAGGGCTTAAATATTCAGCAATAAAAATATTTTAGTTGCCTGGAAGTTCTTTCAAATCAAGTTTTCTCTATCAAGCATAAATATTTAATAGCATCATCCGTCACCCCTGTATTAATATTGCCAGTGGTATTGGTGTGATGCCCTATGGGCCCTGTCTTGCTTGTGGGTTGTTGTCTATGTAATGTATTACGAGCTATTACTACAGTGGCATATCCCTATGGTTGGATTTAGTTCCACTTCATAAAATTTTATTTTGAGAAATACTTCTTATAGAAGCTTTTTGGCTGTGCTGCTGTGGTATGATGGGTGTATCTATGATGTCAAAGTCACTCAGGACTTGCACCTAGCCTCGTCTACACCCACTCAAAAGGTTTGAACCTAGGCCTACATGTTAATACAAGCCTGATCACCTTGCTGCTTTCCACTAGACCACACTCCCATGGGTGATTCCACTTAATAATTTCTCTAATCTTTCCATCTATGTGTGACATGTGTTGTGAATAACCCCACATGGATAACAATTGTGAGACAAAGGTGGCTTATGAGGCATTTCCTGCACCATAGTAATAGAATCCAATGAAGCCTGGGTAGACCCAACCTATCCTTGAAAATGGGGCAGTTCAAACCAAACTCAACCATACTTGGCCAGTCTCAATCTGATTTGGAAGACCCAGGCCTAACATAGTCAGACATATATTAGACCCAACCCGAACAAACAAGAATTTCTAGACCCATCAAGTCTCAATTAGACTATGTTGGGTCTAATAAGTCAACCCTGCATAGACATTGACCATATGTTATATACAAGGCCAAAAAGACCATTTGCCCCTTTACTTTTCAGTTTTCTCAGAGTGGAATTTGGAGTAGGGTTGTGGCATTTTGCAATAAGACCTAGAGAATCTTGGAACAAGATTGGGCATGACATCATCAACCTATCTCTACTAGGGCACAATACCATTTTGATTCAGAAATTCATGCGATGGTCCATGACATTTTGATGTATGATGTACTTAGTTATACAATTTTCGGATTCCAAATATGTTATTTTTGTATTATACTCTGTAATATTTCATATCTAATTTTAATGCAAAACAAGTCCTACATGGTAAACAAGTCTATTTTATTTTTCTAGAAATTATGGTAATTTTTACATTTTTTTATTTGTAGTCTATGTTGGGGCGATGCTCAAGTCCTTGCTGAGTCACTAGTCATGTTTGACCCTCCAGCCAAAACAAGTTTTTTGTTGAATCAATTTTGGTGACTTTGGCCCGCACCAAAAGCTTTGCCCATCCAGAAGTTGGATTTGGAGTGCAAGTCCCCTGTTGATGTGATAGCATTCTTGTTTGTTCCACTACTAACATCCCCTACTGATGTGATAGCATCCTTGTTTGTTCCAATACTAACATCAACGGTAGTATCAATGTCATGCTTTGCGCTTAGTGTTGAGAATGGTGGAAAATTCATATCTTGTTACAATGGACCCATATTACATCACTAATGTATGTGGCTAAGCCCAAATTATATTCATTTATTGTAATATTAGATTATGGTTAAAGCCTATACCTAGTCAATCTAATGTAAGCCCATAATCTCTCTTGGGGAGAGCGCCCTGCTTCTTGAGCTGACTGAGTATAAATACAGACTCAAGTATCATTTGTGAGTCATAATTGTGAGCTACTATTCTCTTTAAAACTTAAGTCTTTAAGCTTGCATGTCCATATACTATTGTGCTCTCTATAGCATGCTTATGATCTCATACTCTAGTGTGCACCTATGGTTCTGCTCTAATGCACTTGCCCACTCTTTATCAAGTGTTGTTCTTTGCCCCTATACTGCAGGTTTGAGGGTTTATCAGTGATTCCATCCAATCCTTGCTTTCTATTGTGATATAAACTTAGTATAATAGCGTGTGTGAGGCTCCTCCTACTAATTTCGCTGCTAGTTAGGGATTTTCTTGGCTATTCATGCCGGTATCCTAAGTTTCAGACCTTGCATGGGAAAGAATTCCTAGCTTGCATAATATTAGGCCTGTTTTTTATGGTGTTATTATTTGTCAGAGATGGGCATCTCATGTAGGATTGTTTTTGTACATGCTTTATACGTTTTTTCAATTTTCGAGACCTTATGCGAAGGATTGAAGTGCTCAGCATTAGGGCTTCATTGTTTTATTTCAGAAATTTTTCATAGGACAGATCGAAAGTTTCTTGATTGGTTGCATCACTTACTAGATGCTACACTAGTTTTTCCAGACAATCCATTATTTTAGTGTTTTTCTAGCATTGATTTATTATTGGTGCTTTTTATTACTAATTTACTGTGTTGTTCAGCAGATTTCACCCTCAAAATGATGCCTTGGAACCATATC
>LPNX010110336.1:331550-406523 GCA_001517045.1 Pseudotsuga menziesii | reverse complement strand
TATAATCTCTTCCAGAGAACAACTAAGTGGGAAAAAAATCATAATATGTGGCAGTGTCAAGAGATTGGGAGCCTTTGATCAATGAAGTGCCCTTCGCCAAGTGGAAAATCTCATCCCACCACAACGAGCAGAAAACAGACAGAACTATGCTCATTCTCAAAAACCTAAAAACACCTGACCTTCCAAAGGTTGAATAAAGCTTAAATTTGAATCCTAGTGAAAGCAGTGTGAACAAGATAATGGCCATCTCTGAACTCAACAGCACGCCAAAGCAACATATCTTGCAGAAACACTTAGTATTGATCCTCCATGTGACTTTAACAATGCTTGGCAAACAATTACTCCTTGAAAACATGCTTCACAATCTTCGAGCAGTGACAAACTCAACATAGCCCATCAGAAGGCCCATTCTTGCCCAATTGGGCTTTGGATGGATTCCCCTGATAGTCATCAACCAACCAAAGATTTGCAGGTTATAAGAGAGTTTGATAGACCACATGATGTGAAGCCAATGCACCCATCTTTCCTTTACATCAATGGACATCCAACGAGCATTAAGAACTAGAGATAATGGATGCTACTGATGAAGGACCAAATACAAATACCTGGAATCATACTTAAGGAGAGGGCGACTGAAACTCCATCCCTAATCATGGAGTTGAGGAACCTTTTCTGGAACCTTGTTTGGAACAGGTGAAATCAGGAATTCATGGCACTTCTTATTTCCATGTCAGAAAATCACAAATTCCTTGAGAGAATAAATCACTCCAAGCATATCCCCAAACACCATTTTTATCTTAATTTAATAGTGCATCAAAAAACATGCCTTGAAGGGGCTGCACCAAATTCTATTTAGGACATGCACCCAACCTGACTTCTTTGAAACCCATGTCATCCAGGTGGGACAAGCCACGGAAAGATTGGCACCTTCATGGGCGGATAAGCACTTTGTTGACCTCACCAATGAGCCAGAGCCAACAACTTGTTGACATACGCAAACATTTTTTAACTTTTATATACTTCAGGACCCTAAAATAACTAGCCGTCTATCCATTTTCATAGCAGTGCCAAATTGATAGACTACTTATACCAGAGCTTTAATAGTTCAAACTTCAAACCATGAAATCCATCCATTTGTTTAATGTTTGTTGCTGATAGACTGCGTGTTCATCATTTGGATTTCTACTGAATTATGTATTTCATAATTGGGAAACATACAACACATTTACTAAACGGGTCTCTTTTCTACGACTATTGCACCAATATGTTCTTTCCAATCGCAATATATAAATCGATATGCACCCCACCTCAACCGGCATGTTTCTAAATTGTGAATGTAAGATGCAACTGAGTTAACATGGACTAAAGGGAAACAGTGAACTAACCATCTAGTCTCCAGAAGCAGTCAAGATGCAGGTATCATCATGCAAAAGAACAACAACAGAACCTCAGACAGCAATACTAACAAAGATTTAGGTGCAACTGACTCTATAACAAGATTTAGGTTATATCCAGATTAGCATTTTTTCAATTAAGTCGATGGGTGGCTGCCAATCAAAAGCATTTTTTAATGAGATCGAAGGCCATAATAGACCAACTAATGCATTTTTCAATGAAGTTGAAGGCCTTGATTGCCCATATGTATTTTTCAATAAAGTTTCAAGGCAATGACTGCGAATCAAATCCATTTTCAACGAGATTGAGAGTCATGACTGCCCATCAAGTACAGTTTTCAATGAAGTTGAAATTCATAGCTGCCCATCAAATGCATTTGATTACATTGCCAAAATTGAATCAGTTCTGTTGCTGCAAAACTGTAATCTAAATCCCATCTTTCTTCCATAAAACACTACAAGATCATTCAAGACACGCGAACTATATACTGCAGACACTGAACCAACAGGAACCATTTAAAATTTAATTAAAATATGCAAATTACCCTTATCCAGCAAATATCAAAGATGGCATTATTATGAGCCCTCCAAATCTCTATTCTAACATCTCCTGCAATCAAAGGAAGCAAGAAAACCATCAAGAACCGATTCCAAAACCCAAGAAACAACCCAGTTTAGTAGAGTGTGCAACCAACCTGTGTCCAGTTCACAGGAATAATAAGAAGGCAATCGGCGGCGTGTATTAAATAGGCTAACAAACCCTTCTTCATCTGAGACTGCAAGCACAAGACTGCTACCATTTGTCTACAAACAAACCATCAATTTTTTTAATATCTCAAATAAAAACAACAGTAAGATCGCACCCCACCAGGTATAACGGACTCCTGATAAACCGTAAACCCTTACCCTGGTAAATGAAGCTGCAAGAGCAGGTGTAGATATGTTATTGGGCTCCATCATTAGAACTCCATGGCCATCACCTCCCTTGGATATCATACTACCCATATAAGGCCTCTTGCGTACTGCAGTGCCATCATCCATATTCAATTAAAACGTTGCTGAAAATCTCTGATATGGGCTTAAACCTGCGTATCTAGATCCAGAAAAAAGGATTGGATTGGCATTACCTCTGAGGGGTCAGATTTCTCTGGCCTTGAGGGACTCGAACACAGAATTATTGATAGTAGCCATGTAGATGGTTTTTACATAGGTAGTTTTTGAGCTGAGGTTTGAGGCAAGAAAATGCTGCAAAACCCTGCCAAGAGGCCAAGGCAAATTGCAGTGAAGTGGGTTTTAGAGTTCAGGATCGAGCTCAATGTGTTTTGCTAGGTATTTGTATTTTATTTTCATTTATTTTTCTTTGAATTTGTTTTTATTTTCCCACTCCCTCCATGGCGGGAACAGAGCTCGGCGGAGATAATCATAATTCTTAATATAATTTTGTTTTTTAAGAAATAAGTGGATATTGGTTTACTACCCAATTTAATATATACTTAATGTTAATAACGAGCATATATACATGTTAACGGGATATTGTTTTGTTTATTTTATTTTAAAATTATAAGTTAAATATAAACTTTTTCTTGTCAAGGTTGTTTTTCATATAAGGTAGGTATACATCTATAAATATAAATGAAGGAAGCTCTGAAATCATACTTTAAATGGGGTTTTTTGGTCCCACAAACAAGGGAACATTTTATATCAATTTGGTATCTGGCTAGGTTGTGACTTTAAAATTAAATAATTATTATTAATTATAGTGAAATCATAGTTGAAATGGGGTCTTTTGTCCAACGAACAAGGGAACCTTTTATATCAATTTGGTATTTGACTAGGTTGTGACTTTTAAATTAAATAATTATTATCAATTGTGCTATGGTCCAATAGTAAACTTGTGTGAGTTTTCCATCACTAATTGATGTCTGATTCTCAAATCGAGGGTGCCTTTGGTATCTAAAATTGGGAATCCTTAGAGTGGTACGTCCTACAAGTGATCCATTAACTCCAAATATCAAAGCTCCGTCTTGATAGATATAAATAGATTTAAGTAATGGGATGCAATAGGGAGATTTGTGGGGAACTAAGTCCTGGACTCCTACCAAAAAATAAGGTTTGTTTTTGTCCCAAAAAAAAAAGTATAGTTATTCTTATTATTATGTGGTGTATATGGCATCTTGTTTCTCCTGATGCTATAATGGGTAGTGAGTTTTTGAGTGAGCTATGATCCAATGGTAAACATGTGGAAATTTTTCTTTACTAGCCCAAGTTCAATTCCAAGTGAATAGAGAATCGCTAGGATGGTGTGCCCTGATCTCAATAGATATAAATAAATTTAAGTAATGGATTTGGGGAAAATAAGGCCTTCACTCTAACCAAAAATTAAGGGGGTTTTTGTGGAAAAAAATAATAGTAATTTGTGATAAATTGGTGGGATTTTTCAACTATTGGCTTAAGTCCAAATCCTAGTGAATGGTATTATTGCCACTCCCTAAGAGTTCTCAAAGAAAAATGTCCCATAGGTGATAAGTTCATTGACTCCAATCTCAAAACCTACTGTTAATAGATACAAATAGATTCCAATAGTGGATTTTGGGGGAATAAGTCCTTGATTCCAATCATTAATAAGGTGTGTTTTTGCAAAAAATATATGTTTGTGTGTGTGTGTGTGCATGTGTTTGTCCACCTATACACCCATGCCTGCTTTTTAAAATAGATTTGTGAGTTTTTCCCATGTTTTTCCTTGTTTTGGATAAGCTAATTACGTTGATAAGTATTTATCTATAAAATTTGGTTCTATGGCATTACTTTGGAATCGTTGTCTCTCCCTCCAATAAAGAGTTGACACATGTGATGGCCTTTGTTATTATAGAAAGATTGTTGTAATCCCATAGGTTCTTGTTTTAATTTGTCAATATGGAGAATGTGTTAATCTGAATGAGGTGCAGTCATTCCCAACCCATCGCCATGCGACGGCTATTCCATGAGGCGCTTTCCATGCGATGGCTATTCCATGACAAGCGTTAGTAAGCGACGCTTACTAACACATCGTCGCTTAACCGACGGTTATGAGAATAGACGTTGCTTCACCGACACTTGTGGCCACATTTACAACAAAAAAAATGTATCCTTGTGATTTTTGGTAAGTTTAAAAAGAGAAATCCACGCGCCGTCGGATTTTTCCGTCGAATTTTGGATCGAAATGTAGTAGTGATTAGTACTCTTTTTCAAGCCCAGATAAACCAACTACATGTTGTCTAGTATTTTGAGAAGGAATTATAACGATAAATTGTTGATGTTTTTATGAGGGGAGTGATATTATGATAGTACATTATTAATTTACTAAATTCTAACACTGCAGATGGATTCAGAGACCCTTCTCTAAATCCATATACAGTGTACGGGCCTCTGAATCCATCTGTAGTGTTAAAATTTAATAAAATGTACAAATTCATTGTCAAATTTGTAATTTTTTCCATTGCCGGAGTAACAACTAAAAATGACCAAATAAATGACCAATCGTATCTGGTCATTTGTAGTCTAGATATCTTGTGATCAAATTTGGTCATTTATCTTGGTCTTTTTTAGTTGGTTTTTATCCCGTGACCAAAAGTGGTCATTTATCTTGGTTGTTTTTAGTTAGCTAACTTAGAATTATCAATTTTGGTCATTTATCCCTTTAAAAAAACTGTGGTGACCAAAAATTTTGGTCTCGTGGTCACTAATCTCTCATTTTCCACTAGTGAAATGTATCCTTGTGATTTTTGGTAAGTTTAAAAAGAGAAATCCACGTGCCGTCGGATTTTTCCGTCGAATTTTGGATCGAAATGTAGTAGTGATTAGTACTCTTTTTCAAGCCTAGAGAAACCAACTACATGTTGTCTAGTATTTTGAGAAGGAATTATAACGATAAATTGTTGATGTTTTTATGAGGGGAGTGATATTATGATAGTATATTATTAATTTACTAAATTCTAACACTGCAGATGGATTCATAGACCCTTCTCTAAATCCATATACAGTGTACGGACCTCTGAATCCATCTGTAGTGTTAGAATTTAATAAAATTTACAAATTCATTGTCAAATTTGTAATTTTTTCCATTGCCGGAGCAACAACTAAAAATGACCAAATAAATGACCAATCGTATCTGGTCATTTGTAGTCTAGATATCTCATGATCAAATTTGGTCATTTATCTTGGTCTTTTTTAGTTGGTTTTTATCCTGTGACCAAAAGTGGTCATTTATCTTGGTCGTTTTTAGTTAGCTAACTTAGAATTATCAATTTTGGTCATTTATCCCTTTAAAAAAACTGTGGTGACCAAAATTTTTGGTCTCGTGGTCACTAATCTCTCATTTTCCACTAGTGACCATTGGATTAATCCATTCTGACTCTTCAATAGGATCAATGATATCTACATCCAACATTTTGTTGAGTTCTTCCTTGAATTTTTCTTTATACCTTGGATTCAATCTATAAGGCCTTTACTTAATAATATTTGCATAAGGTTTCAGTGGAATCTTAATTTCTCCCAAATTGCCAGCAATAACCTTCATCTTTGAAAAATTAGTAGGAGACAAGTCTTGATATTCATGCAATAAGTCAGTAATTTTTCCTACAGTCTCATCATCCCAATAATCCTCAATATTAGAAAATTTAGGATTTTATTTTGAACCAATATTTACCTTCTTTGTCTTCAACAATTGCAAGAATTTATTATATTTAATCTCAAGGCCCTACAGGTCGCGAATTCCTTCTGTTTTTGGAATGTGCAAGTCTCTTAGATCATCATCAAGGTCCCCATTAGTATTGTAGCATTCCAAAACCTTATCTACTGACACAGTACACTATGGCATGTTGGATACTGGTACTGGGTACTGCTTTAAAAGATTAGCTTTAATCACTTGAAGAGTTGCATCCACTATTGGACTTTCATCCTCGAAACTAAATGTTCTTTTGAAAATCATAGCTAGATCATCCCAGTATGTTGTACCTCATTGAAGTTCTAGTGTTGTATACCAATTCTTGGGTACACTATCCAGTGTATGAATAAACATATGGACCGACTCTTTCTTAGGTATATTTCCCCATGTCATAGTACAAGTGGTCAAATAATACACAAGACTAGTTATCCCATTGTATTTTATTCTTACATATGATATCCCTTCTCCAAATTGAATCTCCAACATCCTTCTACACTACGATCAACCCTATAGATGTTTTGTATGGACACCCCACCAGTTGGTTAAGGTAGGTTTTAATGCTACATCTAAGGCTAGCACTCATTGCTGCTCAAGTACCTTTAGTTCAAAATAAACATTGAAAGCATATAAATATGGTAACCCTCATTGATAGGAAGATAACATACCTCTGTTCCAATCTAGTGTAATGACTTCATCATACAGGAACACCTCCTCATGGATACTTCATGTAGCATGTTCTGCCAATTCTCGAGTACTTTGTCGGAGTCTAATGAGCATGAACTAATACTTTTCCCACTCAGGGTACCATCTATTGTAGGTTTTACATTGTCATCTATTCTCGATGTTTCCTTATAAATATTCTCTAGATGTTCTGCATCATATTCCCATCTGATATGCTCGACTTAGCTCAGGACATCTAAAATATCCAAAGGTGCAACAACTCTGATATTTTCATCTTCAAATGTCAATGATCTCTTCTTCATATTTATGATATTTTAGTTCTCAATAGCACGATCGATACCAAGAAATGCATGATATGGATTGGTATCATTGATTATCTCTATAGCTTTAAAGTATGGAAAACTTTGCAGTCCTTCCACTTTGATAGGAATACCCACCATTCTTCCAAATGGAATTACTTTTTGTTAGTTGGTCAGACTTAATTGAACATATGACCATATTGACTCAGGTTTTCCCATAGCTTTACATGTGTGTCTAGTAATGAAATTCACATCTGAGCCCAAATCTAGAATAATAAAATTCATGTCATAGTCCCCAATATATGCACCAAGTCACAATTCCCTTCTCGTTATCATTTTATTTTGTATGGTGTTTACAGCCCTTTCTTGGGTAAGCTCTACCCTCTCTCTTTTGTTTCATGAATTAAGAAATGCAATTCCCTTATTGCATTTTCATATTTAATTAGATCCATACAACTCTTTAAGATGTTTTTTAAGGAACATACCTTTCTTTGAGGTCTCTCTGGAACTGAGCGGTCATAACAGGGTGGCATGTCAAAAACATGAACTTCATCGTATACTCGAGGTGGAGCAGATGTCAATGCTTCTTTTTTCTTTTCCATAAACTCATTCCTAGCTTTGAAAAAAGTCTCCTTTTCTTTTGGGACATCAAATTGTAATAATCGCTATACAATTGGTCTAATTGTATGGTCATGTTGTTGATCATGTATCCCTTTATCATCTCATGTCGTAGCTCCTCCTCATATAACTACAATAACAATAGGTTTCTTCTCTATTGGTTTTACTAATATCTTTTGAACATTTTGATTCTAGTTTTGGTTCCCTTTTGCTTTCCACTTTGCTATAAGTTATGGACATTCTTCAATGGTATGATCTAATGCTCTATAATATGTGCATGTCAAACATGTGTCCTAACAATCTTGGGAGAAGTGTCTTGGTCGACCAAATTTGTAACGGATTATCTGGATTCTACCTAGACCAAATCCTCCTCATTGTAAAAAAACATTGCGTTGTTGATTAAACTGCACACCACTTCCTTCAGTGACCTCCTCCCCTTTCATTCAATATGAATATGTTGTATGTTTTGATAGAAATTAATACACTCGACAATATTTTTCATCATGACCAACAGATATACATAATTTACATAATTTATTCTTAGGATTACTTGGAATTTTTGTAACATATAGCATTCCCTTGGTCGATGCCCCGTTGTTTGACAGATTCCACACCAGATTCCATCTGCATGGTTCAAAGGATTATGAGCTCCTACAACTATATATTCTTGAAGGATGGGAATTGATCCTTATGGAAACCATTTGTTTTACATCCGGTGCACCAAACCTCTTCTCTTTATTCTTTCCATTTCTTAATATCTTGAATTTGTAGTAACAATTTTTGCAAGTGCAACTAGATTTGAGCCATACTCGCGCTGGTCTCTCCAATGGGTGATGCTTCTAATTTCATAGCCAATTCAAGAGCCTCACTCCATGACATAATCTTCTATTGCATCAAAAGAACCTTGATATGTGGTAACAAATAGACTATAAAACATCTATCATCTAAAAACTCACATGAGACATCAACATCTTAAACATCTGGTCGAAGACCCACACAAATTTAGTTATGAGTGCTTGATTTCCTTTAGCACAATGATGCATTGTGACTTGAACTTTTTCTTTAATAATTCCTCTATTAACATAACCTTAATCTTTGCTAACGCATTTTCCATTGTTCCAGTAGGTACATTGGAAAACTTCATGAACCAGTTTAAAGCGCAACCTCGAAAGGTCATGATTAGCTGCACACTTTTCACATTGTCAGCTTGCACTTTCTTAACAATCCATACAACTTCACATAAAAACCAATGTTGTTTTAGGTCTTTCGATATAGTCCCATGAAAAATAGGTAGCTTCATATCATCCCCAACCATTCTGTTCCTAGGGGTATTGGATGACTTGATACTAAAAGACCGACAATTGGAATTTTGTTACTAATCGAAGAAATATTATGATTACTACAATCATTGTTACTTACTTGGAAAAACAATGATGAATTAGTGTTTCATACCTAAATTCTTGAAGATGCATGCTAGTTCATGGGTACATTGTAGTTTCTAGACTGAGATAGATCAATAGGTTCTTCTTTTGGAATGAGTTGGTAATATTCCTCTTTGTCCTCCTCTTTATCATATCATTCTTCTTCAAGATATGGTATTGGTTCATAATATCGTCCTTCAGTCACACTGCAACCTTCTCTCTTCATTACAATCCTCCTATTTTATGACCAAAATATTCTACCGCTTCACAATAAACCACAATCTTCATCTGTATCACTCTCTTCTCCTCTTATCATCTCAGTTCATTCCTCTTTGACATGCTCCCAAACCATCCTCCCATTGATATTCAGATCCACTACACACTAATAGTTTACTCCTCATAATTCACCTTTAGAGCCACTTTTTCACAAAGTAATATTTTAATCCACAAATTTAAATACTTCAAGTACTTACCTCACGGTCCTTTAAAAAAATCTCTTTCAGCTATGTTGTAGGACTTCGTAGTGTCAACAAAAACTCAGCCACATATCCTGCCGTTATGTTATTTTTCCAATAATCAATAATGAGTTATATCTTGTTTTTAACACCTTTAAGGGTTTAGAGTAACTTAGGAATCCAAACTGTGGGTTCACCTCCTTGAAAACAATTTTTTTATAGGGTTAACCTTGCCAACCATTCAATTAATATAGTAGGGAACTCAAAAAAGAAAATGATTCGGATTTATGCAGGAACGCAATAGAATACACAAATAACCATAAAAACAAAGATGCAGCAGAAATAACACTTCATTTCATTAATCAAAGAACTGAAACTTGTTTACATACATAATGGAAATAAACTAGCTAGAGTGCTGGTAGCGTATCTCTGAGATGAGATGTGGCAGCTACATGCCTCTGAACTTTGTGTTACAATGAGGCTCGAAGGCCTATATATTATTGAGAAGCAATGGAAACCCTACACATCCAAGAACCTAACCCTATGAGGTGAAACACAAGAATATGGGCCTCGTTGGGTAACTTGGTACATCAATTTCTCGGGGTCGTAACTTTGGCATACTACCTCTGTTTGACGCACATGATACATCGTTATAAATATATATTCAAGGAATACATCCACATATAAGAAATATTAAGTCCAAAACAGACTCATATTTACTCGACCATTCGATGCCGAAAAAACGTCGTTTAGGGCCTCAAAACGGCTCTGGAAATTTAGGACACGAAAATTGCCAAAAATAGTAAATTGTGCTACAATTAAGGAAACTGAAAAACTAAAAGAAACAATTGTGGGGGTCCAAGTGGAATAGGAGGGTGGCCACCAATATCCTCCTGGATCATTCCTCCCCCTTTAGGAAGCAATGGTCCTCATTGCATTGAGTTCCTCCATGAGATGACGAAACTTCTACTGAACTTGGTCCCTAGTGAGCCACTTTCCCTAGTGAAGGAGTTTCCCTGCTTTGACAACTTAATATAGCTAGATCTTCTGCTAGTGGGTGTACTTGATCTATGTGTCCATAATATGATCAGTTGTGGCTTGTTCCATGCAGTCTGGGTTTAACTATGTTGGTGTGAGTTGTTCTGCCATGTTTGATGTGTCAAGTAGAGGTGGAAAGTAGGGCTGAAGGCGGTCCACATTGAACATTGGGTGTAGACCAAGGAAAGGTGGAATACTGAGCTCGAAGGAATTGTCCCCGACTACCTTGGTGATGGTGTATGGCCCATATCAAAGCAGGCTAAGCTTGTGGTGGGGTCTAGTGAGGCACTCCTTCTGCAAATGTAGACACACTTTGTCTCCCACCTTGAAGTTTTGTTGTACCCGATGTTGATCATGCCGCTCCTTTTAATTAGCATTGGATCTGTCCAATATTTCATGAAACTATTGGTGAATGTGATAAATGCACTCAATGAAGTTGTTTGCCTTGGAAACTTCAAACTGGACATGAGCTGAATCATCTTGAGTAGCTGGAAATGGCATGGCTACGTCAATGGGACATAGTGGTTGGAATACCAAGCCCACCTGAAAGGAGTTGTGGTTGATTAAGCTCTGGAGGGCCCGGTTATAGCTATGTTGTACATAGGGGAGGCTCTCATCCCATGTGCATGGATTCTTTGAGTTGTACATGTGCAAAATGTGTACAATCATCCTGTTGATGACCTCTGTCTAGCCATCAGTCTAGGGATGGAAGGTTGTGGAATTTGTGAGCTTGGTGTCTAGCATTGACCATAGGCTAGACCAGGATGTACTAAGGAACCTACTGTCTTGATCTGATATTATAGACTATGGGATCCCAAAGTGTACCCACACTCATTCAAATAAGAGTTTAGCAGTGGCTTCTATTATGATGTTCTTCTTGTAGGCCCCCATTATGTCCATCTTTGAGAATCTGTCGATGACCATGAACACAAAGTCATTGTCGTGCTTTGTAGAAGGAAGGCCCAACATGTAATCCATGGATTTGGATTCCCAAGGTCGACTAGGGGTAGGAAACGAAGTATAGAGGCCTTGCTTCTTGATGGATGGTTTGGCAATGGCGCAGGCAGTGCAGGATTGGATGTATTTACCGAAGTCCTATCGAAGGTTTGGAAAATATAAATACTTCTACAGTACTACCACTTTTTTCTCGACCCCAAAATGCCCAAATACTTGACTGTAGTGTGATTCCCAAATCATCTTGGCATGCTTGCTTGAAGAAACACAAAGTTGTCCCATGTGACATAATAGTGCATCCTGGAGGTCAAAATTTGGAACTTGGTTTCCCTCCAAGAGCATCTTGTATGTGTGGCTGAATTCTGGATCGCTCTTGTAGAGAAGTAGCCAATCAGAAGTCTCATTCCCACAAGAGTTGAGCATGGTGGTTATCACCACAATCAGTGGTCGACTGATGTAATGTTCCTAAAAATGACATGCATGCAAACCCTCAAAGTGACATGCATGCAAACCCAAAAAGTGATATGCATGCAAAACCTAAAAATGACATGCATGCAAACCCTAAAAGCGACATGCATGCAAAGCCTAAAAGCGACATGCATGCAAACCCTAAAAGTGATATGCATGAAAACCCTAAAAGTGATATGCATGAAAACCCTAAAAGTGATATGCATGCAAACCCTAAAAGCTATATAAGAAGGTTAGTTGAACCAAAAGGGGATGATTGTTATTATTCATCTTTTTGAGATAGGTTTGGGAGCTCGGTGAGCAAGTTGGGGTTGAGGGCATAAGCCCTTAGCTAACCAGTGTTTTCAGCAGTGAAATTTATTTTCCCTAATTACTTTAAAAGATAGGTCACTCAAATATATCATCATTTCTTTAAGATTGTTCATTATTCATCATAGATCGAGGGCAAAGTTTGTTCCAAAGAGCTTGTTCTATAGGTTCAACGTGCCCTAGGACAAAACCCTTGGGAAGATCAGTTGTTTGGGTGAAACCCATTTAGCCTATTGGGATGGATTCATTCCAGAATTCACACTTGTTCTTATTTGAATACTTTTTGGAAGCTTCTATAGTGATCCGTATAGCCTCTGCAGTGATCCGTATGGATGCTACAGTACCTCACTACAGTATCATAAAATTATTTTTATGTTTTGACCTATGCTTGTTGTGTTCTGGGCTGAATACTCATTGCACGGGCTGTGTACTTCAAGCTGGAAAGAGTTTCCCTCTTGTGGATGAGTTAAAAGGGTTAGTCCCTGGAAGCATTTGGACTTAAATAAATCACTCTAAGCTAAGATCTGGAACCATATCCTTCACTGCTGAATTATAAACTGGAATTATACTTCCTCCAGGAGGGGTGCTTCCATTACAATATATGTCCAAAAGCTACTATAAGAGGTTCCAAAAGGCATACAGAAGAATAAAGATATTGTTTGGTGCACTAGAATGGTGTCTATACATTGTGGGGCATAAAATCTATCATCCACATGCCAAAAATCTGATATGTTGAGAAGCTGCTACATCATTACTTATTTACAATTCTAGAAGGTAATATGATGTTACGTTGCACACTCGGCATCAAGAAGGTACTTATCAGCTAGAAAGAGGACTGTCATTATTATTGCACTCTCAAGTCGGGACTTGTGACTCTCACATGCAACGAATTGCGCTCAAAACATATGTTTGTTCTGACCTCATATAGTGACTGTACAAGCCTTCTACAAGCCACTTCCAGCCCTATTCAAGGTCAGATTTATATCATTTATAAATATGGATTTTACAAGAAAGTATGATGTCAATTACATTATTATTATTGGTCAATACTATTAAGGTATAAGGTTAGATCCATTGAATTGGGCATTAATAAATTGCTTCTCATTAATTGTGTAATTCAATGGGAGATGCTCATTATTGTTTAATTTGAAATATATTCTCAAAGTTTGAGTACATGTATATTTACATCAGCTATTAAGCTTGATGATATTGGGTTATGATGTTACATTGAACATGCCATGCAATTTTTTATTTCAATAACAAAATATCGTTCCAAACCATGCAAACAACCATAAACCATTGAATTAGCAGATTACCAACCCTGTCAAAGATACACTTAGTTAAGAAGGAAAGATTCAACTATTTGGAATCTTACAGCTGAGGCAGTCTGCAACATTATTGGTGCTTCCCTTCTTGTACTTGATGTTCAAATGAAACTGTTGTAGATATGTGGACCACTTCTGATGGTGATCGTTCTGTAAATTCCCTTGTGTTGGTATGAACTACAAGGGTCGGTGGTCTGTGTGGATGATCGTTTCCTTCCCCAAAATGTAATGCTTCCATTGTCGGTAATCCTGTACAATGGAATACATCTATTTTCCATAAGTGGGATATTTGTGGACTGTTTCGGATAATTTCTCACTATGATATACCACTGGATGCCCTTGTTGATCAAGGAATGCCCTAATAGCATAGTCAGAGGCATCAATCTCGATCTCAAATGGTTGTTGCAAGTCTGGTAATGTGAGCACTGGGGTACAATAGATGCGATGTTTCAATTCTGCAAACGCCTTCTGTTGATTTTTTGACCAGAATAATTTTTCTTTCGCTCCTCCCTTAGTGACTAGACTCAAGGTCCAAGTGATATGAGAGAATCCCAACATGAACCTGCGGTAGAAATTAGTAAGACCTAGAAAGCTGTGAAGCTCTGTTAGAGTGGTTGGGGCTGGTCAATCTCGAATGAATTGGATATTGATTGGATCCACATGTACCCCACACTCATTAGTAATATATCCCAGATACTGAACCTGGGTCATGCCAAAAGTGCACCTGTCCCAATTGGAACACAACTTGTACTTTTGCAGTGTTTGGAGGACCTAGCGGATGTGGTGGAGGTGCTCTTCCCGAGTCTGGCTGAATATCAGGATGTCATCCAAGTACACTACTACAAATGAGTTGGTGAATGGCCGCAATATGTCGTTCATCAGTCTCATGAAGGTTGTGGGAGAATTCGTTAGCCCTAAATGAATGACCATCCATTCAAAAATTCCCTCCTTGGATTTGAAGGTAGTCTTCAACACATCGATCGGTTCGATCGGTACCCGGTGATACTTAGAATTTAAGTTGATCTTGCTGAAATATTTATCCCCTTTAAGTTGTTTCAGGGGGTCATCAATATATGAGATCAACTACCTATTCTGGACAATGATCTTGTTCAGGGCCTGATAGTCAATACAGAGTCTCCAAGTCCCATCCTTCTTCTATACCAACATGATCGGGATCCCACTAGGCGATGAACTTGGACGGATGTGACCCTTCTGCAGTAGCTCCTGAATCTACCTCTTGATTTCATCGTTCTCTAGAATAGAGCATCGATAGATTAGTCCAATAGGCAGTGGCACTCCTGGGTTCAAATCGATGGGCTGCTTGACCAAACAGTGCAGAAGCACCCCTATGGGTGAGGTGGATATGTCCCGGTACTCCTCCATAACCTTGTCCATTTGTTCTTGTCATGCAGAGGAGCCCTCTTTAGAGGTTGTGGCCACAATCTTCTTCTTTCCCTGAGGTCGGATCATCAAGAAAACAAATTTCCTAGTTTTGGAAATGAGCCTACTGCATTGTTTTGCAGTAACCAAAGAGATAGCAGCAGCAGGTTGTACCTCTGGTATCCTATACAAATTAACTCCCAACGCAATAATAATAGCGCAAGACCGTAACTCATACATAACATGTTGCTTCCATAAGTATGGTTGGCCTAATAATACCTCACAAACATCAAGAGGATAAATATCACATAATACCTCATCGATGAAGGACTTGATACTATAGGGAAGTTGGCACTGCTGGGTGACACGGAGATCTCGTCCTTGGTGAAGCCACCTGATGGTGTACGGCTATGGGTGTTCTATGGTTGACAAGCCCAACCACTTCATAACCTCTTCTGAAATTAGGTTCTTTTGGCTCCCATTTTCAACAATGAACTATAGCAAGGAACCCTTTACCCACATCTAGGAGTGGAAAAGATGCTCCTCCTCCTTTGAATCTTCTGGTTCTTCCTTTTGCATATTCGTGGTGGAAATGGTGGCATTGGGACTTGTATCGATAATATTCTTCCCTCTGTCATTACCCTTCTCGGCTTCTGATTCAGTGTCAGAGTATGCATATGATTCAGAATCCTTTATCTCAACCACCAATGACTACTTCGCCCGACACTCACTTATGTTGTGAGTGGGACTCTTATGGAACTCGCATCACTTTCCTGCTTCCTTGTTAGGATTCGTAGTGTTTCTCTTTTCTTGTGGCTTTGTCGAATTTTCTTGAGTCCCCATGCCTTGGTTTTGTCCTTGGTTCTATGGTTTGGGGGCACCTTTCAATTGCTTCTGATTCACAGATCCAAACTCTCGCTTTTTCTGTTTGAATTTTTGCTCCATTTTGGTAGCATACTGGTATGCTGTACCAAGCAAGGAGATGTCGAGGAACTCCATTTTGCTCCTGAATGTATATGTTTAGAAAACTGTGGTACTTTAGCACCAATTGTTTCTTTGAATCTTTGATACCCAACTTGGGGCACAAGGTATGGAAGAGATTCATCAGCTCATGTACATCTTGATCTCTTTGCTGCCGCAGCGCAGTCCACTGTATGTACTTGTCCTCATAGCTTCCCACGGGAAAATCTTGTTCCTTTATGGCATATCGAAAATAATTCCAATTGGGTACAGTCGAGAACAGAGAGGGTTCCTCCTCGTCCTCTCTCTCATAGTAGGTTTCCAACTAGTCCTTGACATGGGGGGTGGCTTTGAGTAGTGAAAAAGTAATATTTTCTCGGTCGAAAAAGTCATGAACCGAAAAATATCATTCTAATAGATTCAACCATCTATCTATGGTGTTTGCATCTATTCCTCCATAAAATAGGAGAATTTCAAAGTTTACTTGTACCTTAAAAGGGTTTGCGCCTCCAAAGTGGCTGCTAGATGTAGATGCGCTACGAGTGGGATGTCGTTGAAGGATCTGGGTGAAGTCATCCATCATCGCGTTCGTTTGTTTTTGAAGGGCCTCCTCGAGCAACATTTTGATAGGATATTCTCTGCCCTCGTCTTTCTTTTCACCCCCCATGGGCAGCCGTCAAGGTTTGTGAAGCTGATCTTGTAGAGGTTCAGCCAGATCGAGCCCTAACTCGTTATATCTCGCCCTTGTTGGGGACATGCAAAGAAGGATCGAGAATGAGAAGATTTTTCTGATACCACTAATCCAGATTTATGCAGGAACACAACATAATACACAAATAAATAAAAACAAAGATGCAACAGAAATAACATTTCATTTTGATTAATCAAAGAACTAAAACTTGTTTACATACATAATGGAAATAAACTAGCTAGAGTGTTGGTAGCTTATCTCTGAGAAGAGATGTGTCGGCTACATGCCTCTGAACTCTATGTTACAATGAGGCTCGAAATCCTATATATTATTGAGAAACAATGTAAACCCTACACATCCAAAAACCTAACCCTAGGAGGTGAAACGCCAGAATATGGGCCCTGTTGGGTAACTTGGTACATCAATTTCCTGGGGTCGTAACTTTGGCATACTACCTCCGTTTGATGCACACGATACATCGTTATAAATATCTATTCAAGGAATACATCCATAAATGGAAATTATTGAGTTTGGAACAAACTCATATTTGCTCGACCATTCAATGTCGAAAAAACATCATTTAGGGCCTCAAAACGGCTCCAAAAGTTTAGGACTCGANAGTAAATTGTGCTACAATTAAGGAAACTGAAAAACTGAAAGAAACAATGGTGGGGGTCCAAGTGGAATAGGTGGGTGGCCACCAATATCCTCCTAGATCATAAACATTAACGAATATATGAAAAAACATACTTACCTAGCCACTCTTCCTAGTTAAGGTCCGGATCCATATTCTATTCTTGAACAAATTCCTTTAGTTTCTGGTTTTCCATGCCTCAATATTTGGCTTAGATGGATGCCACATCCACCTATGACATAGCTATCGGTCCCAACAAGGGAACCATTTTTTGGGATAACTATACTTCGACTGAAGTTCACCTAATTTCTTACCAACAAATCCCAAGATACCGTCCTTTTTGGCATCCCTTGTAGAGCAGGTGAAGTCTCACCTAAGGTACCTATGGGAACTACATGAACCAAGTTTCTATACTAGCGAAAGGGAGAGACCTAAATCTATAAAATCCAACATCATAGAGCTTCAACAAATCATTCATATTCCAAATAAAGAAATTAAACAAGTTATTATAGACATCTTCATTAGTTGCACAATATTTTTAATCATTCATACAAAACAACAAATATCAACATTTAACCCACATTGCAGAATAAAATAAAGTACCACAACACATAGAATCATCAGTCACACACATTGGACACCAAGATTTTACGTGGAAACTAAAATGGGATAAAACCATGAAAGTGTTATTATTATTCATGAGTCGCAATAATTTAGCACTTCATGTATGTGCACATAGCCTGCAGACGTTCTCTTTGCTTCTCTATATAATATATTTGCACACTAGGCCTGTATATTGCTACAACTTCTTATGAATTTATCATAAAAAAATCATCATGAGAATGTATTTTCATAACCAAAAATGAACTTCCTTCGATACACAAACCCAAAACTAAGCATTCTACCAAAAACTAGCCAACTCCAAACATCCCAAACCACTACATTTATATAGGACTTATTCACAGCCCTCCTGCTCCCACCACTTAGACTCATTAATGTAAGTGGACAAAAATTGTAACCACTACCCACTAACTCCGCATTTGACATCGTCAAATGCCTATTTTACGTATTTCTTGGTCACTATGTCGTAGTCGATCCTACTTTCACGGACCACTTCATCTTATCCTCGTTCACAGAAAAAATGCTTCCCAAAATATACCAAAACTCTCCCGATCCAACAAGGTATATTCTCTAGGGCACAAATCAACTACAAAAAGCATAATTATTGACTTTATGGGCATTGCTGTACTTTGTCAATTCTCATGGACTGAAGAAGTAGCGGGTCTTGGGTGAATCAAAGGTAGTAATTGAATGGGCTAATGGTAGAAGCAATGTGGATATTGTGTGTCTTTAGTGTATTCTACAACATATATGAAACTGCATATAGGGTTTTGAGTAGACATTGTTTACTCACATATATAGGGAATTAAACCAAACAACCAATCAATTGTTGAAAGAATATCTAATGCTTTTTGATGGGTCTTTTTCCTTTTACAAGTTCTTCGAAGGCCGAGAAAGAGAGGAAACGGAGATCCACTTTTAACTTTTAATTTTTAACTTTTGTAGAGACTGATCTATGAACAATGATGGTCTTGTCGACACCTTGTTATGAATGGGTAAGAGGTTTGAGTATGGAAGATATTTTAGTCCTTTAGCAAGGATTTGGGCTATTTAATGAGTTTGGGAGAAATAATTATTAGATTTAGATGATTGTAATAATAAGTCAATTCAATTCGGTCCATGTTTCAATCACATAATTTAATTTTGTTTTAGTTAGGTCTAGCTTTGAATAGTCCCATGTGGACATGCCATATGTATATTCTCTCATCGTTGAATATAAATATTTTTTTCCGTTGGAAAAAATGTAAGAGATGTGGGTTACATGATAACTTCCTAAATAATAGAATAAACTCCTTCAAATAATCCAATACCTTCATATATCCAACTCACATGTCCCTCTTAATAATCAAAACATCTCTTCTATATATACATAATCCAACTCATTGCACATGTGGCCCCTTTTTAAGGATTACCCTATTACATATACAATTACATAGATTTCCTTCCATATATACCCCCTTGGCTCATATCACATAGTGCCCTCATTCCAAAATCTTCGAATGTTATGTATGAAATAGTTAAAAATTAATAATAAACCACAATACACAAATATGAAGGTGGAGCACAACACCAAAGTAGATAAGAGAGATTAATTACACAATAAATCCTTGAATAAGGAGAACCTCCTTTAAATACCATAATATATTCATAAATCCAATCACATCTTCTCAATAAAGTCTATATGACCTCTATATATACCTATTCACTCCTTGCATATGTGGACCCCTTAAATAAAAAATAGACCCAAAACGATTCATATCATCTCCGATTGTTGGCTTTGCCACTTGACATTGGTATATATTGGAGCTTTGAAACTGAATCCACATGTGAATAACTTGTTGAATATGAACCTAAATGGCAATTTTTCTAGCGCTATATTTATCACTACATAGAATAATTGACGTGACTACCCTTGGTAAAGATATTTTCATTTTAATTTCATTTAGATACTCAAAGCATGACTACAAACCAATTTTGAGCATGGGGAAAGCATCTCTACTATTGAATTGTTGAATCTTTGCAAGATATACATATTTAATATCCCAAATCACTCAAATTACAAGAACATCCCCAACATCAAAAAGTGACTTGATGTGTAATCGACATGCATGCTCAACATGAAGACTAGAGCATGCCATAAAGACCTCTCTGCATTGAATGTGATTGTTGAATGAATTTTGACCAATATCTCTACGTTGAATACTGGAGCATGCCAAAAATACCTCTACGTGTTGAATTCCATTGTTGAATGAACATTGGGCCACCTCTCTGCATTGAATATTTGTTCAATGTTGCCTCCACGCTGAAGAATAAACTCATGAAGGAGTTTCATGTTGATCTGGGTACCGAAATCCCATCTTTTGAGTGTTAATTTGGGTGATATCGTCGTGATAGGTATCATTTTATTATTTTCATTTTCATTATTTGCTCATAATATTGTGTTGGAGTATTGGTGTATCATATTGTTGATGCTTAGATCATGTTTTTGGTGCAGTGATTGTAATACTACATGGTTGATTGTTGCATTCTATTTTCTAGTGCATGGTATATGCTAATAGCCATTGGAATCGTGAGACCTCTTGGTGTATTAATATCTGTGTACTCACATATTTTGTGCGTGTTGATGAGAATGTGTCTATAAGTTGCATAGTGCTCATAGACTTGGCATTGCATCCTTGCATGCCATCACCACTCTATTCAATATTGGGTAGACAAATCTCATGGAGACGTTCCTGTGGGTCTCGCTACATATGAAGTCATGAAGTCCCCTGTGGTGACTTCCTACTCATTTTCAAACTTTTACTTGATGGAGAGTTCAAATATTGCTTAATATTTTCTCTTTAAATATGATGAATAAAAAGTGTATCTTGAATATTTGAGCTCATTATGATGATTAAAATGTTGTGCGGCCCTAACTTCGTTGGATGCTTAGGCTATGCTACTAAGTCTAGTATGCCAAGAATTCCAACTATTTTTGTGCATATTCCACCAAATGAAGGTTCAATCCTTCATGGAGTGATTTCACTTATGACAACTAGTTGAGCGCTCAACAATTACCATAAGTTTGTTAAGGGACTTCCCTCTTACCCTTTTCTTTTTAGCCTTTAGCTAGCTTTTGATGAAATTTTCCCCTTGAACCACTCGAATTGAATGATAAAGGAAATTAGTTTTCTAGGATTTATTTACCCTTTACCTTGGTCTTATTCAGTGATAAAGTCTTGATGGGTTTTGAACTTGGTTAGTTGGGTTTTTTTTATTTATAGTCCATGGACTTTGAATTTTGAATTCGGAATTATTTACAAATCGATCCATTTTACTCTTTCTTAGTTTGAACTTCCATCTCAATTTATCACTAGGCCCCAATTTGCATATCAAGCCTCTTTTCACTAAATTACAAAGAATCCTCCCCATCGATCAAGAAATGTGTCCATTTATGATTTGGAGTCTTCTATTTCTATTGAGAAAGAAACCCACTTGATAAATGATTGAAAAAATTGTTAGAAAAACTAAGTCTTTGTATTGAGTTTGGTAAACCAATTAACGTCTTTGATGATTGACCTAAATATGTTTATTGAGAGCTACATCATCTACTTTTTTTTATCAAAACATCTCTTGATATTCCAAACATCACCACCTTGTTAGATGGTCGTTACTTTGCTTTCTAAGATTCAATATGTTGAAATGACCTTAGAGTTAGTTTATCATGTCCTGATTTATTAATCGACCTGAATTGTAAATTGAGCCTCTAATCCTCTCATGGGTTTTAACTTCTATCTCGCTTTTGACATCATTCTCAATTCACAAAAGGAAGGATCCAACCTAACTGAGTGATTTACGTTAATCTATTGCTTGTGGGGGGATCCGAAACATAATATAATGTACACAAGTCTTAATTTGTTGATTGGTCTCATTCATTAAATCGGGTCCTCTAGTCACTTATTTTTCCCATTTGAAACGCATTGACCCTTGGTGAAATTAATAAGTGGGGAAAATAACACCCTTTGATCGAGATCATTTAAACATAGTCGAATAAAAAAGAATTGATGGGGATATAGATATATACTTTCTCTTTTGAACTGATGCAGGAGCATAAGCAACATCTTTGTAATAGGACAAGATACTCATGTAAATGCAATGAAGCATCTAGAAAGTTATGGATTAGTCCACTTAGGGAGTACTTAAATTATTTGAATTTCCATGCAATGAGAAAGAATATGCTTAATTATATAGTATAGATCAAGATTTAGAGATATATTAGGGATTTGATATTTGATGTGATATTCTTATCCATCTTTAGTGAATATAGATTAACCTTCTCATTGTGTATTTAAACGAAGACTGAACATTGTAATAAGGTAATTGGGAGTATCATTCAGTATCCTCTTTCATGAAAGATATTGTTTTTATTTGTCTTTGTATTTCATATTTATGCTTGTATTATTATCTATGTTCAATTTTGAATGTGTAGGTATAATTCAAAAGGGCCTTTGTTATTATGTTCATAAATCAAAACGTAGGAGAATACAAGAGAGCACTTGAGTAAGATCTAGTGTGGGATCTATATTTGTTGGTTGATTGAGAAAACGATCATGCATGATATTTTTGTATTGCACAACCGTGGTACTGATTAAAAGGGTAATACAAAATGGTTGTAGTGCCAATGAATAGTTGGTGTTCTATGCAATCAATTGAAGGTGCAACAAAGATTCAAATCTCAATTTTGTGAAATCACCAACCATTACGATAGTGATCCACTACCAAAAGAGATCACATCCTGAAAGAGAGTAAGATCCATCATTTAATGTCTAAGGTTTGTTTAAAAATTCCTCCACCTGGTTTAATTGTGAAATCGTTGAAAGGATTGATGCTACAATTGTTTTTTCTATTGATTGTTCATATGTGCTATAGGTAAGAAATTTTTGTTGATGATCAGGGATGAGAATAAACTATAGTTTTTGCATTTGGTATCACATCTAATATATCTTTATAGCACTTATAGGAAAACATAGTTCATGTTTAGAAGAAGAAAGAAATTGTCCAAAGCATGGACCCATTACCCATAGGTTCGAGGATCGAAACTGCAGTTATATTTGGTCACTATGACAAACACTACCATGCAAGAAAATTTGATTCAAATTGACCTTTCAAATTAAATTTATAACATTCACCTATTACACCTCATGCATTATTTGAGTGCATTCCTTCTTACAACTAAGCCATTGCCTAATGCCTATTTGTATTCATGTGTGACATTTGAAGTAGAAACATAACCAAACCATTACGAGAATACTTCAAACAAATATCTGTTCAACACTTAAGAACATGTACTTGGTTCAAAAATTATTATTTTCAATCATAGCTATACTTTCTAGTTTTTGGATAAAATAATTGAACTGCATAATTGATATAAGTAGGTTTTGTAACGAATGGTTAGTTCAAAATTGAGTTACATTTTGAATTGGATAGTTTGGTATGATAATAAATCGATGAATTGATGCCTTATTTTTTAATAACCCCATTTTTTACCCATATAATGTATTAAATCAAATTATGTAAATGATGTAAATATGCTAGTATCGATTCCTAGTGTGGTGCTCGAGGCCAATGCCTGACTAGTGAATGACTAGCTATGTATAATTTAAATATTTCTATATGATCCATGTGGTTGGCTTGTCATGACGACTCAAAATCTATGTAAATATTATGTTGGAAAATAATACATTGGTCCAAGATGGTTGTGTAAAGAGCACTAGAGGGATATGTAAAGTCCACAGCTGAGTGCACAGAGGTGAGGTGCTATATATTTCTCATTCCATATGAAGAACGCCTTGTGGGTTTTCCCATATGGTTTTCCATGTTAAATGTTGTATCAATGTGTATTTGATGAATATTTCTATGTTGAATGAATGTATCATGTGAATAAGTAGGTCTAAATAGATTGACTAGCCTGTGTTTATGATTGAGTTCTTAGATGCATGTGTCGCACTATTGATAGATAGAANCCCCCCCCGTATTTAGTTGAGAAATCTAGTAAGGTGTTGTTAAAGAAGAAACCGGCACCCAGCTGTAGAAATTGCCTCTGGTAGTTACCCATAGAGATATCTCGGGTGAGACTGCATCTGTGTCACAGGTGTTTCCAACTGAGCCTCGCTCTGTCGGTCCAATAGCTTGGTATTTTTTGACAAACAACCAAGGGTATGAACCTAGGTCAAAGGAGTAAACACCAACAAATGGTTTCATTATCAAGACTGTGAATAATTTTGTGAGGGATATGTTTTGGCACCCAACGAAGCCAGGAATTATAGAGTGTGTGGATTCTAAGGCACTAGAGTTTGCATGGGAAGAAAGTGAAGGATCACTGTTGAATCCAACAAAGTGGTTGGAGTGGTATATTTATATTGATATTAACATGATATTCTTCTATGAGTTTCCTATTTTGTTGTATGAGTGGTTATTGAAGCTAGAAACCCAGTGAAAAAATTTCCAACAAGGACAATGGACAGAGTGGAGACCTCAACTGATTCAGTGGATGAAGAGTATTAGAAACTCTATTTTTAGGGCTTTCAATTTTCAGGGATGCAATATTTTGGAGGGATACATAACCGAGTTTGTTGTTGACACAATAACATCATGTAGTGAGGCGGAAAGAAAATTTTTCCAATGACCTAGAGGAAGATACTTGGCATCTTTAAGAATTTGGATAAAGATGCTTGAATGTGAAAAATGGATCTTGAGAATGGAATCCAACAAGGAAAGGAATTTGCGTGAAGACTTTGTATATGTCGCAAACAACGTATGAGAAAAATGGAGCAGAGTAAGTTGATATGTTCCCTAGTGATAGCAAAATTGAACTAGAAGGTGGAGGTCTAAGAAGTGGAAGAAGATTTCAGATAGGAAAGAGAAGAAGAGATGTGACTAGAGGAGGAAGTTGTAGCATAGCCAGAAGAGAATACTACAAAATGGCGGCATACTTTGATAGAGGTTCTTGTGAGGAGGAAGAGGAATACTGGCCTATCTCTAAAAGGGAAGAAGAAGAGGAAGAAGCCCCAGATCTAGAGTACGAATATGGCACACTTACGACCACGTGTATGTATATGGAGGTAAGATCCAAAAACTCATCTCCTAGTGGTTTTTTCAATACAGGTAATAATAATTGTGGGAATAGTGGATAAGGGAGTCATGCTAGCCAAACTTTTTATCTAGCAGTACCAAGGACCAATATAATGGTTGGGAATAATAATAAGATGTCAATATTCAATGGAAATGGGTTAGAAGACCTATAGCAACATTGGTTCTATGTGAAGCCATGTGGACCATGCGACAGGTCCAAGGTGACGCCATAAAGAGGAATCAACTGATAACAACCCTGAGGGGTCACACATTGTATTAGTATATGGATTTCTCTATGGTTTTGACAAGAGTCACATAGAAAAAACTCGACCAAATTCGAGCAGGAGTAATAGATGAATTTAGAAAACCCAAAATTGAATCGGAATGTATTATAGATATTAAAGAAATTAAGCAATTATATATGGAGTCTGTCTAGGATTTTGACCATAGATTTAAGACATTGACGGATAAAGTAATCTTGCAGATGTTGGACATACAACAAAAAGAATGGTTCATTGCAGCGTTGTTTCCGCACAACCGGATTCCTTTGATGCAGCAAAATATTGTGTCTCAGATTGAAGCTCTGGAGCAGGCCATGAAGTTAGAATCCTCACCTATAGGAGAGACTGGTGTAGGGATGATGCAAATTCAGTCACAACTAGCCAACCTTATGCTACAACTCCTAGATATAAAAAGCAAAAGTTATTTAAGAGGAAATGTGGTGTACCAGATGTAGAACAGAGGGACACCATAAGGATAACTGCCCAACACTCATGAATTATGTCACATCAGGAGCATTGAACTCGATAAATACACAAGGGATGCCTTGGTGTATAATATGCCAAACTAGAAGCCATCAGTTGGAAGAGTGTTTGTACTTACATAATATTGTAAGTGGGTCGACTAATTTATATTGGAAATTTTGTAAATCAATAGGCCACGATGAGAAGGACTGCAGAGCATTTTAGCTGTTGTAGGAGAAAATAGTGACACCTATTTAATGAAGAATGAATATCGAATGCAAGATGAGAAGGATCAAGCTCAATACCCACAAGCTCATTATCCTCATCCCCAGTATCCAGAGAATCAATATCTGCAACAACAATACCCTCAACAAAGGGGGGGTGGAAATTTTAGAGGTCGAGGACAAGGAGGAGGATTTGGTCATGGAGGTGACCAAATTATATGTTATAATTTTGGGAAACCAGGACATTTTTCCAAGGATTCCGCTAGTCCTACAAAGACATGCTCGTATTGAAAATCCTTTTATCATATTGTCGAACAATGTCTGTATTTTATTGCTAAGTGGAAGGCTAGAAATGTGGAAAATCCAAACCCTCTGCAGAATACCAACACGAACCCCAACCAAAATATCCATAATATTTCTTCTAAGCCAAGGGAACCACATATAGTTGTCATAAAAAGAAGAGGTGTTGCGACTGCATCAAACCAAGAAACACATCATGAACAACCATAGGTGCGACCAATATCATAGAAGAAAGTGCCATTCAACGTCCAAAAATAAAAGGAAGTATTTTTGGACGCCTGACCAGAATTTGTCGACAAAAATCAAGTGTCGACATCTGCGGCTACACTACCTAGAAGACCAATAATGGAGATTCCTGAGAGGTTTGACCAAATATTCCGAAAGCAATCGACTGGAAAGGTTAGTAAGATTAATTTTTTTTTCAAAATTTTCTTATCACTAATCCAAGATAAATATGCTACCACATAATCGACAGCTCTCATAGAAGAACCTCAAGAAGACATGCAACTAAACATAAGGATTAACCATGTGGGAAAAAGATTAAATACTGGTCGTGAGTTAAGGATGATTTCCCATATAGGAGACTATGATATGGAATATATTATATTCCTAGACTTGGGATCTGATGTCAACATTATGACAAGACAAACATGGGAAATCATGGGAAAACCGCGACTGGAGTGTTCTCCTGTCCAACTTTGAAGTAATCGACATTATCGATGCCACAAATCCATATCCTACACTTTTTGTGATCAAATAGGCAATTGATAATCATACCATCATTAATTTTAAGAAAAGAATATTAACATTTTAAGATTCATATCTAAGGGTGGTTGCACCAATTGATCCGCTAGAAGGTCAGAGATATGTCGAGCCAGTAAATAGTGAAGGACAAGGTGATTATATGGACCATATTTTTAACATCACATATTTAAGGGACAATTATGTAAATACAATGGTCAACGGAAAGCTTAGTTGGTGGAGTATTAGTTCATGTACATCGGATTCTGGAGAAGCATTGGAAAACTGGAAGAATCATATGCATGAAGTATAGGCCATGAGAAGGTGCACAAGAATTACACGGTATGTGCAACGGGTAGGAATCGAGGTAAGTGATCTACCCAAATATGAAGGTTTACCTAACCTTGCATATTTCCTAACCAAATTTGAAGAAAAAGTCAAAAGAACATCAACGCTTGTCCTCCCTAGACTTTGCACTGAAATCTACACTCGCCAGATGGTGGGTTGTACATAAAGAATCCATCTCCAAATGTCCGCAATGTCAAAGGTTGATGGAGATAATATTAAGAGAAGAGATTAACTATATTGGTCAAAAGTATACATGATTGACTAATCATGTTGACCATATGGAGTATTGTTGTGCGACATAGGAGGCATGTCGGCAATAGGAATGGGTTCATCAGTTCATACACACATTAGACATGATACCAAGGAACTGGTATACATCAGTTGAAATGAGATGAGGAATTGTTGAATTGAATGAATTAGCTACTAGATTCACACACACATTTGAGTTTGTCGATGATCATCCGTCGATTGATGTTGCATTGCAAGTAATCGAGGAAACGATATTTGAAGATATCCCTGTCGCAATGACAAACTTCAATCAGCTCAACGCAACAATCTAGAACTGGATGGAGTGCTATAATGTGATGGGAGAACTTGATGATGATGACCCAATCGATGTAAATATACCATATTTTGAAGGTACGTGCGCAGTGGAAAGATTTGGTATTTCTAGTGATCATTTTCAGAATCTAGTAAAATTCAAGAAAGTATTTAACATTGGCTCAACGAAGAATCCAAAATTATCCAGTATTCGATATTACTTGGATGATGAGACTATTGAGAAAATTACAGACCTATTGCATGAGTTTCATGATTTGTTTCGTATGAAGTTCTCTTAAATGAAATGAATTGTTGGAGACCTTGGATAAATGAAAATACCATTGAATGTTGACGCAAAACCTGTAAAGCAGCGACCATACCGAATAAATCCATGATATAAAGAAAAAGTCAAGATAAAATTGGACTAAATGTTGGCTGCAAGTATCATGGAACCCGTTGAAGAATCAGAATGGATTAGTCTAATAGTAGTGCAAGATAATAAGGCTACCGTAACACCCCAGTTTCGACCCCAAGGGCGAGGGGAAGGTAATTTTGTGATTTTGACCCCATGGTATTGAAATTGTACATGACATATATATTGTATGAAAATCATGGAAAGGAGCTCAAGGCCAAGGCCCTTCCATTTATTTGGTGTTTTGTGTATAGGTGATCAAGGTTGATGCCTATGGTTCATGATGTTAATTCAAGCACACCATATTTTTGAATATCATGTAAATACACAATTTAATAAAATACCACAACTAGCTATGCACTGCAACATGAAAGAGATGGGAGCAAGATTTCACATAGGAATAGAGAGAAATTAAACCAACAGATGCTAGGTGAGTGATTGCAGGTTCAATCCTCACAAAACCTAGTTCAATCAACAAAAAAGCCTTCACTATTTTTTCATCCAAGTCAACCAGCAGAAGCGAGATTGAAATTAAATCCTTTTGGATAGAAATTTTGTGGCCACTAGATGATGTTAAACAAATTACTAGTTGAATCAGTGGAATCCTTGTGGACCATTGGACCCGTGTCCTCACCAGATCAATGGTGGACTCCAAACTTGATAAAGTGAATTTCATTGGAATTTTGTGCACATGGAAAGTTTCTTAAGCTAGTTGAATCAATGAAATTGATGTGTGTCATTGATATATTTGATGATTGGTATCAGTCGTAGATCTGCTCAAAAGTTACTCGTTTGTTAACCCATCCACCCTGGTTTCATCCTTGTGCTTGATCATTCAATTTTCTTGTAAAAAATTGGTTGAGGTAGTTAATTCTTGGGACATAGCAAGGCACGACAGTCGATTTTGTAACTGAACAAGACTGCAGTCTGTAGAGGTCATGTTCTAGATTCTGAAGCAAGAAAATAAGAGATTTTGTGCCCAATATGCCACCCCAGTCTTCATCTGAACATGGGGGTCATTCAATTCATACTACCATTCGATCCTATCGATTAGGCATGCATTGTTCACTCTCCTAAGTCGCAAAGAAGGTTTCTGTCGTGGTTGTGAAGTGTGGTTCATTCCATCTACATTATGGTTTTGGAGAGTTTCTCATGTTACACATGGTGGTTCATGGTTTTGTTATAATGTTTCCATTTGTGATAGAGTGTATGAAACCCTGGTTGTGTGTTATAGTGTTATCTTGAACTACATTGTGTTATAGGGTGGTATGAGACCCTGCTTTCTGTGTGTTATAGAGTGAAGCCTGTGTTGATGTGTTTCCTTGTGGGTTGCTATGATGTGCATCCCTGTTTTGGTTTGAAAGACTTAGGAGTGGAAGAGGCACAGAATTGGCTAATAAACCTAGTGAAGAGAGGAACGTCACAGACAAATAAAGAGGGGGATGGGAAATCCTTTATGCACACCCTGAAGAGCACAGGAAGCCTAAGGTATGGATCGAGGGAACTATGTATCATTGAAGGGAATACATCCTTGTCTTGGGTGTGAAGGTATTGTGGAATTCCAAGCTAGAAAAATATGGTGTAGGTGTCCATAGCTCTATGGTTGAGCTCACTAGCTTAGTAATTCTACCTTTCCATTTCCTTAGCAGCCTAAGAAACCCAGCTGTAGGTGGGATTGACCGTGTTTTGATGTGTACTAGCTATGTGTGAGCCTGTTGTTCCCTAGTTCCTTGTGGAAATCATGCCCAGCTCAGGGGTGGTAGGGGTGTTGAGAGATTAATGAACACACTGGCCTGTGGTTGGGTGGAACATTGCAGCGACATAGCTAGTTGCAAGACAACTCCATCACTCAAGATAAGTATTCTATGTTGTGTTATTTATGTAATGTATTTTCTTATGAATGAAATGATTATGTTGAATACTTATGAATGAGTTAAAGTAGAGGTTACTATTGAATGAATGTTCCTGAATTTGCATTTTTTTATGCCTTGTATGTTTCAATTCATTTCTCCTAAGTTCACAGAGCCTAGAAGCATGTTACAGAGTTAGAATGCATCTGACTTGACATTTATGCCCCTTGAAATCCTCTAAGGGGAGGAAGAAGGAGGAAACTGGAAAATAGAAGTGGAAAATGGGGCAGAATGTTGGTTTTCTGATTCTCGAGATCTGCCTGCGGAAGGTGGAAGGTGGGAGAAAAGAAAGAACCAAAAGTTCTAAGGAAAAATTGGATTTCCACATCCCGAGTCACACCAGAAAGGTGGAAGTCGACAGAATGGAAAAATTCTAAGGCAGAAAGTCAAGTTTCTGAACCCCGAAGTGTGATGTTCGAGATCGGAAGTCAGAAGTTGGAAGTCAGGAAATCGACAGGTAAAGCAGTGATTCATGGGTTTCTGCATTATGAGTTCAAAAGGAAGAAAGCAGAAGGTCAAAAGTCAAAAAGTGACAAACTGATGGGAAAGGTAGTCATTTCATGCATTTACCCATTCCGAGGTCGGAAGGAGAAAGGTCAAAATCTCCAAAGCAGGAAACTGATGGGCAAGGTTGTCATTTTGTGCATTCTGCATTCTGAGATCAGAAGGCGAAAAGCAGAAGTGCAGAAGGAGGAAGATGGATAATTCACTCCATCAAAGTTTGGAGTTTTTGAATCCCAAGTTTCGAGGTCAAAAAGGAAGAAAGAAGAAGTTGGGAGACGGAAGAGTGGTTAAGTATCTCTATTGCACATTATTCTCCCAGTTCCTAGATTTTCGTAGCTGAAAGGAGGAAAGGGGAGTGCGGAAAGGATAGGTGCAGTGTGGAAAAGGTGTTTCCGGTCACATCAAGGGTGGAACAACTGTTACAGTGGTTTCTAAGCCTGAGAATGAATTTTGAAGAGTGTTTGATGGCCATGCCCTGTGTTTCAAAACAAGAACCACAGTTCTTGAAGCAATTTTTTTAATTCTGCGTGATAATTGGGGTATGGGTAGGAGATAGATTGGTATAAGAGCTAATGGTTACAACATTGGGCTTGGATGGGCCAAGAAAATATATTTCAGAGCTATTGGTTGAAACATTGTAGCTTGCAGTGTATTTAAATTTGAAATTTTTTATGCAGCTAACAATGATGTTTATTAACACATTTTTGCAGAGTCATAGTGTCAATTGGAAGAGTTGGTTTTTGGCTCAGCCATGAGAACCTATGGCATGAATGATGCACAAGATCCCTATGGGACCAAGGAATATGCTATGGGGGAAAACGTTTGAGTTGGAAATGTTGAGACAAAGTCTAATGGGAGGAGATATCAAGATACTCCCCTAGATATTGTAGCCACCATGAGAATCC
The DNA here is from genome assembly GCA_001517045.1 of Pseudotsuga menziesii. NCBI lineage: Eukaryota > Viridiplantae > Streptophyta > Pinopsida > Pinales > Pinaceae > Pseudotsuga > Pseudotsuga menziesii. The sequence continues at coordinate 374,836 of LPNX010110336.1, read as the reverse complement.
TGAGGGTGGAGATTCAAAGTTGCAGAGAGGATAATGAAAGGCTGGTTAAAGCTCAGGAAGAGTAGAATCAGCTGAATGTAGCCATGTCGTAGAGTTTGAAAGACATCCATAGGCGGATGAACTTTGAGCATCGGACAGTAAATCTGAAAGGAAGTAGGAGCAGTGTTAGAATAATAAAATGGTCTTATAGAGGATCAACTGACTCTGAAGGATCCACTGGGGGTTCAATTTCTTCTTCTTATAGGAATACGAAAATTAGGTGCTACTAAAACAACTCACATGATGAATTCAAGAAGGCTAAGCCTCCTACATTGATGGTGAGGTAAAGAACGATTAATAAGAGGAAGCTTGGCTTCTTGGGATGAGAAAATATTTCCAGGTCCAAGACTACTCTGGAAATATGAAGGCTAGGGTAGCCATTTTCAATTTGACTGGAAGAGCATCCATATGGTGGGAGCACTTTAGGCAAGTGAAGAAGATAAATGAAAGGAAGATTGCGTGGAAGCAGTTCCAGAAGTATTTTAGGAAGAATTACCTCTCTAAGAGGTACTGTGATGATAAGATTAAGGAATTACATGAGTTGAAATTGGGACAATAGACCATGGAAGAGTATGCAAACAAGGTCTTGGAGCTGTTGAGGTATGTCAGATACATCAAAGATGATAAAGTGAAGATTTAGTGTTTTATGAGTGGGTTACCTTAGTCATACAAAGACATGATCGAGTTTGATGAGCCTAGAACTCTAGAAGAGGATATCAAAAAGGCCAAGTATTGCTATGATCAGAACAAAGGAAAACCTGATTACCATAAGGCATGGAAGAATAAGAAGAATGAAAATTCTGACCAAAGGAAGAAAGGCTTTAAACCCTCTAACTATCAAAAATATCAAAAGAAACCACCACAATCCATGACTAAGCCAGCCAGAGGCATGGGAGGAAATCCAAGAGACACAAAAGAGATCAGAGAGCCTCTCCAATGCTAGAGATGTGGAGAAAATCACATGCGCAGGAATTGTCCACATGAGGAAGGATATGTAAGGCCATCTTACAACATCCAAGAAGCTAAAATAGTGGGCCAAGTATCAAAGATTGCACCTAGAATTTATGCTGCTCTAGAGGAACGTCAGGAAGATCATTAGTAAACTGTAGTTGAAGTTGAAGGTAAGATTGCTAAGCAATCTGTTTCTGTTTTGATTGACCCTGGATCTACTCACAATTATATTGATCCTAGAGTTGTTGAGATTTGTTCTTTTAAGAAGTTAAAGCATAACAAATCATGGTTAGTTCAATTAGTGACTGGAACTAAGAGGAAAGTTAGTGAAGTGGTAAGGAAATGCCCATTAGTCATGAATGGGCTAGTCACCTATGCAAACTTGAATGTTCTACCTCTTGGTTCCTATGATATTCTCTTTGGAATGGATTGGTTGGAAGCACACATAGTAAATCTTGATTGTTACAAAAGTATTTTGAGTGCATATATGAAGAAGGCAACTTAAGGGTTGTAAGAGGCATTCCAAAGGTGATTTTTGTTAGGCATATTTCAACAATACAGTTGAAGAAGTGTTGTAGGAAAGGTTGCATAGTGTATGCAGCTCATGTTTTGGAGGCATCAGAGAATGAACGTCCTAGGTTGGAGGACTTTCATGTGTTGCAGGAATTCAAGGATGTTTTTCCCGATGAAATTCCAGGGCTGCCTCCAAGGAGGGAAATTGATTTCACAACTGAACTTGTGCTAGGATCAGCACCAGTGTCCAAGACACCCTACATGATGAGTACACAATAAATTCTAGAGTTGAATATGCAGTTGCAAGAGTTGTTGGAAAATAAGTATATCAGGCCAAGTGTGTCTCCTTGGGGACCACCAGTTCTATTTGTGAGAAATAAAGATGATACACTCAGGTTGTGTGTTGATTACAGATAGTTGAACAAAGTCACTGTGAAGAATAAATATCTTTACCTCAAATTGATGACCTCTTTGATCAAATGAGAGGACCAAAGATATTTTCCAAGATTGACTTGAGGTCTGGTTACCATCAGGTAAGAATCAAGGATGAAAATATTCATAAGACAACCTTCCAAATGAGGTATGGACACTATGCGTTTGTAGTGGTACCATTTGGTCTCACAAATGCACCAACTACATTCATCTACCTCATGAATAGTGTTTTCAGTAGGTATCTAGACAAGTTTGTTGTTGTTTTCCTTGATGACATTCTTATCTATTCTAAGAATGAGGAAGAGCATGAAGAACATTTGAGGTTGACTTTGAAATTGTTAAGAGAGCATAAGTTGTATTCAAAGTTGAGCAAATGTGACTTCTATAAATATAGAATTCATTCTTAGGGTCACATCATCTCAGAAGAGGGCATATTGATTGTTGATTGGATAGCTTAAGAAATTTTTAAGTATACCTCTTGATGGATTCTTTTCTCAATTGATAACTTCATTTTTCCCCTTGGTAAGCTTATCAAACATAAACCTATCATCTTCCTTCACCTTTATCCTTTAAATATATGTTCAAATGCATATGAATATCCACTCTTCTAGGAGTCAAGCACTTATAAATTTATTTTACAAATTTGAACATTTTCAACATCAAAGCCATCCACACTTATAATAAGCTTTCAATTTGTCTTCTGTAGTGATGGAGTTATTTCCATGGAACTTGGAAAGTATTTACTATATCCATTAAGAGACTTTGGGGGAAGAAACATAATTAATTAAACATTTTTATTTACATTCCTATTCATGATTTTGACAATAGGAATAAAGGGAATTGATGAGAAAATCATGGGAGTTGTATGAGATGTCATAATAGAGACTAGGATCACCAATGGTTAAATAAAAAAGAACTGGGGAATTGATGAGACAATCATGGGAGTTGTATGAGATGTCATAATAGAGATTAGGGTCATCACTCGTGAAATAAAAAAGAACTACTTGAGGGATCTATGTTGGATAGGATGTTTGAAACAAGGAAGTGTCTTTCGTGAAATAAATTGAGGAAATAAATTAGAGCTTTGTTTAAATGTCTTGTGGAGACCTATTATCTCCAAGTTATTCATTGTAGAAGTACTTTTTTGTTTTTTTAAATGATGGGATATTTTTTTCTTGGATTTAGGTGAGAAGATCATCTTGGTAGGTTTAGATTTCTTGATATTTCAATGTGGAACCATGAGATGATATATTTCCTTGAAATTTTTGCTCACTCAAAAAAACACTTTAGGAAGGTTTTCAACTCACGAGGAATTGGACCATGCTCCTCACTTCAGTTGTTAGGTGAGATAAATAATTTTGAAAGAATTCTTGACATTCACCATAGATTCAAAGGAATTGGACCCACCCTTGGCGATGGCACCACATGATTACAAACACTATAAGGTATAGATTTAAGATGATATAGCCTTATTTCAATACCAACATAGCAAAGTGTGCGTTGTATATTTTCAAGGTTTTTTCTCCTATGCGATGAGGTGTTTTTGTTATGCCATTTTAGTCACAAGCATATTAAAAGACAAAGCGGTTTATTGTTAAAATTTGTGTGGGTATTTATAAGTAGTTTTTTGTTCTTTCATATACAATTATAAAATCCATATTACATTAACATGATAGAAAAAATACTCCATCCTCCTATTGCTTTCGCTAGAGAACCTATGAGCCTTCATGGTAAGTTCTAGATAGAATCTTGGAGCCTCAATGCCAAGTTCAAGAGTTGGTGGTAAGCCTTAAACCACCCACATAGTAGAATATTACAACTTCTGCTAGCACCATTGGTTGCTGGTCAGCCAAAACCACCCCTTTAGAGATCCCTTGTATTTAGTAGAAGATAGAATAGGCTTCTACTAACATGCTTGAAATAATCAGTTTGTCAAGCCTTTTATTAAGCTCTCGTCTCCCTTTTTTTTGGACTCATATACACCCTTTGGATTAAGGGGGGAATTGTTGGGTACATAATCCTAGGTGTTGGGATTATTGTGCACCATTCACATGCAAAGAATACCATAAGTCTAAGGGGAGACCAAGAGTCACCCGGGAGTCCAAGAGACCTCTTGGAATATGAAAACCAAGGGTAATATCATATAATATAATGTACATTTGTGAATGAGATTAATGATTTTTCATGCATATCTTTATGATTTTGTGTAGTTATTCCTTTTCCTAAATTGACTTTTTGTTTTCCAATATTTTATTTGCCCTAATGGGATCCTTACACTATCAAATAAATTTTGGGTCGAAGAATTTATGGTTAATGAAAATTCCAACTTCGAGACAATTCTTAAATTATTCCTGACAACTTGTAGTAATGATACAAGAGTAGTTATCCATATTTTTGCAAAAGATGAGCTTATAATAATCTTCATAGGACCACTTTTTATTCTAAATCTTGGGAACTGCATGTGCAAAATCTAGGTTGGTTATGAGTGTGTGTGTGTAGGTTGAAAATAAGGCTTATGTTTGTAGTGAAACAAAACATATGAAAATGTAAAGCCATGTGACAAAGAGTCACCCGGGAGTCCAAGAGACATCTTGGAATATGAAAACCAAGGGTAATCTCATATAATATAATGTACATTTGTGAATGAGATTAATGTGTTTTCATGCATATATTTATTCTTTTGTGTAGCTATTCCTTTGCCTAAATTGGCTTTGTGTTTGCCAATATTTTATCTGCCCTAATGGGATCCTTACACTATCAAATAAATTTTGGGTCCAAGAACTTATGATTAACGAAAGATCCAAATTCGAGACAATTATTAAATTATTCCTGACAACATGTAGTAATGATACAAGAGTATTTATCCATATTTTTGCAAAGATGATCTTATAATAATCTTCGTAGGACCACTTTTTCTACTACATGTGCAAAATCTAGTAGGTTATGAGTGTGTGTGTAGGTTGAAAATAAGGCTTATGTTTGTAGTGAAACAAAACATATGAAAATGTAAGACCATGTGACAAAGCTGCAGTTGGATGGAACACACATGCGTGCACACATGTGGGCACACACACATATACACACATTGGGAAGTGCCATTCAAAATGTCTTATGTAGAAGAACATTGGATGGTGATTTTTATCATATTTGTAACCTACAAGTCAACCTATATTTATAATAGAAGTTAAAAAAGTAGATGAAGATGTGGTTAAGATGCTTTTTAGTTCAATATACTAATCAGAATTAATGTTGATAATGGTGTTGAAATAATGGTCTAGAATGCATTTTTTTCTAGTATTTGAAGTTGACATTACAATTGATGATATTGTTGAATTACTAGTTGAAAATAATTTTCTAGTAGTGTTTAAGTTGAAGTACAAGTTGACAAAGAAACTACCATTTAGGTCAATATGTGTGTTTCTTGGTTGATATTTCAAAATTTGCAGTGATGATGTCAAAAATTAGGTCGAAAATCAACTTAGTTATACTACAATATATTGGTCATTTTTTTTATTAAAAAAATTCTTGTTCTTGAGCTCATGTAAGATCTTGGACTCAATCATAGGTCATATGCTCATCCCTAGCTCAAGGCATTGCACTAGGCTATGCTTAAGTAGGAAGAGTCCTAGTGCAAAGCTCGAGTATTGCGGTCCTAATCTTGAACTCTATGAAGGTTGTAGTCTTGAAATCCTATCAAGTAAGGGCCTTGATCTTGAGATCTATGGTAATGGACAGATACATTTAAATTAGAAAATAAAATCATTCTTGCAAAAGAAAAAAGCAAAACATTAAAAATTAAAGGGAATTTAAGAATCCCAAACAAATATAGTAAAAATATTGCATATCATATGGATTATATAAGTAAATCAATTTCAATATACAAGAATACCAGTGATGTCACCAATAAACAAAGAACATAACATCTCTAGGTTTATGCCTATGTTGATCATCAACACTACCACTACTACTACTACTACTACTACTACTACTACTACTACTACTAAAATTTCTATTAATATATGAGGGGATGTAGAGGTTTATGATGTACATCTAAAGCCATGTATTCTTATAAATTTCAATGCATTGTGGTTAAGTGAAATTGGAATGCTTCATAATTTAATACATTGTTTTGTAACCATATCTCACATAAAGCCTTGAGGGGTAGCTTAGTTTGTTGGAATTCGAATCCAAAGACTATTTGATATTGAGGGTGGAGGTTCAATTCTCAGGAATCCAACTCTTTGGTTCCTTTGGGGTTAGGCTCCCAAAACATGAACCGATAGGGAGAGACCCCTTCATTTGCCCCCTTAGAATCATTACTATGGATGTAGCGAGCCTCAACATATATTCTTGAGGCTGTGAACCACGTGGAAAAAAGAACCACATCTCACATATATACTTGCTAATTTGCAATCATAGTATAAATGTATAGTCCATAATATACATTCACCCATATATACATGCATAGATTATGAAACTAATAAAATAAAAGAGATGTCATCACATGGTATAGGTGTGACATATGTAAAAGAGTTGTATAAACACATTTTTATTTCAATTCTTTTAATGAGTAATACCACCCATGAGAGGCTAAAGTAGTCTTTCAGTAGTTACACTCATGGTCGATACTAAGGATACATCTTCTTTGAACTAAGAGCTATTTCATTGCCATCTAACTTAATTTTGACCCAATAGTTACAAACTTGTCTCCGAATGATATTCATAAGAATCCTTCAATGACTTTTAGGATGAGAAGGGATTCTTGTATATTGAAAATTGTGTCAACATATCATCTCATGATAGATTATATTTTGAAATTGGTGATATTTAATTGTTCTTTCCCAACCTATGTACAAATCCCATTTTGTGACATGTATGTTCTTCGTGAACCACTTGTTAATGAGATATATATGATCTATTAATGAGTTGTTGACTTGTTCTTGTGTCATAACGATATTAGGATTTACCTTAGATACTATCATTTAAAGGATGGGTAAGTGCCAAGGAGATACCCAAAATATATTATATCGGAATAGAAAAAAGCTTATATATATTTGGATTAATTACCCAATAGATATTTTGGACACTTATGAATTCATTGATTATTTCTTCATTAATGTTTCATTAGGAAACACTTGTGAAGAAGCATAATTAATTGGGAATGTCCATTTACAACTCTATTCACCATTTGAACTTTAGGAATAAAGGAAACTGATAGGACAAGTATGAGAATTGTATGCAAATTGATTAATAGTTCTATGCGTGCATTATGCTATTCTAGAATGTTTGTTGAAGCTCAAGCTTCCAACATTGGCATTGTTGCCTCCTCCATTTGTTCTGGGTGACAACAACACACAACAACAGTAGATAGAGGAAGTTTGAACCTCAACTTAAAGATGAGGAGTGCAAGAAGCCCTGCAAGAAAAAACGAAGATGTTGCTTTTGTGAGAATCAATAATGCTTTTGTGAGAAGAAGGATCAAAACAAGAAGCGTGCAGTTGCTGTTGTCGCTCGTCAGGAAGCTTGCTACAGAAGTCAGAATGGTGAGCATTCTTTCTGAAATTGATCACCTGAGCACGACTACCGGGCCATTTATTCGCATTGTAGTCGAAGAGCAATGAAAGTAACTATCGACCACTGCAACCGAATGCAAAGAACACGATGTTGTTCATTATTACACTATTAATATAAAAAAAACATGATGTTGTTCATTATTACACTATTAATAATAATAAAAAAATGTCGTCGTTAGAAGTCATAAACTGGAAAATACCGAGAACTTTTCTGCCCACCTCGTGATGGAGAAGTCCAGAATTCATTCATTGGCTTTTTTTATGCGCCATATGGAGAACCCAATTGCTTGATTACAGTAGATAGAGCAATAAAAATTTTGTGGGATCAAGAACAGTTTTTTTTAGTCGAAAAAAGACATTCCTTGGTATTCATTGAATCAAAGGAATTTTTTACATCATTGTGATATGCAGACTTACATACTGCACAGAACAGCAATAGTGATATCAGTCCAAACATGGACAGCACACAGCAAATACAGACCCATCCTGACAAATAAAATACAATACATAATACAATGCAAAATACCAACAGTATATCATACTCAAAGCACTTTGAGTTCACTACAATAAAAACTGTGTTTGAAATGAACTAAGAGTAGATTGTGATTGAGTTTTTCAAAAGTAAAGTTTGTATATAGATTTATATGTACAAAAGGGAGCATATATTTTACGTGCGTACATATCAGTCGAGTCGTAGTTGCGAGAATGGTTCGACCAACACTTGAACCGTCCAGAGCAATATGTTACATTTGACATGTATATCATTTTAGAGAATCGACTCAAGTTTTTCGATAGGCAATAGTACTTTATGAATGATAAAAACCTCTATGTAAATTATATTTATATTTAGAATTTGGAAAGTTATTCGCGGAGTTAGTGTAGTCTATTGATAAGTGTTGACCAAGAATATCTTGTTGGGTCAAGTCATGTTACTTTAAGTCGAATTGAAGTTACGTCGAGCACAAGTATCTGTGGTTGATTCTTCACTTCGGGACTCCTCATTTGAGTCAAGTTCTATCCAGTTTGTGTTTGAGTTACTCACTCCACCTTGACTTGGAATTGTGTCATGAATCCAATCAAAAAAAAATTTGAAAGCTGATTAAATAATAGAGAGGAGGAAATGTGCGTCTTTGAGGTAGGTGATCATCTCTGCAATTTAAGTTGGTTTTTAATTGACTCTTGTAACTTGGAAGCTAGAAAGCGGAGAAATGGTAAAGAGAGTTGAAGAGCCAAAATACCTATTCTTGAGTCGAGGGAAAGTTGACTAGATGAGAAAGGATGAGGCTTCAATCAAAAGGCCTATACTTGAATCGAGGGAATGTCGACAAGATGAAAAACACGTTAAAGAGTAATGACGAGCCATTACTAGAGTGAAGACGAAGGTTGAAGAGTAACAGGTCATGGTAGAGCCTTGCACAGTGTGTCTTCCTATCCAGCTGGAGGTTGTTGAGCCTGAGTTACCTATATAGACTGGTATGCATGATTGATACACAATGAGAACTTCTTCGGTATAAGCAAAGACTCAAGATGTTGTTGCATGTCTCTTTGGGATGAAGAAGAGTTTTGGGGTGGGGGAGATGATGAGGAGACCCTCAAGGCCCCATAAATGTCATCATTATATTATATTAATTAATTTATGCATGTGTTATGCATGGAACTCTAATGAATGAGTATTTGGAATGGGTGTAACCTCTTTGAACCATCTCTAACTTTGTATAAATAATCCATTCAAGTATGAATACAAATGATTGGTTAACCTTTCCAATAATATCTTCTTGATTAATGGTTCTGTGTGTGCATTATGTTCTTCTTGAACGTTGGTTGAGGCTCAAGATTCCAACAGTTCTCTACACCTTCATCATTTTACCAGTCTGATTCTCCATAAGAGATTTCAACTCTTGAAGCTTCTCAAAGACTTAGATTTATTCCTCAAAAAATACAATGATGTCATTATGGAGAAATAATCTATGAAAGAGATGTAATACTAACATCCTCCTAGTGAAGGAACAGAAATAGGTCCAAACACACCACTATCTATTAACTCCGGTATTTCCTTAGCCCTAGTACCACCAGTTGAGAATCATACACGAATTTGTTTACCATAAATAAAATTTTCATAAAATTTGACTTCTTAGGGACAATCAAGGAAACGTTCAACCATACCTTTACTATGTGTTATACACCTGAATGGCACCTCTTTGTCCGAGTGCCGACATCCCTCATGTTGGCACACAAAAGGACACTTATGGATAGAGGTTTGCCCAAAACACTATAGCTTGGCTTGTTATGAAATACATGCTTTCACCATCCACCTAGTTACTTTGTCATTTACCTATGTTGAGATGTATCTGCGACTATCCTTATATACAACTCGTGCATCACTCGCGAGTCTCCTTTACAGCAAGTCGCGAATCCATGTATTCGCAGGTTGCACTTATACATAGTCGCGAATCATTCGCGGGTTTCTCTACTACAAACTCGCGAATGTGTCTCAACATTAAAACATAAAAACACTCGCGCTAATGGGAGATTAGTTAAGTTATTTAACTTAATTTCCTTAACTGCTGTAACCTCCCTAACCTTCGAGAACTGCCTTATTTCACCCATATAAATACAGGCCTTGGGGAGGGTGTTGATTACTGACACTTGGAGAGCAAAGTTATGCTGGTGGAGTTTATACAGAAGTCTTTGGAGCAGTGGAACTCAGAATCCTTTGGCTACAAAGGAGTCCTTGTCTCAGACGTTGGGTTGTACCTTAACTCTTTCTATTATTGATAATCAAGAGATTACTTCTTCCATATGTGTTTCATGTGTATTGGTTTGATAAATGTTTATGCTTATGCATCTTATATGTGATTTATCTAACCTGCTTATACATATATGAATCATCTTGTATCTGGAAAAGTGTTTCTTGACAGGTGAAAGAGGAGCAATTCTGAAGACTTTGGAAGTGGAGCAGAGAAGAAGAAGATTAGCGAGGATCGACCTTCGTTTAACAAGTAAGTCCCTTTAATATTCCTATTTCTTATTCTGTACTTTAGAAGTCAATTATCTACAAGTAATTGAGTATGTTGGTAACCCCAGACCTTAGGTTATTAGGTGCATAATCCTGTACAACAGAACTGGTGACTCCACTGGGGAGCCCGGACTGCTGTAGGTTGTTTTCTGTCCTCCTGACCAGTATTGCTTGTGAGTCTGTTTGTGATTTGTTATCCTGTTTCAATACTTGCTTCAGCATTTGAAATTCTTGGGTTTTTTCTTGATTTTTTGAGAAAATTTTATACCCATTCGCGGGTTGTCTTTCTAGACAATCACGAATACTGGTTTGCATTTGCGGGTTGTAATACTAGACAGTTGCGAGTTACTCGCGAGTTGTTCTTAGTGACAGTCGCGAATACTCCTGAAAGTGGGGATTTTTTAAGATAAGTTTTGCTTGTTCTTTTCTTTGTTTGGTCCCTGTTTCTGAGTGGTCTTTCTTTAAGAATGTTGTGTAGTGGGTCTGAATACTCTTGGTGATTACATTTCCTTGCTTTTTCGGAAGCTCTTGAGTCTCTTTGCTTGGTTTGTTTACTGCTTGCATACTGAAGTGTTTTGGCCTGTTTGGGTTGTGGGTTAAAGTGTCTTAGTCCAGATCAGTGATCAGGGTCTTGGGCTCTGTTTTTCCAGTCTGTCTTCTAACAGTGGCTGGTTGTCACTTGCCTGTATAAGTATACATTGATTCTTTGTCATTGGTAGCACCCAAGCTAGGGTTCCTAGCCTCCCTTTCTTGGTGGTCTTTTGGGTCTTGACCGCCTGTATATAGTAGAGTTTTGATTATTTTTAAAAGTGAAAAGAAAACATAGTTAAAGCTTTTGCATTGTGATTTTTGCATAAGTAGTGTTTATTTCAATTTAAAAATATTATATCAAAAACTACAAAAACATAGGCTTAGTTTATTTCATCGTAGCTTCCATTTCATCAATACATATTTGCAAAAATTAAAAAGAAGTTTGTTTTTATAATGAAAATTTTGCTTTGAATGCACCTTTACTTTCATTTATTTCTTGTTTGAGTCAAAACATCATACAGTATACCATTCCATTTCCTCTTGAGTAAAGAACAGCCCTTTAAAATAAACGCATAAATTAAAATTTACTAGTAAGTTTTGTTTTCTAGGGGCCTTTCACCTACTAGCTTAGGCTAGACTTGTGGGCTAGGAAGTGTAAACTTCCCACAAGTTATAAACTCAGACGTAGTGGACCATTCTTTAGGGAAATCCTTGACTCTATCACTGTATCTGGGAAGCTCCTCTCAAATGGGAGTTAAGCACTAGGCCGCGTGGAGGCTTGGACAGAGGAGATAACCCTCTGAATCCTTGTCAAAACGTAACCCATGAATTTTACGCATCTGGGGATTTTGTCCTAGGCAGAGTTTCGGGCTCAGCTACCCTTCCCATGTGTACGAGTTCGGATGACGACTATCCCCCCAGACAGCTGGTATTGCCAAGGTAGCCTTTAGTCTCTTGTCTTTTAGGGTTCATACCTAGGTAAACCGAAAGGTTTTTTTTGGTTCACCTCGAATGGGCTTGGAAGGTAACCCTTGTGGAAAGTGTAGGAGGGCGGTGGGTGATTCGTCCTCTTGTGCCTAAGAACCACCTCAAGGACGCCAAGTAATCGTTCATCAGCTTTCTTCGGGAAAGTATATCTTTTACCCTGGTTTGATTGCTTGAGACTCTAGGAACTTTTTAGTGTATGCTCTGTGGTTTTGATTGTGTTTAGGTGGCCTTAGGGTGTGATTTGTCAAATTTTTAATTCTGGAGGACCAACCTGTTAGAAGGTCAAGAAGGTTGAGAAACCTTCCTCCTATCACTGCATTGGAGCCTCCACCTTTACCTCAAAGACGGAGATTAGACACAAAGGGTTCATTTGAACCTGTAGGAATAAGTGAAGTTCTTGGTGAACTAGAACTCATTGCTAACCTCTTTAATCTTGATACAATAGAGATAGAAGAATTGTAGACTGACGAGTTTGCAAGAAATTTTAACTCCCCCTTGACTGATTTGAATGATCCTATGATCGTGCAGGTTAGACCATTTGATTCACCAGTTCTAGGCGTGCCTGTGAGTAGAGTCATGTCTTTTGCGGAAGAAAGTTCTTTTGTGTTTACCTCAACCCTTCCGGTTGAAGGGGTAGTACCTCCCCCGGTTAGTGCCCCTAGATCTAGTTTGCCTTCTACACCTTTGACTCCAGCGAGCCGGGTGGTTCAACCACCGGTTCACTCCAACATAGGAGGTACTTCTGGTAACATGGTTGCTGTGAACCCCAGTATACCTACCATTCCTTCTTCCTTTCCTTACACTACTCAGAGTGGTCCGGTAGGATCCTCGGCTTATGTCCAAGGATTTCCTTGGAATGGGGGGCACATTCCCCCATCCAGTCCATACGTAGGTCCAATATCTCCTTCATATGTAGGAGTGCAGTTTGGGAGCAACACCTCTTACGGGCAGAGCTTCCAAAACCCTATTTTGGTCCCATACACGAGCTCTCCCTTTTCGTTGTTTAGCGGAGGGATACCTGCTCCAGTCTTTCAGACCCCTGCTTCTATGGGGACGGCCCGAACCACTTACACTGCACCTCCCACACAAAATCCTGTGGCTTACGGATGGAATCCGTTTCAAAGCAACCTTCCCACTTCACAACCAGTGGCTGGGGGCAACCCCACTTTTACCCATGGGCATTCGGGGGCAGGTCCCTCAAATCCCCAAGTTGGCACATTTACTACCCCGGTTAGGCCCAAAATTCCTTTCCTGGCAACTTTAAACTTGCCAGAATTGTCAAAATTGATGAATGACCTGGTCAGGCATGACCCCTTGTGGCCACCTGTTCCCACCAAATTGCCATCGGACATCCCTAAGTTCGAAGGTAAAGCTAGTGAAGATCCTGGGGCACATGCCACCACTTTTCACTTATGGTGTTCTTCCAATTCGTTAAATGAGGACTCAATTAGATTGAGGCTATTCCAGAGGACCTTGACAGGTACGACAGCTAAGTGGTATATTGAATTGCCTTCTGCTTCCTTTAGTAGTTTCTGGGATTTGGCTAGTGCTTTCCTTAGCCACTTTCAGCTTCCGGTTCGATACGATTTTGGAATGGACTTGTTGTCTACTTTTAGACAAAACAAGGCTACCCACATCTCAGATCATATCCAAGAGTGGAGGAGACGAAAGAGCCTTATCAAAGCCACCATTCCTCCTGAGTTTCTATTAGAATGGTTCCTTAAATCACTGTTGTCATACATATCTAAGGATGTTTCCACATCAGGAGTAACGAATGAAGAAGAATCCATACTCAGGGCCCAGTAGTTAGACTTGATTTATTCACAGTCTGGGATCTTGTATGAGATCATCCCTAAGGCACCGATGCCTTCACACGAAGCGGAGAAGCCTAAGCCTGGACCCCATGCCGATGGTGTGGTTGGGTCTATCAACTCTCCCACCGTAGAGTCTTTAACTAAGCAACTTCACCAGTTGTCTGTCAAACAGTCTACGGCAGAGGTAGCAAAGGCTACCTCCTCTCCCCAGAATGCAAATGTCTTTGCTCAAACCTCTCAGAAGGGCAATCAGCAGCCCAGCGGGAAGAAAAAGAAAGGTAAGAAAGGAGAGGGAAACCAAAACAAGCCAAAGCCCACGAACAATGCTGATGGGGGGAAAAAAGAAAAGAAGAAGGTTAAGTTCCCTTGTAAGTTGTGCCAAGAGGACCACCTTACTCACCTTTGTCCCCTTATGGATCAATCCCAGAAGCTGCTCAAAGCTCAACAATCGGCTGTCCTGAAGGACCCGTTTCCCTAAGGACAGAACTCTGCTTCAACTTCTAATGTAGCAGGGGGCACTCAAACTGCCCCTGACCCTAATTATATCAACATGGTTCGATCATTGACTTTGTTGCAAACCAGGAACAAAAACTATGAAACTGAGACTTCTGAGAAGGGTAAAGTTGTAGTTGAAACTTCCAACCCTCTCACAATAGAGAAACCTGCCGAAACTATGTCGAAGATACCGAAAGGTGTTTTCAAGAAGACCTTGCATAACCACAATGCTAGGGCTGCTTCAAACTACTCAGTGGTTGAAGATTTAGCTCAAACCGCATGTGCAATGTCAGCTTTAGAGGTGTTACAGAGTTGTCCTGCCCAGCGGGATGCTCTCTTAGCAGATTTAGGTAGCATGGATTCTTCGAGTCTCATGGCGAAATTCAATCTATCTGATGTCAAAATTCGCCTGCCTTACCATGCAGCCCTGTCAATAGATGTCGTCCATGGTGGTAAGACCATTGGAAGGGAAGTTGTTGATGAGGGAGCCTCTACATGTGTTATGTCCTTGGCCTGTTGGAAAGCTCTTGGATCCCCAGAGCTGGTCCCATCAAACACTTTACTTCTTGCTTTCGATGGAAGATCCTTCCGTCCTCATGGTATCCTGCCAGCTTTTGAGATTAAGTTAGCAGGCAAAGCAGTGTCTGTTGAATTTGAAGTGATTGATGCTCCTTTCGACTACAATTTGCTTCTGGGAAGGAATTGGACTTATGCAATGTCTGTTGTTGCATCGGCTGTTCTTTGTGTCATGGTTTTTCCACATGAGGGCAAGTTGGTTACTGTTGACCAACTTGATTTTACCTGAAAAGGCCAATTAGAGTCTAAGGAATCCATTGTGCCATTGGTTGATCAGGCCAAACCTGCTGCACAGAGCTTGGGAGCTGGAATGTACGCATCATTGATGGGCACATTTGACCTTCCATCCCCAGTGAATTACATTGGTTCTACTACTGTGGGGAAGTCAATCGCTACGGTTGGCGATAGGACTGATCCTTGGGTCCTCCTAACTCCCCATGAACCAGAAGTGCCCTTACCGATAGTAGAAGTAGCTTATCAAGCCATCACTAAAGCTGCTGCTGATCCCATTCCAGATCCTCTATCAGTCTCAGATGATCTGGAAGAAGTCTATTTGCCCGCATGGGCAGAAAACTCTTCACATTCCATAGATTGCTTAGATACTGTTTTACCTTCCGATGAAGCTATTCTGGAAGCTATGAATGGACGTGATAAGATTTGTGAGGATCTTCATCATCGATCCTATTTTCTTCCAGATCTGAGCAAGATAGAAAACCAAGAGTTTAAAGTGAGACTGTCAGATGATATTGAGGTACCTATCAACCCTTTGCCTAGGGAAGGGGTGTTTGCTGAGGGGAATATGGCAAACATTTCCACCACTATACCTATCAATATCTCTGTGAACCCAAATGTCATGGAAACATCTATATAGGTGCAAACTTCTCTCCAGAGGAGATTGCCATCTACACTGCCCTTTTTAAGGAATTCTGCAATATCTTTGCCTGGTCATATGAGGAGATGCCAGGCATTGATCCATCTATTTTCCAACATGAAATCCGAACCTATCCTAACGCCAAGCCGGTTAGACAAAAATTAAGACCCGTGAACCCGCGTAAAGCAGCGGCTGTGAAGGCAGAAGTTGAAAAGTTGTTGAAAGCTGGTTTTATATATCCCATAGCTTTGACTGAATGGGTATCCAACCCTGTTCCTGTTGATAAAAAGCAAGGGACTATTCACGTTTGTACAGACTTTAGAGACCTCAATAAAGCCTGTCCTAAGGATAACTACCCCACACCATTCATTGACCAGATCATAGATGCATGTGCGGGGAGTGAAGTGTTTTCGTTTATGGATGGTTTCTCCGGATACAAT
This sequence comes from Pseudotsuga menziesii, assembly GCA_001517045.1. Lineage (NCBI taxonomy): Eukaryota > Viridiplantae > Streptophyta > Pinopsida > Pinales > Pinaceae > Pseudotsuga > Pseudotsuga menziesii. The sequence goes on along the minus strand of LPNX010110336.1, from coordinate 358,598 downwards.
CAAATCCAAATCAAACCGGAAGACCAACATAAAACTGCTTTCATTTTCCCTTGGGGTACATTTGCGTATAGAAAAATGCCCTTTGGATTGAAAAATGTTGGGGCTACTTTTCAACGAGCTATGAACTTTGTTTTTCACGACATAAAAGCCATTGTCGAACCGTATCTTGATGATCTGCCTGCACATTCTCGCAAGAGAGTTCAACATCCAGATCATTTAAGATTGATTTTTGAAAGATGCAGATACTATAAAATTCGCTTGAATCCCCACAAGTGTGTTTTCTGTGTCGAGTCAGGAAGATTACTCGGATTCATCGTATCTAGTAGGGGCATCCAGGTGGATCCATTAAAAGTTGAGGCCATTGTAAATATGCCTCCTCCTCATTCTCTCAGGCAACTTCAAAGCCTGCAAGGAAAGTCCAACTTTCTTCGACGTTTTATCGTTAATTATACCAAGATCACCAAATGTTTCATGCGCTTGCTCAAACAAGACACTCCTTTTGTATGGGATGAAACCGCACAACTTGCGTTCGAGGCATTGAAAAAAGCTTTGCTGTCGGCTCCTTTATTACGTCCACCAGATTATTCTAGGGATTTTATATTATATCTGGCCGCGTCGGAGTCGACCATTGGGGTAGTGCTAGTTCAGGAGGACGATAAGCTCATTGAGCATGGCGTTTATTATCTTAGCCGTGCTTTGGCTGGACTTGAGCTTAGATACTCCCACGTCGATAAGTTAGCCTTAGAAGCTGTTTATGCTGTGCAGAGGTTGCGCCATTACATTTTACTGAGGACCACCACAGTAGTGGCGGATGTAAATCCATTCCAATATGTTTATCCCCGACGGATTGTTGGGGGAAAATTCAACAAATGGATAGTCATTCTTCAGGAGTTTGACTTGGATTTCCAATCCGCTAAGTCTAAAAAGTCCTTGGTTTTTGCTGAGCTAATAGCAGAATTTCCCACTGAAGAAAATGTAGCAGTAGAGGACGACTCATTGCCAGATGAGCACATCTTCCTCATATACACCTCTGATCCTTGGTACGGGGATATTCTCATATATTTCTAGACTTTGAAGTATCCTGCCGCTTACTCTAGGTAGGAACGACGTAAGTTACGCCTTTATGCCAAGAACTACCTCATTATAGGAGATACATTATATCGACGAGGGGTAGATTCCATCTTGCGTCGCTGCCTTACTCATGAGGAAGCGGAGATTGTCCTAAATGATTCCCATAGCGGAGCATGTGGGGGTCATTTATCTGGGTTAGCAATGGCCTAGAAGATATTGTGTGCTGGTTATTTCTGGCCCACAATCTTTAAAGATTATGTGGATGCCGTGAAGCGCTGTCATCCATGTCAGCTCTACACTAGAAAAATGCGGCCGCATCGTGCTCCATTATTTCCTGTTGTCTCGGTAGGACCCTTCATGAAATGGGGGATTGACTACATGACATGCAATCCAGTCTCGGCTGGGGGGCACAAATACATCATTGTCGCTGTTGACTATTTTATGAAATGGGCAAAGGCAATGCCTACTTTCAAAGACAATGGGGAAACAACAACTTTCTTTGTTTTCAATCAAATTATTGCAAGGTTTGGTATTCCCAAAGTGATTGTCACTGACCATGGCAGTCATTTTCAAAATAACATGATGACGAAACTGACTACAATGCTTGGAATTAGACAAGAATACTCTTCCCCATACTATCCGCAAGCAAATGGTCAGGTTGAGGCTGTAAACAAGACTTTAAAAAATATCCTTAAACAGACAATTGATGCAGCCCGTTCTAATTGGCACATCATGTTATATCCTGCTCTTTGGGCTTACAAAACTAATGTTAAGACTGCCACAGGTTATTCACCTTTCCAACTCGTTCACGGGGTGGAAGCAGTTACTCCGATTGAATGCGAAATCCCGTCCTTGCAGATAGCCATTCATGTGTTACCTGATACGAATGAGCTTGAAGAACGTCTAGTACATCTAGAACACCTTGATGAGCAACGTAGAGATGCGTTGACTGCCAATCAGGCTCATAAAAATAGGGTTAAATCTCAATATGATAAAACGGTCAAGCCTAGGGTTTTCTCTGAAGGGGAACTTGTCTTGCTTTGGGACCAAGATAAAGAACCCTTGGGGGAAGGAAAATTCAAGGCTATGTCGTGTGGAAAGTATTGAGTAAAGGCGCATATGAATTAGTGGATTATGATGGGAATAAGCTGCCTGAGCCTAGAAATGGGCTCTACCTGAAGAAGTACTATGCTTAGGCTTAGCACTTTTTCTTATATTTTATTGTATGTATTTTATGTACAATAGGTTGTCAGTTTTGTTTTTTATATTATCTGCTGGTTGTTGTAGATGTCTTCCGAAATGTATGTAGGTTTCGCTGATGGTACCAGTCGTCACACTTATAACCTAGCTTCAGCAGCATGGGTTATCTATTCTCCCACAGGACAGTGTGTTGCCGCGGGTGGTGCTTGTCTTGGTCCTGCTTCTAATAATGTTGCTGAGTATAGGGCAGTTATTGAGCTCCTATGGGATGCTTTGTCACGTGGAATCACCCAGCTTGAGGTCCGTTTGGATTCTTAGTTGGTAGTTTCCCAACTCAATAGAGCTTATCAGGTACGAAATCCTATCTTGTTACGTCAGTTTATGCAAATTCGTTTACTGGAAAGACATTTTGAAGTTATTACTTTCAATCATATTCCACGTAATAAAAATTCATTGACTGATGCATACGCTAATTACATTTTGGATTGGCATCTCACACACATTTCATAAAATATACAGCAAACATGTAAAGAACATTTGTAAATAAGATGACAACCAAATATATATATATATATATGTAAAATATCTGTCTATAGATAGATCGAGTCTGATCTGTAGATCCCGTCATATACAAAATATACAAAATGTGGATCATCATCCATCAAAATGCCCTAGAACTAAGCCTGTCCACCCTGGCCACTGGGACCACCTTGGTCCCCACGATCTTTAGGCACCCTGGCTTCCTCAGCCTCCTCGGCATCGGCAGCCTCCACCGCATCTCTGTATACAAGTACTGCTCTAGCTACTCACCTGAACAGACGTAGCCAAACTGATGGAACCCCTACTACAAACTCCTACATGGCTGTAGGTATATTCTCAATCCGTATCGTAGGTACTCGCTGGGTCAGCCTGGCCAGCTTCCCCTCTAGTACCCCAACCAATCCTGGGTCTCCTCCTACAACCGGATGCATGAACATACGCGGGTTCCCTTCAGGGTGGATTGGTCCAATATCTGCATTTTGAAGCATGAATAGGATTAAGACTTGTACATATGTATATCACTATCATTTGAAAAATTCATAAAAATTTGAAAATGATAAAAATTAAAAAAAAAAAAAATCAATTACCCATCTCGCCCCATATTCCTCCTGGAGGGAGGACAAGGTCGGAGTCACCTCAGAAATCCATCCCAGCGTATGGAAACTGTTCCAACGCTGGCAGCTGTCATTCCCACCATATATAAAAGTCATCATCGTAGACGCTATGTACTATGTCTCCTCCTCCTTGACGGAGGAAGATGTCTCCCCACCGGCTCAGCCTCGGCCGACGTGGATTTCTAACCTGTAGTGGTATCGCAGGGCTCATAGCTGGTACTCTTGAAGAAGAATAACGCTACTAGTATGCTGGCATAGCCAAAAAATTTACGTCTTCCTCTCCTACAGTCGGATAGTTGCCTCTTCATGATGGGGAGCACTCTCGAGCACCAATCATAGAGGGCACCTCTAAAGCAATCAACTGCCACCCTCATTTGATTCCTGGTGGCCATATGTAACCCTGATGATCCTGAAAGTCTCACAATAGTACTAGCTAGTACCTGGAGTGTGAAATCCTGGATGTCTGCAACTATAAAACTGCTGCCCTTCTTTTGCGTACCAGGTGTACAGAACATGTCAATGTAGTTTTGGACACTCAAGGTGTCTCCGCCCCTGCCAGTTCCCTCCAAATTCACCAGTGCCCCCCGTTGTGACAACCCGGTTATGAAATATATATCTTCCACGGTAAGCTCTAAGGTCTCACCTTGAAGATTGAACATCCCCATGTCATGATCCCAGTAATTGACCATGAATTCCAGTAACCGGACATTTGCCCGCATGGGCGATGTACAAAAGAACTTCAGTAGCCCACAAGTCCTTAAAGCTTGTATTGTGGGTGCGCTACATGATCCATCATTTCATGCTCTCTTTCCCTCCACTCCAGCACCATATTTTTCCTGGCAAATACACATAATTTGGTTCAGTATTTCATCATAAAAAATTCAAAATTTTGCATAATTTTTTAAGTTTACCCTATAGCGCAGCATTTGCGATTGTCTACTTTGACAATTCGCGAGTCATTCACGACTCTCCTGTTCAACAACTCGCGAGTGAAACGTGTATTCGCGACTCTTACGCTTAGCAACCCACGAATGTGCATTGCCACTATTTAGGTTGATGCAAACTACTGAATTGACCATTAAAATTAATATTTGTTCGGATCAAATTGATGAGTTCAGGGTGTAGAATTACCTGAAGCTGACAGATTCCAATTCTGACGGTCCAATTGTCCACGGTGATCGATCAAAGGTAGAGGGTAAACTTTCCTTTTTGGTTCAAAAAGTTCAAATGGTGAGAAATGTTTTAATTTTTAAACTATTTATAGAAATAATATTTCGTAAAGTGGGTCTTTTTATATAGTTTGAAATGTCAATTAACTAATATCACCCTCTTTGTGCCTTGGAACAGGTTTACCAACTTTTACAAAGTGTTGATGCTTCTATAGGGTGGTTTTGCTATCTCCAATACATGTTGGTATCTTATCACTCCACATTAACCTTAGTATTCAACTTTTTGCCACGGACTATGGTATTCTAAGCCATTAGTCCCTTGTCTCTACCATTTTTCTTCCGTGGCTAGGGTCCTTATTTCATGAGTATCATCTTTTTATGCCCTTGTCATCCTTTGGTACTCATACCGTCACTGTTTCAAGCCCAGGGGTTTCCTCATAGCTATTTTTCATGCCAAATAGAGCTTCTTTTGAATCTCTTTTTACAAGCTATCTCTTTATAGGACTCCCCGACCTTATGGAGTTTCTTTAGGCCCAGGTCTGACTCCTTCAAAACAGACTTGACTGCTGAGTTATCTCGTCCATTCAAGCTCGTTAAGAATATGTGAACGGGCATCCGCATTGGTGGTAGGTTATCTCTTTCTCGGACCATGCGGAATAATACGAGAAAGGATCACTCTCTTTTCTTTTGAATTGAGAAGAGTATTCTCAGGTATAGGTTTATCACTTTTCCAGACCTGAGGGACTAAATTTACGGAAAAGGAACACCCGGTTTGAGCTTAGTTTTCTCTTTTTCGTGCTCTGGACCCAAACATGAAAAAGATTTCAAGTGTACTTTGTGTCTTTGTCATGCTCGTTAAACACTAAAGAACAAAGCAACGAGTTTATTGTTGTAAGCCCCATTTCTCGTAACCAAATGAATCTTTCTGAGTGATCTTGCTTTCCTTCACACTCGTAAAACTCAAGCTATCTTATGTTGTTCTGGAAGGAGCATTGGGTAGGTGGTAATTTAACCTTTTTCGGACCTCCCTGACTAAGTACGAAAAAGGTGCACCTTTTCTTCTTCGGAAGTTAAGAGAGTTATTCTATGGTTTGTTTTACACTTTTTCAGCCTCAAGAGACTAAATTGGACGAAAAAGGACCCCCCCTAGAGTCTTCTTTGGAGTTTTCAGACTCTAAATGTGAAAACACCGTATGAGCATGTACTAGTTCGGGCTCATTAAATCCACGAATCAATGTATCAAGCATTATTTTCCCATCTCTTCAAGCTTGTTAAAAAATGAAGAGGGAACCGAGTTTACTTTCCTGGACTCATTAAAATTTAACAGGGAAGGTAAGGAAGAAGTTTTCTCTTGTTTTCAGTAATGGCAGCATGTCGTACTTGAACATAGCACTCTTTGTTTTCTGATATCCATGTTTTAGTATACACTTGTGTTCAGCTATCACTTTGAGTTTCTTACTCCTCCTCTTGTCCATTATCCTAGGGAATTTGATCATGTCTCCTACATGACAGATAAGTCTAGTTGTTATATCTATCCATTGTATGCTGCCTTGGGTCATCTCTGTGTTGTGCTCACTGTTCAAGGACTCTACCCAATGTCTGATCTATCACCTGATCCCATCATTGTTATATCTGTTATCTATTTGTGTCTCCCTTCTTTTTCCCAGTTCCTAGTCACTCTTGTGATCCGTTGGAGGATCTGTTGCCTTCCTTATCACAGCATGGTTCCATTTTCAGTACTTCCTGATGGCGAAGACCTAGAGTTTTGAGGATCGTACCTATGGATTCACTTTCATCATTGGTGAACTACTTTGCTTCAGTTGTCAATTATCACCTATTGATTGACAAACTGTTGAATCCTTTCCATGTTTGACTTCAGCTTACCCTTATTCACATGGCTTGGATTGTACTGGTTCTTTGGGATCCTTTATGAAGACCTTAGTCTCTCACATATGGACTAAGTTGTGCAAGATTATGTTCACTCTATCTACATAGCTTCCAGATCTTTGAAGACTCATCCTTATTGTATATTGTGGCTTCGATCCACCTTTGTAATATATGTGGTTCTATACCCGTATCATATGATGTAATCAAATATTGTAAATAAGCTAATGTTCCAGTAAATTGAACATAGCATCCTCAGATGTAACTTTGTATATGACATTACTATGTTTTGTTTCAGGTACTCTCTCTGCTCCATTGGATTTCTGAGTTCTCCAAAGATGATTATTATAATGTATTTCGGCCATCGTTCCCCTCTGACCTCACACATTAGGGGGCATCTGTTATACACCTGAATGGCACCTCTCCGTCCGAGTGCCGACATCCCTCATGTTGGCACACAAAAGGACACTTATGGATAGAGGTTTGCCCAAAACACTATAGCTTGGCTTGTTATGAAATACATGCTTTCACCATCCACCTAGTTACTTTCTCATTTACCTATGTTGATATGTATCCACGACTATCCTTATATACAACTCGCGCATCACTCGCGAGTCTCCTTTACAGCAAGTCATGAATCCATGTATTCGCGGGTTGCGCTTATACATAGTCACGAATCATTCACGGGTTGCTCTACTACAGACCCGCGAATGTATCTCAACATTAAAACATAAAAACACTCGTGCTAATGGGAGATTAGTTAAGTTATTTAGCTTAATTTCCTTAACTGTTGTAACCTCCCTAAACTTCGAGAACTGCCTTATTTCACCCATATAAATACAGGCCTTGGGGAGGGTGTTGATTAGTGACACTTGGAGAGCAAAGTTATGCTGGTGGAGTTTATACAAAAGTCTTTGGAGCCGTGGAACTCAGAATCCTTTGGCTGCAGAGGAGTCATTGTCTCAGATGCTGGGTTGTATCTTAACTCTTTCTATTATTGATAATAAAGAGATTACTTCTTCCATATGTGTTTCAGGCGGGGTTCGAGTATCTGTGTCGGTCGCAGGTAAGGTGTTTCATTTTTCCATTAGTTCTTAGATCAGACCTTGGGTTGGGCCAATGGACATGATTTTACCTTGTTGTGGTGCAAGTAAAATTAGCTCATAGGATTTGAAATGGTGACCAAGAATTAGTGTACTTCCAGTTGTGGTAGAAATGATAGATTCCCAGGTTGTCCATTGCCAGAGATGCACATTTTTTATGCAAACTGTACACATTCCCTATTTATGTAGTAGAAGGGTTGATCATCACCTTACTGGATTGACCAGCACAACCCACGTCTTAGGGAATGCCCACTTGGAATGTAAACTGTAGATGGCCTTTTCACTTCTACATTAGAATCAGTACCTTACTAGATTGACGGTGTGGGGTTGACCCTTTGTTAGAAGGTAAGGTTCTAAAAGGTTTTACCTGAGTATCAACTTGGGGCTCTAGCTTTGCTTGTTTTGAGTGAAATTGACCCTCTATATTTGAATGGGCAATTGCTTAGTTGGTATGTAAGTGAAGTCTATGTTGTATGGTCAACTGAAATTGATCCCTGGAAGATAAGTTGCAATACTTGGTTCTCAAAACCTGACCAGGAGATCCGTTTCTCATACTCATTACCATTTCCTTTGACCTTACATAGTACATTTCTAATCAATGCCTTTTGACCCTACATCAGTACATTTCTAATCAATGGGTGGGTTAACACCAATTTCTACACTTTATTCTTAGTAATACTAGAGAGTTAGTAATTTGACAATATATGGCTATATGTGTTAGTGAATAAGTTCATATAACTTGCAATCGTGACCATTGGTTAGATTCTTCAACTCTACATCCTGGGCATCTTTTGTGTTTTCAACGGAAATGATTCTAAGATTTTGTGTCTTAGCTACCTCATTTTTTCGAGGTGATAATTTTGATCAATGGACAGCTTTAGTTTGAAGTTCATGCAGTGGTAGAATTTTATAATTTGAAATAAATAGGCGGATTTTGAATATTTGGGTCATTGTAATCTTTAATATTGGTGTATGCTATAGTAACATCAATCATGTTTTTTCTATTTCATTTTTTGGAAGGCTTCACTAGAATCAAATTGCTATTAAGGATGAGTAGTGATTTGGGTATTGAATTGTGTGATGACGACGACATAGTTAACATGACAATAAGTTGAAGATGAGAGCATTTTTGTTTGAGTAGTGTATGATGTATCAGTTGTCATGTTAATTAATAGTTGGCACAGTGCTTTTTGTTCAGGATTTAGTGTGAAAAAGTACTTTCGGTACCAAAACACAGTGAGACAAGATGCCTGGTCAGATACAGATACCAAGTCAGGTGTTTGGTGAAGCTGGAGGATAGCAGGCTGATTTGGCGCAAAAAAATGGGAGTAGTTTATCTTCACAAGCATAAAATCTGGGAGGTACACAAAGGTCATGGCATATGGATTTTACGGACACTGATATATATCAACTGCGGTAATATATCACAGAGAAGATGTAAGTTTTGAAAAGGCCTTATAATCCTAATTCTTTAGAGTAGCAGCATCCAAGTTCTATTAAAAAACTAAAGTTTTCCCTTTTTATGTAATATTTTTCGGTCTATAAAAGTTCTGAGTGTTTGAGCCAAGAAAATCAATTGTGTTTCATGTACAGAATTTGGTTAACCATTAAGTAGTTGTAGTCATGCACCACAGCTGCTAGTAGCTACTGCAAAACCCAGTACTCTAGTATGACATTTTATTTAATGGTATGCTTGGTTGAATAATGTTTGTCGGTGTGCAATAAATCATTGTGTTTTACTCAGGTTCATGGACTAAAGCATGTATGGTACAATTTTTAGTCAAGAACTTTCTTGTATGCTTTCCTTGTTTTGTGTGAGAGCCAAACAAGTTTGGTTTTCGGGGATGAATGCTTTGTTAGCAAAAAAACTTCCGATTCTGAAAAATGCGGAATAAATCTCTGAAACAGAATTGTAATAGAAATGCTGAATAGATCATACCTCTAGCCATTGATGCTACTTGATTTGATGTAGAAGTTTTCCCTGTTCCACACAAGTTTTAGCTTCCTGTACGGTACTTCCAAGCTCTGCTTTCTCTTTCTTGATGGTGTAAAACTGAATGGAATTGAGTTACTGAGCTTGGGGACCAAACAGGGGTTTAATAGCCAAGATTCCATCAAGCTTCTGTTGGCTATGTGTCAACTGTTCCACAAATCTAGGTAGAGAACCCTAGATGGACCACTCCAAAAGCTCCCAGCAAGAAAACAGTTTCCAAACTAGAAATCAGTTTGAGTGTGGTTGATAACTGAATGAACCGTCGGCAGTTTTGAGGAGCCGCTGAATGCTGGACACGAATGCGGGAGCTTACATTCTCCCACTTGGTCCATACTTCCAAACTTAATGTCTCATCTTAAAGCCTATTGACAATCTGTATTAAGTAATAGATACAAGAATCATAGCGATAAGTCCTCTTATGACAAGTATTACCTTCCATGCATTACTATGTATTTATTGCTATTTTAATTTATGTGGCAACAATTTCTCAATGAATAAACCTTATCTTTATTCTTGGTCCTCATAGATGAATGTTCTCAAATTAAATTAAGGTGCACATAAGTATGAGAAAAAACATCACAGTAATTAAGAATTTCATTAAAAATAATATTGTCCATACAATGAGAAACTACATAATGGAACCAAGTCCCATATTCATTACATGATCCTTGAATTTAAACGGTGGCATGCCCTTAGTCAAAGGATAAACGATCATAAACTCAGTGTTTACATGCTCAATGACCACTTTCTTTTCTTTAACACATTCCCTTATGGCTAAATACTTAATGTCGATGTGTTTATTTCGACTCCCACTTTTGTTGTTTTTAGCCATAAAAACAGCAGCTGAATTGTCGCAATACATTCTCAATGGCTTAGGGATAGAATCCATAATTCTAAGCCCAAAAATGAAACTCTTAAGCCATACACCATGTAAAGTAGCCTCAAAACAGGAGACGAACTCGGCTTCCATAGTGGAAGTGGCAATCAAGGTCTCCTTGGCACTCCTCCATGATACAGCTCCACCGGCCATCATAAAAATGTATCCTGATGTTGATTTGCGTGAATCAACACATCCAACAAAGTCAGAATCTGAGTAGCCAATTACTTCCAAATTTCCCATCCGTCTATACATAAGCATGTAGTCTTTAGTTCCTTGAAGATACCTCATTACTTTCTTTGCAGCTCTCTAGTGGTCTATACCTGGATTACTCTGATATCTTCCCAACATTCCCACAACAAATGCAATGTCAGGTCTTGTACAGAATTGAGCATACATTAGGCTTTCGATAGTAGAAGCATATGGAACGTTCTTCATTTGTTCCCTTTCAAGGTCGTTCTTCGGGCATTGGTTCAAATTGAACCTACCACCCTTCACAATGGGAGCTATACTTGGTGAACAATCCTTCATCCGAAATCTCTCTAAAATTTTATTAATATAGGTTTCTCGAGACAGACCTAAGAGGCCTCGAAATCTGTCTCTATGGATCTTAATGCCAATGACATAAGATGCCTCACCCATATCCTTCATATCGAAATTTTTAGAGACGAATTGTTTCACTTCATGCAGCATACCCTTATCATTGGTTGCTAGCAAAATGTCATCCACATATAAAACAAGAAAACAAATTTTACTCCCACTAACTTTCAGGTATATACATTGATCCATAATGTTTTCTTCAAAACCAAAAGAAGAAATTACATTATGGAATTTCAAATACCATTGGCGGGATGCTTGTTTTAAACCGTATAAGGATTTCTTGAGCTTGCAAACCAATTGCTCACCATCACTAGAGGGGAATCCTTCAGGTTGTTTCACGTAAACCTCCTCCTCTAGATCTCCATTTAGAAAATCCGTTTTCAAATCCATTTGATGCAACTCCAAGTCGAAATGGGCTACTAATGCCATAATAATGCGCAAGGAATATTTCTTAGATACAGGAGAGAAAGTCTCCGTGTAGTCAATTCCTTCTTTCTGAGTTAATCCTTTTGCAACAAGTCTAGCCTTGTATCTCTCAATGTTGCCCAATGAGTCTTTCTTTGTCTTAAAGACCCATTTACATCCAATGGCTTTTGCACCATTAGGCAACTCAACAAGATCCCAGAATTTGTTATTCTTTATAGAATTCATCTCTTCCTTCATGGCATCGTACCATAATTCTGATTCTTTGCAATTCATGGCTTGTGAAAAGGACTCAGGATCATTTTCGGCTCCACCGTTAAAGTTAGATTCTTGTAGATACACAACATAATCATCAGGAATTGCTGATCTCCTTGGTCTAGTAGATCTTCTTAATGTTGTATCACTATCTTCTTGAGAATTATGTGGTTCAACTTGTTGTTGAAAAGTTCTTGGAAACTCTTGAACTACCTGATCTACTAGAATGCCGTCAACAGCTTGTGGAACTTCAACAATTGGTTGTTCAACACCAGTTTGTACTTGAGGGGTGCTGTGAACAATAACCAATCTATCACTTGAGGTGGAAGGTTGAGATTCTGAATGAACCTTCTCGGAAACTATGTTCCTGCTTAGATCGCTCCCACTGATCAAGTCATTTTCAAGAAATTTTGCATTTCTTGATTCCACAATCCTAGTGCTGTGAGATGGACAGTAAAATCTGTAACCTTTAGACCTTTCAGCATATCCAATGAAATACCCACTAATGGTCCTTGGGTCCAGCTTCTTTTCTTGTGGATTATATATTCTCACTTCAGACGGGCATCCCCAAACGCGCATATGTCACAAACTCGGTTTCCAACGTTTCAATAATTCAAATGGCGTTTTAGGAACGACCTTGGTTGGAACTCGGTTTAATATATACACTACCGTATTAAGTACTTCAGTCCACAAGGATTTAGGAAGATTGGAGCTGCTAAGCATACTCTGCACCATGTCCAATAAAGTTTAGTTTCTTCTTTCTGCTACACCATTCTGGTCGGGTGAATTAGGCATGGTGTATTGGGCAACAATCCCATGCTCTTGAAGAAATTTTGCGAATGACCCAGGTGCTTGTCCATCTTCTGTGTATCGACCATAATATTCTCCACCTCTATCTGATCTCACAATCTTAATTTGCTTGCCGCATTGTTTCTCTACTTCAGCCTTAAATATCTTAAAGGCATCTAATTCTTCGTTCTTTTTATGAAGCATGTAGAGATACATATATCATGAGTAATCATCTATAAAAGAGATGAAGTATCTCTGACCATGTGAGTCCATCTCTGGACTACATATATCAGTATGTATGATCTCTAATATGTCCGAACTCCTATTGGCACCTTTCTTTGATTTGTTGGTCTACTTTCCTTTTATGCAATCCACACAAGTCTCAAAATTAGTGAAATCCAGAGTATTAAGTACTCCTTAATTTACCAATCTTTTAATTCTTTCTATGGAGATATGACCTAACCTCCGGTGCCATAATTTAGAGGAATCTTCATTAATAACACATCTTTTAGTGCTAGTGTGTACATGCATTGAATCATAAGTGACATTGTTTTGTAAATTAATGTGGTAAAGATCATCAGACAAAATACCATTCCCAACATAATCAGATTTATAAAATAAACTGATGGATGTTTCTGAAAAGTTAAAGGAATATCCAAAAGTTACAAGTCTTGAAATTGAAATCAAGTTTCTACAAAAACTTGGAACATAAAAGATATTTTCTAATTCTAAAACAAAGCCACTACTTAAAGTTAAGTAGCATGTTCCTATAGCTTCCACATGCGAGCCCATCTTATTTCCTGATAAGATGCTTTTCTCACTTCCCACTGGCTTCCTTAGGTTTTGCAAACCCTGCAAGGAATTCGAAATGTGAATTGTTGATCCAGAATCAATCCACCAAGTGTTAATATTGACATTGACCATATTAGATTCATAACAAACAAACGAGATTGCATTACCTTTGTCCGCAAGCCATTTCTGAAATTTTTCGCATTCCTTCTTCATGTGTCCCTTCTTTTTACAGAAGAAGCACTTGGAATCCTTCTTAATATTAACTTGGGGAGGTACTTTACCTTTCCCTTTCTTATTGGCTTGAGATTTTCCCTTCCTATGCATTGCCAGCATTGTACTTTCTCCCAGTTCCATCACCAGTCTTTCTTCCTCTTGAACACACATGGTCATGAGTTCATTTATTGACCATTTATCCTTATGTGTGTTGTATGAGATTTTGAAAGGTCCATATTGGTGCGGAAGGGTGTTTAGGATGTAGTGCACCAGGAAAGACTCTGATATTTCAACCTCGAGTTTCTTCAATTGAGCCACAGTGTCCCTCATTTGCATGATGTGCTCACGCACACCTTTTACACTGGTGAGCCTTAGGGATGAGAACTTCATGATTAGGGTGCTTGCTAGTGCCTTGTCTGAAGTGACGAATTGATCATCAATGGCTTTTAGCAAATCTCGAACCCTTTCATGCTGATCAATTGAACCACGAATACCAGCTGAAATTTTAGTCTTAATGAACATCATGCTTAAATGATTAGATCGCTCCCATCGCTCATAAAGCATGATGTCCGCTGCAATGCTGGTATTGGTGAGTGCTGGAGGTTCATATTTCCTAATAGCATAATCTATGTCCATCCATCCCAAATGAAGGAGAATTATCTCCTTCCAGACCTTATAGTTATCTCCCTTAAGTTCAGGGATATCAGAACGAATTTCAGATAAATTTGTAGGTTGTACAACTGCATAAAAATAAAGATCACATGCTTACGTTAAAATTGAGACCAAATAAAATTTCATGTTTTACCAATGTAAATTCATGCTTTAAGATTGAATCTAATGACATAAAAATTGCCTATGGGCTAAATTTTTAATTCAAGCAGATTCAAATATTCTTCATGATAAAACTATTAATTCATAATTCTTGTGGGTAAGTTATGAATAATTCAATATTTTATTCTAATTAATTACATAAATATAATAAAAATTCCCGTGGGATCAAATTTATTATATTTAGTATAATTCATTACAATTTATGTCTAAACTTTCTTTATGTGATCCTAAACAAAATAAAAATATAATATTAATTAATTAGAGATGTTGTGGCTATTCTCTAAATATATAGATCACTAGACCTTATTGTTGTTCACTGTAACAAAACAAGCTTCAAATGAACAGATATGAATGAGGGCAAGCTAAGAAAACTAAACTCCATTGTCAGTTCCAGAAATTAAAATGGTTCAATATATATATGTCTGTCTATAAGCCCATATACTTCAAGAAGACGTTCACCAAAATGCTACTTGAAAAAATATAGATCTTAGAGACTGGCAGCTTCAACAATGTACAATGTATCTTCAACAATAGATAGACAAAATAATAAATTCTCCATGCAAAATAAGAAATTCTGGAATATAAAATCCATTAATTTCATATAAAATAGATATTCAAAATACCATATTTCCTTTATGCAAACAACGGAAACCATATGATGGAGAGGTTCTTAGGCAATGCCCCAATATACATGGTTTTGCGTGCTCGGCACCTTGATATTGGGGCTGATCTTGTATATAAGCGTAGTAGATTAATGGAAATCGAATATTATACAGAGACCTGTTGAAAATTACTTGAATCAACCAGCGACTCAATGAAGCCCTTTTCCCAATAAGTCTTCGATGCATAATTTACTGAAAAACACCAGGAACTTAGTACAAGATATGGGATATGGTTACATTTGAGCAGTTATTTGCAGCACTTGACCACAATCACAAAAAACCCATACACAAGTAGTGGTTCTACAAACAGTCCACAAATGGGACAACAGCCTGCTTTAACAGGCCAACAAAGGTAGTGGCCTATCCTAGCAGCCCTTACACAGGCTGCAGCCTCAACAGATAGCATACAAACAACCCACGGCTAAAAGGTGTAGCCCTCAAACAGTCCATGGCTCAGGGTGAAAGACCAACAAGCAACCCAATCCTAGTAGCTGCAAACAATCACGACCCAGCCTCAACAGGCTCCCAATGGTCACGACACAGGATTAATAGCCTGCAAACAAATGCGACCCATTCCTATCAACTAAGAAAAGGATCACAACAACCCTAACATGTGAATATACTTTGTTATCGGCGCTTTCATCGCTTCTCTCACCATACGTTAATGAATGCCCAAAGAAAGAAAATCAATTAATCCTTCTTTTCAGCTCTACGATTAGGAATTCTTTTCGGTCATTTTTTAATTTCTAGCAGGTTTAAAAGCCCCAGTGATGGTTCAACCCCAAACAAACAATGTCAGACACACAGAGAAAACCCTATAGTGGCGACTACATACAGAACACCAAGGCAGAGATAACTATGCTCTGATACCAACTGTTAGCAAAAAAACTTCCGATTCTAAAAAATGCGGAATAAATCTCTGAAATAGAATCGTAATAGAAATGCTGAATAGATCATACCTCTAGCCATTGATGCTACTTGATTTGCTGTAGAAGTTTTTCCTGTTCCACACAAGTTTTAGCTTCCTGTACGGTCCTTCCAAGCTCTGCTTTCTCTTTCTTGATGGTGTAAAACTGAAGGGAATTGAGTTACTGAGCTTGGGGACCAAACAGGGGTTTAATAGCCAAGCTTCCATCAAGCTTCTGTTGGCTATGTGTCAACTGTTCCACAAATCTAGGTAGAGAACCCTAGATGGACCACTCCAAAAGCTCCCAGCAAGAAAACAGTTTCCAAACTAGAAATGAGTTTGAGTGTGGTTGATAACTAAATGAACCGTCCACAGTTTTGAGGAGCCGCTGAATGCTAGACGCGGATGCGCTAGCTTACACGATCTGCACAACACTTCTGATCTGCTTGATTTCTAGATGTGATGGATTCTCTAAATTTTCGCCAATGTCTTTGGATTCTCTAAATTTTCTCTTGAAAAGGTAGTGTCGTAAGTACATTTCAGTTCATCTGGTTTATTTTTATGTTTATTTGTCTTTTTAGCTTGCATGTATTTCGTGGACCGATTTCTTTAGAATGGCAACAACTGCTGCCCAACCTTGTGAGGCGCTTGGAGGAAGCTCTATTCAAGGTGGCTACTTCGAAGGTATAGAATACTTGGAAGCCATTTTATAAATGGATTGATTGAGGGTTTGCTCAGTATTCAATTGAATTTGTTTCCAATTCTACATTTAGTCATTTTACAGCTAGAAAGTTATTCTGCATGAGCCAATAAGTATTTCTGCTGGTTTGCTATCATCTCTACCTATATTTGAAGTTGAGATTGAGAGTATCCAGGTTTCTTAGTTCTTGAAGCAAATCTCTATCAACCGAACTAAAAGTTATTAAATTGTTGAACTGTATTTTGTGACATTCTTTTGAATTATGTTATCAGGAAGAATACATGAACTTAAATACTTTGGAGCTCCATTTGACCTCTTTGATGCAACGGTTTCAATTTAATCGTAACTAGAATCTCAGTCATCATGATCGTCATGTTGGAACAATGATACTAACTCCAGAATTGCGACAAAGTGGAAATGCAAGTGCAATGATTCCTGCAACAGGTACTGATATGCAACATAGTGGAAATGCAAGTGCAATGATTCCTGCACCAGGTACTGATATTTCTATGGTTAATGGTCATGGCACAAGCAATATGGTCCCCAACACAGTTGGCATGTGAAACATGCTACCAAATAGTAATTTAAATGTTGGCATGTGAAACATGCCACCAAATAGTGATTTAATTACGTTAGTTGCACTGAGAGAGATGCATTCTATAACTTTGTAATGATGGAATTATGTTATTCAAGTTAGTTGTATTGATGGAATGATTTAATTAAGTTAGTTGCATTGAGAGATGCATTCTTCAACTTAGTAATGATGGAATTATGTTATTCAAGTCAATTGTATTGATTGAATCTGAAAGATAGCATTCTACAACTTAGTATTGATGGAATTATGGCTCTCTACAACTTAGTATTGATGGAATTATGTCTCTCAGGTTTGTAATACTGATATTGGCATATATTTACTCAATATAATATGTGTTTGTAGTGGTGGGATTGTCATGTCATGTTTGTAATACTGATGTCATAACATGTAGTAGTGGTGAGATTGTCATGTCATGTTTGTAATACTGATGTCATAACATGTAGTATAAAAATAAAAATAGAAATGTTAGCATAATAAATTTGAAGTGAATTAAAATAATTCTTTCTCTACATGCATCGTTATTTTTAACATTTTTTCATTTTTTTTGACATCTAATTCTCTCTACATGCATGGTTAGTTTTAACATTTTTTTCATTTTTTACATGTATGTGTAAGCATCTTTAATATTTGTTACAATTTTAAACGATAGGTTTGATTAAATTGAAAAATCTATACCAAATGTAATTAGGGGATGTATTTTTTAATTTTAAAATTTTTAATTTAATTTTGTCTATTATATAATAATATTTTTTTAAGAAATAAACATTATTTGATTATATATATATATATATATAAACTCAATTTATTATAGAATCATAGTTGTTATATCAGTTGTATCTAGAATGAGGTGTTTACAACCTAGTTTGAACCTAGTTTGGGGGTATGTTGTCACTTTTAGGTTATGTAACATTTCCTAAAATAAAAAGTAATGAAAAAATTCATATAGTTTCATTTAAAAAAACCTAACATAGATTCATCTTAAACCCTAGATTTATTAAAAACTGAGAGGATCTAATTTTTTGATGTGTAATTTTTTTTTTATCTTAAATTTTTACACATCAATAAAAAAAAATTACACCTCAACAAATTGGATCTCTCTTTATGCTTAATATATCCAAGTTTTGATAGATCTAGGCTAATTAAAGATTAGATAGATATTCATTCCACTCATGTATTAATTAAGAATATTTTTTCTACTATTCAAATTGAAATACAAATACAACACTCAATTAAGGCTACAAAAATCATCAAACTAGTTTGAAATAGATAGAAAGGATTTCATTCTACTACCCCACCCATGTAAGACATCCAGTTAGTTTCACCAATGTATTAAGATCCATTGTTTTCAAGATACTTATAATGAGAATATTTTTTTCTACTATTCAAATTGAAATACAAATACAACACTCACTTAAGACTACAAAAGCAATCAAACTAGTTTATAGATAGAAAGAGTTTAATTCTAGTACCCCATGTAAGACATCGAGTTAGTTTCATGGCCTTATTAAAATACATTGTTTTCAGGGTACTTATGAGCTGGAGGGAAATTTTTCTCTCATGTTTTTATTATTTTGACTTGATCATAGGAAACTTGTATTTATTATTTTGACTTCATCATAGGAAACTTGTAGGAGGGGAATGATGGTTGTCCTATTTTTATTATTTTAATTTCTTCATTGAGTTTTATAAAAATACACTCAGTTGATTTTATCAAACATTTCTATAATTTTGTTAAACTTTTCTAAGACAACCTCAATTTCAATTTCATTAGAATGTGTAATGGATTGAATCTTTCCATTAAGCTATATTCCAATGGTTTTATTTTTTCTTTACAATTACCTTGCCAACAAAGATCATATTACTTTATAAATTTATTGAATTGATAGAGGATGCCTTCGATTCAACAAGATTATTTATAATAACATGAAATTAAACAATGAACCAAAACCACCAATGTAAAACTTGAGCGAAGTGGCATTTGGCATTTGTTGAGTGTATAGCTCAAGAAAATTTCAAGTATATCTATTGATGGATTTTTAAAAAAATTAAAAGTGCATTTTTTTAAAAATTCTTGAAGGAAGTGGCATTTGTTGATTACATAGTTTAAATTTTTTTTAAGTATACTTCTTGATGGAATTTTTTTAATTAATAGCTTCATTTTACCCCTAGGTAAGCTTATCAAACATAAATCTACCATCTTCCTTCTCACCTTTTTCCGTTAAATCTCTATTCAAATGCATCTAAAGTAGCCACTCTTCTAGGAGAGTGCTTCTACATTTCTTTTACAAATTAATAAACATTTTATTTTCAACATCAAAGCCATCCACAAACTTATAATAAGCTTTCAAGTGGTCTTCTGTAGTGATGGAGTTATTTCCATGGAACTTAGGAAAGTATTTACTGTATCCATTTAGAGACCATTGTGTAGAAACATAATTAATTAAACATTTTTATTTACATACCTATTCATGATTTTGACAATAGGAATGGGAATTGATGAGACAACCATGGGAATTGTATGAAATGTCATAATAGAAACTAGTGTCACCAGTGGTGAAATAAAAAACAATTAGTTGATGGATGTTTGTTGGATAATATCTTTGAAACAACGAAGTGTCTTGAGGAAGAAAATTAAAGCTTTGCTCAAATGTCACTTGGGGAGACTTATTATCTCCAACTTATTCATTGTGGTTCAAGTACTTTTTTTGTTTTTTTAAATGTTGGGAGATCTTTTTTTGTTTTGGATTTACGTGAGCAGATAATCTTGTTAGGTCTATATTTCTTTATATTTGAATGTGGAATCATGAGATGATATATTTCCTTGAAAATCTTTACTCACTCGTTAAAATCACTTTAGTAAGGTTTTCAATTCTCTAGAAATTGGAGCATGCTCCTCACTTTTAGTGGTTAGGTGAGTTAAATAATTTTGAAAGAATTTTTGTTCACCATAGATTCAAAGGAATTGGACCCACCCTTCATGATGGCGCCATATGATTACAAACACTATAAGGTATAGATAGATTTAAGTTGATATAGCCTTATTTCAATACCAACATAGCAAAGTGCTTGTTGTATATTTTCAAGGTTTTTTTCCCTATGTGATGAGATGTTTTTGTTATGCCATTTTAGTTGTAAGCGTATTAAACGACAACGATTTATTGTTAAAATTTTTGGGGGTATTTATAAGTAGTTTTTTGTTTTTTATATATAATTATAAATTCCATATTACATTAACATGATATATATTACATATTAAAAGACAAAGAGGCATTCATTGTTAATATATTTTGAGGTATTTGTAATTAGTTTTATATTTAATTTTTTTATAGACTTATAAACCCCATATTACATTAACATGATGTATATTTTGTTTCTCTGCTTATTTCCTAAACCCCCCACCCCCCTCCCCCCAAGGGGTTTCAACCTAGGTTTCCTTTGAGATAACCAGTGATTTTCACCAAATCAGCTTGACTAAATCATTTAAATTTAACATGATTATCAAATATAACTTAGTCTAATCTATTCAAGTTGTCACAACTCCTTTCCAACTAAAGCTTCTCCTCTTAGGTCCTCATAGTTATGACAACAAATAAACTATATATATATATATATATATATATATATATATATATATAATGAAATAAAGTTGGTTGACAAAATTGCAATTCATATTTTTTTATCACCTAGGACCTACTTGGTCTAACCACATTGGGGAAAGTAGTGGAGAATGAAGAGGTCCACACAAGAGACCCAACTTTTCATTTCCATCTTTTTAACCACTTTGAGCTAGATTTGGAAAGACATTTAGGTAGATAATTCAATGAGAGAAATAGTGGAAGATCTAATTATTGACTAGGATTTGCTCGATATCAAGCCATACAATGTCATTTTTACCGAGACTAATAAGAGGCTTGGATCAAGGCATATTGCAGAAATATTGATTGATTTTTAACCCATACCTCATTCTTGCTGCAGGGGATAGAAACTTTCTCTTTCATTGTTCCCTTTGGGATCTCAGATCACAAGTTGATCTTGTTATCACTAAAGGAAGAAATCAATCTAGGGCTTATTCCCTTTTGCTTCTCCTTGTTGTCGATCCAGGAGGAGGGATTTATGGAGTTGTAGGAAAAATATGGAGGATGCTAGTGCGACCTTCATTTGGGAAGAGAAATTAAGAAGGGTTGAGAAAACATGGAAATAATGGGAAAGAGGAATTACCTCTTCCACTCAGAAAAAAAAGGAAGCTTGCCAAAAACTAGAGGAGCATCAACTAGTTATACATAAAAATAAGATCCTATAGGAAGGCTTCCAAGTGGAAGCCAAGAACCAATCTAACCTTCACAATGCCTCTAGAAATTTACATATACTGGATTAATTAAATTGTGTGTTATCAAGGATCTTCCTTCCAATGCTCAAAATTGTTCGAAGGAATCTGCTCTGATACCAATTGTTTAAACACATAGTGATACTGAGGAGGGGGAGCATGAATCAATACCACACACTTTTATCAAATTTTTACTTCTTTAATCATGTACTAGTATCATTCAAAAACATTCACCAACATAAAAACACAATACACATAATCTTTATATTAAAACTCAATTTATTGAATTGATAAAATAATAAATTACAATATTGATAGGAGACACCAATCTTCAGTGATGGTGTGAGAACCCACTCATAGACTTTGCAAACACCAATTTGATAGGGACCTCAATCCCTTGTGCAAGCACCAACTTGCAATTTGTAGGCACCAACATATTCAAGGAATAAGGAGACCAATCCTCTTATGAGAAGCAACTCATCATCAACAAAAACCAACTTGCACTCTTAGGCACCAACCTATCTGATAGATGAGGACACCAATCCTCTTGAGCACCAACTTGATTTTGTAGGACCGACTTGTTAAATGGATGAAGATACTTATCTTATGTAAGCTTACAATGCAAGAACCAACCTGTGCTTCTTCAAAATACAATCTTCATGAAACTTCCTTCACATCTCTGCTTTTCTTATTAACTTCCTTCAAATCTATGTCTTTCTTTTTCAACACTACTTCTTCGTCAACAATCTTCTTCTTCTGCTATACACTAGTCCTCAAATCCTTTAAACAATTCTTAAACATCCTCAAGAAAATTTGTCTATAAATACTCCTTAAGCAAAACTAATTTTTTCCATTAAACTCTATTTAATAATAGTCCCCAAAATCTACTCCAAACAAATTGCATTTACCAACTGTCAAAATCTATTATTAGACAATCCTAGAAGTACCCTTGATCTGTGTACCAAACAAAATCATGAAAATATTCCTTAAATTAGTTCAAATCTCATCTATAGGCTCAAATGTCCTCTTCAGATTTGTCCAAAGTGACCTCAAAATATGCTACATATAAAAAATATTTTTATCCCTACAAGAACTAGTACAAAGTATTCTAGAGATCTGAGCCTTCCTTGGTTCTTCAAAACCTTTCCTTTGCGCTTCATTTCAACCTTTACTTTTCTATCTTTGCTTTGCTCCTTCGCTAGATTTTCTTCTGCAATTCTAGATTACATATTTTCATCACTACTCACCCAAATGATGGAAATTTAGACTTATTTATACACATTCCCCTTCTTTAAAACATGTCCGACTTAAACTCTCTTAATTTCATTTTTGCATAGATAACATTGAGGGGACGACTTTTGTGTTCGCTTGTAGATTTTGTGGAGGATAGCGTTGACACCTCAATGTTGCTAATTGTTAGCACTTTTCTCCTTGCTTAACATTAGATTACTTCATCAAGGGATTATCGTTGTCATGTCATTGCTTCAAAAGAATTCAATGTTGTTTCATGATTCATGGTACTTCTGTATTGCTTTTCTTTAAGCTATAACACTTCAATTCAATTTGTAGGCATATTTATAGGCATTTTCGTGGCATGTGTTGTGAGCACATTTCTTAGTTGCTACATGAATTTTCCAAGTGCGGAAAATTTCCCTTAATCCTATTGTGATCATTTTTCCTTAGCTAATGTGGGAAATCAATGCTTGTGGGCATTTTACTAAGCCTTTGATAGGTCTAGTGTAGGCATTTTGTTAAGCAACTGCATGGATTCTCCATATCAATTATGCTCATGACCACATTCAACTTTGTTCCTCACTGCCATATCACCTACCACATCATCTACCACATTATTTGCCACATCATCTGCCACATTGGCATTCATCTATACTACCTTATTGACATCAATGATAACATTTATCTAACAACAATAAGATGATACATATTCATATTAAAATACAAAGTGGCATTCATTGTTAATATTTTTGGGCTATTTATAAATAGTTTCATTTGTTATATTTTTTATAGAGTTACAAACCCCATATTACATTAACATACTACATATTTTGTATCTTAACTTTATTACCTAAGCATCTCCCCCATGGGGTCTGAACCTAGGCCTCCTTCGAGAGAACAAATGAATTTCACCAAATAACCTTCACTAAATCCTTTAAGGTTGATATTATTATTAAATATAACTCACTCTAATATATTCAAGTTGTCACAACTCATTTCCAACTAAATATTCACCTCATTGGACCTCATTGTTGTGACCACAACTAAACTATATTAATTTATATATATTAAAATAGATACTTATTATAAATTAAAAATTTGCAATTATGAGTTATTTTATAATTGAGGACCTAATTAGTCTAGCCACATCGAGGTGTGTATTGGAGAATGAAGAATTCAACACAAGAGACCCAAGGTTTTATTTCCATCTTTTTAACTACTTTGAGATAGCTTTAGAAGGACATAAAGGTATATAATCAAACTTATGGAAATTTGTAATCCAATGCCCTTATTAAAGACATGAGCCATCCCACATGTTATTTTGAAGGATTTCCATGATAATACTCACAAGAGGGATTTCACCAATGAATTTTGGTATCTCGGGTCATTTTAATAACATCATAGGTTATTAAGTTGTGTAACAACTATCTAGTAGAAAATATTTCTGAGTTTGTAGTTGAAATCCCTAATCAAGATAATGTAACCATATTATTGACATCAACACACTCATATATCATCTTTAAAACTTGCCACTATAGCCCCTCGTTAAAGGATTTTTTTCCGTTAACTTTTTGGTGTTAAATCCACACCAACACCAATGTAGGGAAAGCATTTATGTGGAAATAAATGCCATCTATAGGAGTTTCGATGATTGTATTCTATGGTAATGATAAAATAGCCATTCTCAAAATCATTTCTTCTCATAACAATAAGCTTCTTAGCTAACATTCTCTCTCTACACACATTTGTAATACCATCAACGTTGTCAAATATCATGATAATCATGGTGATTCTCACCATTTTTACTCCCCAAATCAAACGAGCCCTTTAATGGTCTTTGTTTGGGTAAGGATCTTGTACCTATCCATTGGGTATATAATCCCCAAATCAAACAAGCCCTTTAATGGTCTTTGTTTGGGTAAGGGTCTTGCACCTATCCTTTGGGTATATAATCCTTGGTGTTAGGATTATTGTGTATTATTTATGAGTATATAATATTTGGTGTCAGGATTATTGTGTACTATTTATGTGTGTAAGTATAAGAGAATATCAAGAGTCATCTAATTAGATTAATGTTTATGAATCATATTAATGTGCTTTTAGGAATATCTTTCTGTCTTTGTGTAGTTATGATTTAGTCTAAATTGATTGTGTCTGCCAATATTTTATCTTCCCTAAAGAGCTCCTTACAGTGATATCAGAGCTATCCTTTATCTCTGCATCCTATGTTATCATTTTTCTAGCTTGCTAATTCTACCACTTTTCCCCCTACATAGTATGTGCCCTCCTAGCCTGCAGACTACTAACTCACAATTCCTTCCTTCTGCTTAGTCCGATCTACTTGGAGATAAATGTTCTTCCCTGACATTACTTCTTCATTCTCTGCATGTTCTTATGTCTACTCTCAATTTCTCAATTTTTATGTTGTGTGTGCTCTCAATCTGCTGCTAAGAAAATTTCATCCATGATGTTGATGACCAACGCACTCTCCTCTTTTAAGGCTGTCAGAAACAAGTGAGCCTATGAAAAGTTATGTTCTATTGAGATCTAGAGTTGGTGGTCATCTTAAAACCAACGATATCAAGAGCACCTTCATTTAGCAGAAGCGAGTGCAAGCTTCTAGCTAACTTACGCGGAAAAAGATTGTCAATTTGCAAATGTTCAACAAGTGGTAGCTGCTCACTTCTTGTTTCAGTTCTCGAGATGGTTTGTGGTCAACGTAAAACCACCAATTCAACAGAAGACTACATCCTCCTATTACTTCCTCTAGAGAACCTTTGAGCCTTCGTGCCAAGTTCTAGACGAAACCTTTGAGCCTCAGTGCCAAGTTGTAGAGTTGGTGGTCTGCGTTAAACCACCCACATAGTAGAATATTACAACTTCTGCTAGCACCACTGGTTGGTGGTCAGCGCAAAACCACCCCTTCATAGAGCTCTTGTATTTAGTAGAAGATAGTGCAAGTTTCTGCTAACATGCTTGGCAAAATTGGTTTGTCAATCCTTTTATTAAACTCTCCTCTTCCTTTTTCTTGGACTCATATACACCCTTTGTATTCAAGGGGGGAATTGTTGGATACGTAAACCTAGGTGTTAGGACTATTGTGCACCATTCACGTGCAAAGAATACCATAAGTCTAAGGGAGACCAAGAGTCACCCGGGAGTCCAAGAGACCTCTCAAAATATGAAAACCAAGAGTCATCTCATACAATATAATGTACATTTGTGAATGAGAATAGTGTGTTTTCACACATATTTTTATGCTTTTATGTAGTTATTCCTTTTCCTAAATTGGCTTTGTGTTTGCCAATATTTTATTTTCCCTAATGGACTCCTTACACTATCAAATAAATTTTGGGTCCAAGAACTTATGGTTAACATAAATTCCAACTTTGAGACAATTCTTAAATTATTTCTGTTAACTTGTAGTAATGATACAAGAGTAGTTATCCATATTTTTGAAAAGATAAGTTTATAATAGTCTCTCTAGGACCACTTTTTCTTATAAATCTTGGGAACTACATGTGCAAAATATAGGTTGGTTATGAGTGTGTGCATAGGTTGAAAATAAGGCTTATGTTTGTAGTGAAACAAAACATATGAAAATGCAAGACCATGTGACAAAGCTGTAGTTGGATGGAACATACACACACATGCACCTGTGGGTGCGCACACACATTGTGGAGTGCCAATCAAAATGTTAGAAGAACATTGGATGATAATTTTGACCATATTTGTAACCTACAAGTCAACCTATTTAATAGAAGTTGAAAAAGTAGATGAAGATGTGGTCAAAGATGCTTTTTAGTTCAATATGCCAATAATAATTAAGGTTGATATTGGCATTGAAATAATGGTCTAGAAGGCCTTTTTGTCTAGTATTTGCAGTTGACATTACAATTGATGATATTGTTGAATTACTAGTTGAAAATCATTTATTTTCTTGTAGTGTTTAAGTTGAAGTACAAGTTGACAAAGGAACTATCAAGATGTGTGTTTCTTGGTTGAAATTTATTTCAAAATTTGCAATGATGATGTCCAAAATTAGGTTGAAAATCAACTTAGTTATACTGTAATATATTGGTCAATTTTTGTATTAAAAAAAATCTTGTTCTTGAGCTCATGTAAGATCTTGGACCCGATCATAGGTCATATGCTCATCCCTAGCTCAAGGCATGGTACTAGGCTATGCTTAAGTAGGGAGAGTCCTAGTGCAAAGCTCATATGCTCATCCCTAGCCCAAGGCATGGTACTAGGCTATGTTCAAGTAGGGAGA
>LPNX010110336.1:271781-331494 GCA_001517045.1 Pseudotsuga menziesii | reverse complement strand
TGATGTACATCTAAAGCCATGTATTGGTATAAATTTCAATGCACTATGGTTAAGTGAAAACATAATGCTTCATAAATTAATACATTGTTTTGTAACCATATCTCATATAAAGCCCCAAGGGGTAGCTTAGTTGTTTGGAATTTTAATCCAAAGGCCATTTGATATTGAGGTTGGAGGTTCAATTCTCACGAATCCAACTCTCTGGGTCCGCCCCTTTAGAACTATTACTATGGTACATAGGCTAAAGTAGTCTTTAAGTAGGTACACTCCAGGTCAATACTAAGGGTACATCTTCCTTGAACTAAGAGCTATTTCATTGCCATCTAACCCAATTTTGACCCCATTGTTACAAACTTTTCTCCCAATGACATGCATAGATTATGAAAGTGATAAAATAAAAGAGATGTCATCACATGGTATAGATGTGACCCATGTAAAAGAGTTGTATC
The DNA here is from genome assembly GCA_001517045.1 of Pseudotsuga menziesii. Lineage (NCBI taxonomy): Eukaryota > Viridiplantae > Streptophyta > Pinopsida > Pinales > Pinaceae > Pseudotsuga > Pseudotsuga menziesii. Next base: position 331,045 of record LPNX010110336.1, on the reverse strand, counting down.
AACACACATTTTTCTTTAATTTTTTTAATGAGTGATGCCACCCATGATGGGCTAAAGTTGTCCTTAAGAAGGTACACTTCAGGTCGATACTAAGGATACATCTTCCTTAAACTAAGAGCTGTTTCATTGCCATCTAACCTAATTTTGACCCCATTGTTACCAACTTTTCTCCCAATGATATTCATAAGCATCCTTCAATGATTTGTAGGATGAGAAGGGATTCTTGTATATTGAAAATTGTGTCAATGTATCATTTCATGATAGCTTCTATTTTGAAATTGATCATATTTCTCTCTCCACCTATGTTCAAATCCCATTTTGTGACATGCTTATTCTTTATGAGTCAATTGTTGATGAGACATATATAATCTATTCATGAGTTGTTGATTTATCCTTCTAGGATTTACCTTGGATACTATTATTTAAAGAAAGAAAAAATGCCAAAAATATACCTCTACCTGAAAATAAGAAGAAGCTTATATCTATTTGGATTAATTAACCAATCGATAGCTTGGGCTCTTATCGATAGCTTGGACTCTTGATTAATTCATTGATTATTTCTTTATTAATGTTTCATTAGAAGACCCTTGTGTAGAAACATAATTATTTGGGAATGTTTATTTACAATTACTCTACACCATTTGGAGAGGAAGAAATAAAGGAAACTGATGGGACAAGTATGGGAATTGTATGATATGAGATGTCAAAATAGTCATAGACTAGGGTCACCAATGGTCGAATAGAAACTAATATATTTTTGAAGATTCTAGGGTTTATCGTGGAGACCATCAGGCAAAGTGTCTAGAAAATTTCAGCACAATATATTACCTCGAAAAAGAAAGAAACTTTTATATATATATATATGATTAATTAACCAATAGATAGCTTCGACACTTCCTTCATCAATTCATTGATTTTTTCTACATTAATGCATCATTGAGAGACCTTGGTGTTGGTTCTTAATACCAATTACAGCAGGCATGCGAATTGCTTAACGGTTCTATGCGTGCATTATGCTATTCTTGAATGTTGGTTGAAGCTCAGGCTTCCAAAATTGGCATTGTAGCCTCCTCCATTTGTTCTGGGTGACAACAAGAAGCCCTGCAAGAAGAAACACAGATGTTGCTTGGGAGAATCAATAATGCATATGAGAAGAAGGCTCAAAACAAGAAGCGTGTTGCTGTTGTCGCTCGTTAGGCAGCTTGTTACAGGATTCAGAATGGTGAGCATTATTTCTGAAATCGATCACCTGAGCACAACCACGGGGCCAATTATTCACGTTGGAATCGACCAGCAATGAACGTAACTGTCGACCACTACAACCGATTGCAAAGAAATGTTGTCATTATTGCAAAGAAATGTTTATTTTACGTAAAGGATTAAATAACATGATGTTCATTATCGTAGGAAGAGGATGCAAGAAAAAACTAAAAAACTCAAGACCTGAAAATGCAAAAGATAGAAAATATAATCAAATATGAGTTGCTGTTCAGAATTTTATTAGCAAAAAAGAAAACTACAAGTGTGCCTAATGCAGCTATGAAATGATCTATTTATAGCAAATTTGCAACAGATGTTTTACTGTCCAAATTTCTGCTGGAGGGTGAATTTCATTAATTGTTAAACTGCTAGGTGGTTGATGGGTTGATGGGTGGCTGGGTGGTGGTTGATGGATGGCGGACCATGGATGGCTGGCTGGGCGGCTGCTTGTCCATAGTCAGCACCGTCAAGCTTACTTTTCAACACTCCCCCTTAAGCTTGACTTCTCAATGATGCCTAAACCTTTCCTTAGATGTTCAAATCTGTGTTTTGCCAATGGCTTGGTGAAGATATCTACAGATTGATCTTCAAACTTGCAAAATTCAAGATATATTTCACTATTGTTGATAAGTTCTCGGATGAAATGATATCTAGTATCAATGTGCTTGCTCCTTTCGTGAACAACTTGATTTTTTGATAGTTTTATTGTTGAATTATTGTCACAATAAATTTTTGTGGCTCCATTTTGATCTTGCATCAAATTTGTCATTATTCCTCTTATCCACACTGCTTGACATGCTGCTGGTGTTGCTGCTACATATTTTGCTTCTGTAGTTGAAAGAGTAACAATAGGTTGTTTTGAGAATCCCATGCAATCGCTCGTGAACCAAGATGGAAAATACATCCATATGTGCTTTTATTATCATCAATGCTACGTGCAAAATCACTATCTATGTACCCAACTAGAATGTAATCATTTGATTTTGAATATAAGATGCCATAATATCTTGTTCCACTAATATATCTTAAAATCCTTTTCCATGTCTGCCAATGTGAATCCATTGGTGTTTCCATGAGCCTTGGGATCAAATTGACTGCATAGATAATGTAAGGCCTTGTTACTGTCAAATACATCAATTTGACTACCAATCTTTTGAATAAACTTAGATCTACTTTTGTACCATTTTCTTCTTTGCTCAATTTCAATCCTGTTGCTATAGGTGTAGATGCTGAATTGCAATTCAACATCTTGAACCTTTTCAAGACATCCTTTGCATATTTTTTTTGACAAATGAAAATTCCATCATTTGTTTGACTTACTTCTATGCCCAAGAAATATTTCATTAAGCCCAAATCTGCCATCTCAAATTCCTTTTTCATTGTTGATTTAAACAACTCATTTGAAAAGTTTCCAGAAAATATCAAATCATCAACATCTAGGCATACAATTAAGACCTTACCTAGATGTAAAGAATTGGCTCACTACTGCATTTGTTAAAACAATGGCTCTGGAAATATGAGTCAATGCGGCTATACCATGCTCTTGGAGCTTGTTTAAGACCATACAAATCCTTTTTCAATCTATAAACTTTATGTTCATGACCCAATATCTGATAACCTGGTGGTTGTTGCACATATACTTCTTCTTGTAATATCACATTCAAAAAGGCTGATTTGACATCCATTTGATAAACTTTCCATTTATGATGCCTTGTTATTGCTAACACTGTTCTTACTGTATCTAATCTAGCTACTGGAGAAAAAGTCTCATTGAGAGAGCTCTTGTATTTAGTAGAACATAGTGCATGTTTCTGCTAACATGCTTGGAAAAATTGGTTTATCAAGCCTTTTATTAAGCTCCCCTCTTCCTTTTTCTTGGAATCATATACACCCTTTGGATTCAAGGGGGAATTGTTGGATATGTAAACCTAGGTGTTAGGACTATTTTGCACCAATCACATGCAAAGAATACCATAAGTCTAACGGAGACCAAGAGTCACCCGGGAGTCCAAGAGACCTCTTGAAATATGAAAACCAAGAGTCATCTCATACAATATAATGTACATTTGTGAATGAGATTAGTGTGTTTTCACACATTTTTATGCTTTTGTGTAGTTATTCCTTTGCCTAAATTGGCTTTGTGTTTGCCAATATCTTATTTGCCCAATGGACTCCTTACACTATCAAATAAATTTTGGGTCCAAGAACTTATGGTTAACATAAATTTCAACTTCAAGACAATTCTTAAATTATTCATGACAACTTGTAGTAATGATACAAGAGTAGTTATCCATATTTTTGAAAAGATAAGCTTATAATAGTCTCTCTAGGACCACTTTTTCTTATAAAGCTTGGGAACTACATGTGCAAAACTTCTCTTTTCCAAGGAACTTAGCCTCCAAGCTCTACAACACAAGGGGATGATCGCCAGGGAAAAGGTGTGGGAAAAGAGAGCTCCAAATCCTCCAGCATAATAATGCAAAGATTCAAGTCTCCTCTCATGGACCTCCCTACCTATATTTATGTGCTTAATGAAGAGTTAGGGTCGAAGACAAAGTAGGTACAACTAAAGGAGTCAGTTGCATAACTACCCAAATTTCAAAATTCATATTTTTTGACATTTTTTAGAGGCGTACGTGGGTTGCAGAAACAACAATAGCATACACGAGGAGGTATATGCAGGTTGCAATGTAGAAAGTTGCATATTTAAGGTGTACGTGACTATTATATATAGCAACTCGCATACGTACGTGGGTTTCCTTAAGGAAACTCATGTACACATAAACAAAACTCATATCAGGGTATTTTTGGGCATTTTCAAACTTTGTTGTCTTCTAGAAATATTTAGCTAATAGAAATATCTTTCCAATGGTGTAGAGACAAGGTCAAACAGAGATATAGAACTCAAGATACGGGTCCTCCAAGTTAGGTGTTTTTTCAGTGACTTTCAGTGATTTTCATGAAGTGTCGACATGCGACATAATCATGGGAAAGTGGTCACAGGCAGAGATGTGTCATTTTGAGCTATAACAAATACTGGCACAATTGTGATGTCTATCAAAAAACTAGAAAACTGTCACGATGAGATGAAATTCCACTAGTAACTCAAGTAACTTTGTAGGCATTTGAAAAATTGGTTGTTGATTTCATGGGACCTATTAATTCAACATGGAAGAGAACACACATGCAATATATATTATTACTACGACTGATTACTAGACCAAATGAGATGAAGCCACACCAATAAGAGATTGTACTGCTATGACTACTTCCAATTTCTTGTTTGACAATGTTGTGACTCGATTCAGATGCTTGAAGATTTTGATAAGTGACCGAGGTATGCATTTTTTCAATCAGTTGATTGAAGAATAAATTGAAGAATTCTAGATCTAGCATAGAAAGACAACATCATATAACCCTCAAGAAAATGGTGTTGTCAAAGCATTCAACAAGATCCTCAAAAATGCGTTGATAAAGATTTGCAATGTTCAAAGAGACGACTGGGACTAGAAAATCCTGGCAGTTCTGTGTACATATTGCATGACTTATAAGATGTGACAGGTCAAACTTCATTTCACCTGGTGTATGGACAAGAGGTTGTGATTCCAATGGAATATACTGTACCCAAATTAAGGATTGTTTCTATTACAGAGATGACAGATGTTGGTGTTTTCGAGGAAAGACTGTTGCAGTTGATACAGTTGCAAGAGGAACATTTTGTTCCAGGTTATCATCAAAACATTGAGAAGGAACGACATAAAGTATGGCATGATCGCCACATCAATAATAAATGATTTTAAGTCAGAGGACCTGTTCTTCTCTATGATAGAAAATTTTTAAAGCATTCGGGAAAGCTGAAAACACACTAGCTAGGACCGTATATCGTAATTCATATCACTGATGAAGGCATAGTGAAACTAAAAAAAGTTATATGGAACACATGTCAAAGGATTGGTGAACAAAAATTTCCTAAATCCCTACCAGGATATCTGTGACTTGGTCGATTGCAAAAAAAAATCCTCTGAGCAATTTTGGTTTAATTTGATCGCAGACTATCTATCTGTCGCAAATGAAAAAGGGTGGTGAAGACAATATGTCTATCACAATCAAAGAAAGAGGTCAAAATTTTAATATAGATCGCAAAATAAGGAGAGTTGTCAGAAGATGAACTTGCGGCACAGGAATGACATCTTGTCGTAATTAATTAAAAAACACAAGCGATTTTGATGTCATGGTTTTTGGTCACTTCTATCATTAATGCATAATAACTACCGCTGATGTGACATGCGAATTATGGTTTTTATGGTGGTTTATGTATGATGATTCGAACGATCGACCCATGTGAAGGATATTGCTGCTAAATTTCGCCATTCATTGTCCACGCATGTGAAGGACTAACTAATTGAATGGGTATATGTTATCACCTTCACGGCCAAGTTTTAGTTCATTCTACTACATTCAAGTGAGAGATTGCCCTTTGCAACTACAATAATTGAAGTGATTTTTTCACAGAGTATGGTTATTTCCATTTCTAGTACAAGTATCATTACATAATTTGGTGTCGCAACTGCATCACCCACACTCATTATGGAAGACATTGTCGAATAGGTTACACTGCATGCCATGGTTGTAGGAGAAGATGAACAAATTCCATTCATTCCTGAAGCAAGGTTGAGACCAAACCCACTTGGTCCATCAATGGGCAAGTGATCCGGTAACCGGAAGAAGAAAGCACCAACAACACCACTCCAGGAAGAAGAAGAAGCAGCGGTTGAAATTAGGCTACCAGATGATATTTCACCAAAACCACCCGATGCACCAAATAGAAGAATCACCAAAATGCAAAGTATCCATTGGTAAATTTAGTTGTTCCAAAAAGGACTTCAGGTAATGGTAAATAACGACTAGAGCCTATGATGTTGCTTTCATCTTTACAAGAAGCACGTGTAGATTTGGTGATGTTAATGAACTTTACAAGAAGTTCAAAATATATTTGGTTATGTTGATGAAATTTTCTCTCCTCAAACCTAACATTCAAAAGAAGTAACCTTTCAAACCTAAAGAAATAAGGAAAGCAACAACAGATGCTACAAAGAAGATCGAAGAGGTGGAGGCACTATGGGCCAAGGTGGTCAAGCAAGTTTCTCAGATATGGGAAGCATTGATAGATGATGAAGAACTAGAGAAATTCATAGAGCAGTTGTGCACTATTGAGACAAAGGTTACCCAAATGAAGAATGGGATGAAGAAAATTCCCTTAGTAGAGAAAATAACTAAGGCTTCTGAGATGAAAAAAGTATAGTAACAAGTCGCAACACTATGAATAAAACAACAGAAGCACACTGACAGGGTCACAAAATTACAGACATAGGCATAAAGAGTTAAAGGCATTATTCAATGTGTACACCAGAAAGTGCAACAAGCAGTAGAGTCAGCACGAATTACAATGCCGAAACACATAAGTTTTGACCTTGCAGGGAATTTGAAGAAGAAGGAAGCATAAGTATGAGAGGAGACCACACAGATAGTGAAAATATTCCAGTATTTTCAAAGTAAGGTTGTCACAACAGAAGTTTCAGACTAGGGTGGCTCGGGACGAGCCACATGTGAGTGTTGGGGGCCTGTTGGCCCTAGGAAAAGATATGCATAATTTGACCAGCATTCTGCTCAGGAATATGAAGGGTCTGGTTGCACGACAAAAGTAGTCATGGAAGAAGAGTTGTGACATACACAACCATGGAAAAAGAGTTGTGAGAAAAGAAACCGTGGGAGAAGAGTCTACGATGGAATAGAAGAGTCCGCGACCAAAGAGGAAATCCACGAGAGAAGGAAAAATGAAAAAATAAAAGTACAACGTTTGAAAATGATAGATCGATTGATTGTGGGTAAGAAGTCAGTTAGAATAGTGCATGCTTTGGGAATAAAAAATCTTTGTAATTTTGGACTGATAGTGCCTAATGTTAGTATAACTAAATGTATGAAAATAGGAATGATAGACTGTTGGATAACAAAATAGAGTCGGTTGATTATGACATGTAAGAGCCTATAAAAGAGAGAACCCAAGTTGTGTGTGGGTTGGTCTCTAAGTCTCGACTAACTTTTGTTTTAGAATAGTTGTAGAGTTGTAGAGAAGAGAGTTGATCCAGGATGTGTGCAGATCGACAGTAGAGTGAAGAAGAGGAAACTTCAGAGACTAAATACTATAGAGCATGAGAGGAGAGAAGTCTGTATAGATTGTAGAGAATATATAGAACAAATTTTTGCAGGTGAGTGCACAGACGAGAGACACTATATTTTTCTAATTCCAAATGAAGAGCGCCTTGTGGTTTTTCCCAGATGGGTTTCCACATTAAATGTTGTCTCAATGTGTATTTGATGAATATGTCTATGTTGAATGAATGTATGTTGTGAATAAGTAGGTCTGAATAGATTGACTAGACTTTGTTTATGAATGAGTTCTTAGATGCATGTGTGGCACTGTTGATAGATAGAATCTATGCTAAATATTTATATAACCATTGTAATCAATGTCGATGAACAGGTAGAGTAATATATTGAATGAATGCAATAATAATAAGGAATACACCCCCAAATTTAGTTGAGAAATCTAGTAAAGTGTCATGAAAGAAGAAATCCCCACCCAACTGCAGAAACTTGGTTCTGGCAATTACCCATAGAGATATCTTGTGTGAGACTGCATCTGCATCACAGGTGCTGTTGACTGAGCCCTACTCTATCGGGCCGATATCTCGGGCTTTGTTTACAGAAAACCAAGGATCTGAACCTAGGTCGAAGGAGGAAACACCAAGAATATGAGTTCACAAATCAGTACCTTGAGGGAAACATGGAGTTTCAAGGTAGAATAGATGAGAAACCATAAAGGTTAGTGAATCAAATCCTAAATCCATGAAAGATCAAGGCATGGAGTCTTGGATCTATGGGACATATTAGGGCGTGGAGTCATGAATCTACTAGGGCATGGAGTCTTAGGTATAAGAAAAGGGCATATAATCCTAATAAGTATGGTGGGGGGCAGGAAATAGGGGTGTGGAATCCCTATTCTTCAATAGAAAAACACCACTCATACGCATATGAGGTGGCCAACATAGTTTAATATTTGAATTCATTTAATTCCAACATACCCACTTTAGAGGGTCTCCTTAGTGATATTATTATAATGTAAAAGGATAATTATTTAATTAAGAAAAATAAGTAATAAGAAATTGTTTTAGGATGATACAAGGTTAGGGTGATTATTAAGAAATAAGTAACTAAATAAATAAGATAGAAAATGGGTGATCACCACCTTGATGGAGGGTGGTGAATAATAGGAAATTATTCAATTAAAAGAAATTAATTTTGCATCATTGGAATGGATGAGGTGTCACCCCACTTAGAGGTTATCAACGTAGTATAAGATCCCATGGTTTTTTTGGGGGGGGTGGGGAGGGGGGTGGGGGGCGGGCAGGGAATGAAGAGTAACTAAGTGCTGCTAAAATGGCTATGGAATCCCTTGACTAAAATCCTAGTTTAATCTTCTTGGTTGAGTTAGAAAAGAGTGGTACTAAGAGGAAGTGAGTATTTTATTCCTTACTTTTCCTCATACATCTCTCTATTATTGTAACTTGGTAATATCTTGGTATTGATTGTGAGCTCTTATATCTCAAGGGTTCCAAGGGGAGAAGTTCTTGCTAGATAAGGCTGTGAGGAAAACCAGTTGGTCGACAATGAGTTGGCAAGATTAAAGGCAATGGAGATGGAGCATACTTTCAACTTTTGGAGTTGGACATCTGAACATGTATAATGAGATGGTTTATGGAATTTTTATATTATTGCTCATTTATTTGATTTGATTTATTTAATGTGTGAAAATGTTAATTATAATGCAAATATCTTTGATACTAACCCATGATATTTGGAAGCAAGTTTACTGTGAATTTTAGCCATGAAGAGCATAATCAAACATGAATACAAATCAAAATGGCTTCCATGAAAATATGTGGAAGAAAATACCTTACTGGAAGTTGGGACTTCATATGACAAGGGTGATAAATTGTAGTTAATCATCCACATTTTAATTAAATTAACATTATGTTCTTATTTGAAAGGAAATTAGTAATACGTATACCTCTTAATAAAAGCTGAAAGGAGGCTTACCATGTACTTGTAAAAAAAGAAAATCTATAAATGAGAAGTATTTCATTTCATGAGTATCTTTGTGGTTTTTATGAATATAATGGAACCATGTTTGTGAAATGTTAACAATGAGATTTAATTCATAGTAACTTAATTTTGGGTGGATTTTATTTATGGTGGTTGTAATGTTTACTTTGCATGCCATGTATTTGACAAAATGTGTAAATGGGTTTAAATATTTAAGGGTTGTTGTGTATGTCATTTCCATTATGTATGGTTGTAGTGGTTGTTGTGCATGCCATATTTTTGTCAAAATGTATGAATAGGTTTTATAGTTTCAATTTGGTTGAGTTTAAAAAAAAACATGTCCCTAGGAGATTGAATTAGCATGGGTTAGTTACTAGGATTTAGTGCACTTGAAATGATATCAAATAAGAGAATAAAACTCAATATTAAAAGTTATGTCTTGTATGTGGAATGCTTGTTTAAGTTAACAAGTTTGTTGAGTGTCCATTGACTATCAAACCCATGCATGCAATTTCTATAAACCGGTGAACATGTGATAGAAGCTTAATTAATTAATGCTCTTATGGAATATGTTGTAGTTTATGTTAAAGAGTCAACAAATGGATTCTATTGAGTATGAGTAGAGGAGCAAGAGATGGTCATTTGAAGTGATTGAATTGGATAATCAAGACATTATGTTTATGTTCAAAGTATTTGACTAATTTCCTCAATCAAGAGAAAATGATTTTTATGGTTGACAAGTTTTGTGTAAGTCTTAAAAAAAATTAAAGGATGTTGGTTTGGGACTCTCGAACTAGTAGCCAATGTTAGATAGAGTTCTGATATGAATATGGAAATGGTTAATGATATCTTCCCCTTGACTTGTGATCCAATTTGTTCTTAGGATTAGTCTTAAGGAAAATTTTAGCTCTTATTTCTTATGTTGAATTCATGTTTTGGAATTGATGGAATGTATATGTTCATTGATAAGCTAGACTTCATGCTGTTATAATTATCTTATGCCTTGTATGAATATGATCTCATTAGTCAAAATAGAAAAATAAAACTAACCCTATGTCGATGCACTATGAAAAACATCAAACCAAACCATGAATTGTGAGAGGGTGCACCACCATTGTGGTGGCATCTCTCCAACATGGTGGGGGGAGACCGCTCTTCTATTGAGTGCATAAAAGAATACATAGGTGATAGATAACCTCTAGACATGAGGGTAAAAAATGTGTTTTGAGTACGATTGAGGAAATATTAAGCACAATCATGAGGACTCTATCTCAAAACATAGTGCAACCTTATCCTATCGGAGGTCCTCTAACAATTGTATTGTGATTTGATTGTTGCATTATACTATGATTTGATTGCTAATCATTAATTACACCTTGAAATAAAGGATCACTTCATTCATAGACATTAATACAGATGGTTGTACATAGAGCTCGACTCTGCCCTTGAATCGCATGTGTGTAAAAGGAGAATGCTGCCCTCTTTTACGTCAACAAAATTTCAGCCCAAATTCACCCTACTTTGATCCATGTGGGGAGCCTAAGAGTTAGTGAAGGAGATGAGTCAAATGGTCGAGAGGAATAAGGAATTAAAAAACACATTTAAAAATCCATTGACCTTAACATGTTCAGGGAGAATGTGGACACTATTGTATGCTACATCGACTTTCCCACATAGCCAATTGTTGCGAACTAGGAGTGCCCCACCATTAGAGGATCAATGTGCATATTTAAAACCCGATAACCTCAACAAAGTGTGGAATCCGCATGAACGTTTCCATACACCACATCGAATTGTCCATATGTCCAGTTGAATCCGGTAAGAAAGGGTGCAACACAGTGGTATCCCTCCCTTACCCTAGTATGAAAATGATATGGAGGAGGTTTTTTTCCAGGAATAAATAATAGTGGAAGTCTCTCAATGGAAACCAAGAATGTAATCATAATATCACAGAGGAACTTTGTTTCATGTGGCATTGGAATAAACTAGAATAGATCCAAATCCTAGGTTCTTTCAAGTGCCAAGAGGGATCAAATCTCTAAACCTCTTTTTAAGTATTTCACACAAGGAGCTATCATCTTTGGTGTGTCCTATATATAGCCATTGATGTGATTCAAACTAAAAGACACATATTTTTATTTAAGGTCGACATATAATATTTTTATTATTAAAATATTTAATATTATTTATGGCAGACATATAATATTTTTTATTTTGCTAGGAACGGACATTACAACATCTCCTCCATACATGGTTTTAATACCATGTGCAAGGGCAACATTTTATTTGGGGATAATTCAATTTTTTATTTTTTATTATTTTGTTAGGTAGGAACATTACAACATCTCTCCCATATTGTGTTGTTTTTCGACATTTATTTGGCCGATAATTAAATTTTTTATTTTTTATTATTTGTTAGGTAGGAACATTACAACATCTCCCCCATATTAGGTTGTTTTTGTGGCACACATTTATTTGGCCGATAGATAAATTTTTTACGCCGATAGCCGTATATATCTCAGAATTTTGGGGTGGACTACCATCTATGCTTTTTCATCTACGGACGAGAATGAGACAAGTGCACTGTCCATATTGATTACATGTTTAGGTTTTCCATATAGATATAATTAACAAAAAAAGAAAAAATAGCTTAGTTAACAACTATTCTATTATTAGATACAACTATTCAATTATTAGCTTAAATAAATTGATGATACAACTATTAGCTTAACTTCAACTTGAAACACAACTTTTACTTGAATTGCAATTGCCAATATATTAACTTTAAATTAACTATTAGATACATCTATTAGCTTAATTCCAATGATTCTAAAATTATTAGTTTAACTTCAACTCATTATATTAGATAAATATTAGATTGGCTCCAATGATTCTACAACTATTAGCTTAACTTCAACTCTAATCCCGGTTATATTGGATAACTATTAGATTATTCCAATAGTGATACAACTATTAAATTAAATTTAGATGAACTACATCTCTTAGCACGAGAAGTTGACCTCGATTGTAGTGAAACCATGCACCAAGAACAATCACTTAGGTAATATGGAGCTTATGTGACAATTGAACTCCATATTCCAGTTGAGAGTTGAGTTAATGTGCATAAGGCTTAGTCTAAGCTTTAGATTAACTTTTAAATTAACTATTAGATATAACTATTACCTTAACTCCAATGATGATACAACTATGAGCCTAACTTCAACTATGAGCTTGACAACTATAAATTAAGTGGTTGTTATATTATCTTAACTATTAGATACTAGTAATTGAAACATTTTTTAATAAAAAAAACATTATCAATATGTCAAATATATACCTCTCGACGTATTTCAAACATCATAATTTTAGTAATATGGTTGTTTCTAGTTATTTTTTATTATTTTTACGTTGATAGGCGTATATATCTTAGAATTTTGGGGCAGACTAATAGCTATGATTTTTCATCTATGAATGAGAATGTGAGAAGTGTACTGTCCATATCGATTCTATGGGCGTCGTCCAAGGTTAAACGAGAATGAGACAAGTGTACTGTCCAGATTGAATCTATGGGTTTCCTCCAAAATTAATAATTAATAATTAAAAAATAAATAAAAAATAACTTAATTAACATGTGATAAGTAGAGTGAGTAATAGTTGTAAAACATAAAATTAATCTTCAACTATTTGATTATTAGATACAACTACGAGCTTAACTCAATCTATTATTGAATACACCTATTAGCTTAACTCCAATGATTATAGAACTATTAGCTTAACTTCAACTCTAATCACAGTTATATTGGATAACTATTGGCTTAACTATTATATACAACTATTAGCTTAACTCCAATGATTCTACAACTATTAGCTAAACTCCAACTCTAATCACTTAAGGCTTTGTCCAACTGTATTCAAGGGTTGTAGGAGTCTAGCTAATGTGCCATCATGTAAGAGTAGAAATCCTAATAAAATAGTTAGAACTCCTAATAACTCCTCCAAACTCTATGTAAGAGTCGAACTCCTAATAAAATAGTTAGAACTCCTAATAAACTCTTCCAAACTCCTAATAAAATATTGCATCTCTGTTGATGCCTCGGTTGTGTAGGTGTTGGAATGGTGTCCAAGGAAAGCAACAGGGGATGAAAACCCAGCCAAAGGTTTCAGATAATCCTACAAAAGTATTACCCTATCCTCAAGCTGTTTGGTGTGGTTAACACCCACGGATATTCGGCCTCTGCTGGCACTCTATGAGTTGGTGATTTTGCTCCTTGAAAGGGAGACTTTGAATTAGATCTAAAACTAATCATAAATGTGATTTGAATGTGAAAAAATTAATAATTATGCAACTATTAGAAGAAATTCTACAATTACAAAAATACATATATGAACCAGAATACTAACCTATCTAAATGTAAGTAAACTAATAACCTCAATCCCAGTATTGAAGTAATTTAATGTGGAAAGAATGATCTAATGCTCAAAAGAATAATTAAATTGTCAATCAATTAAAAAAAAAATCATTAACATTATCAGCACATAAATTCTAACATGAGAAGTAAAACATTATCTTCACTATGTTAAAACTGTTTGAACATAGAATCATTTCTGCAAATCATTAAACATAATCAGATTAACAAATATACTACATAAATGCAGAAAAATGAATCTGATTACTATTCAAAAGTCTGTAATAGAAACATCTTATTAGACACAAATGAACAAATGAAGAATGGATGCAAAAAAGGGAAAGGTTCACATCATCATTTCAGTTTCATAAAGAAATTTACAAAGCTAAACATTGATGATCAACAGCGTCTTTAGTCTAGTTCTCTTCCAAGTTGAAATACATAGAAAAGAGTTTAGCAGAAAAATTACAGTCCTTCTGGTCTTCCAAAACCCCCTCTCTTCCCCCCCTCTCTTAGAGAAGGCAGGTATTTAAATAGAGAAAATTACAGGAAAAGATAAGATCCATTCCTCCAATAGTTGAGCTAACTTGTTGAGTCGTTTCATCTGCCAAATCCATCTATGAGAAAAATATAGGATATTTTGTTTTGAAAAACCAATTGAATCTCTTAAATGAAGAACTTTTCATGGATTCTTCTCATTGAAAATACTAATTGGGCATCTTCTTTACAAAACCCATGTCTCGGATTTTATAGATTTATCTCCATCGCTCTAGAAATCACGTTCAAATATCACTTCTTTCCACTTGATACGTTTTGATCACTTCGGAGTTGGAATATAAATTGTTCAATTTCATTCCTCAAAACCCAAATCCACACCTGTTCAATTCAAAAGAGAAATTAAAACATGATTCCAAATCTAATGAAATAAATCTAAAACAAATAACAATTCATTTACAAATAAAAAATAATGAAAATGAACAAATCTTATGTGAATCCGAAATTGGCTGTTTAGGCAGATTTTCAAGGTTTTTAAACTATTCAAATGGAAAAAATAATCTTCTCAAATCATTCCTTATCCTTCCAACTTTCCAATGAGCTATCTCGGGCTTGATTTGGATTCATAAATATCAAGATATTGCTATTGGAAGTCAAAGCTCAGCAACCATTGATTTTATGGTTGGGTGAATCATGACCATTGATCTTAACAATTGAATCTATTATCCATGTTGATTATTTTCCAAATGAATAAAACTAAACTAAAAAAATCCAAAATAAATTTTCCCAAAATATAATGAAATGTTGGGAAAGAAATTTTGAATTTGGAAAAGTCATTTAAACAAATCAAAATTAAACTTTAAAACTCTACGTAAAAGAAAAAATAAAATTATTTGAATTTACTTACCCATAAATAAATTAAATTATAACATAAGACAAACTTAGGGTCCAAAAAGAAATGCAGGAATGAAAAAGTAGGAATATGCAAAAGTGATTTTCGCAATTTGCATCTCGCAATTGGGGAATATTAAATTTGAAATAAGAAAAATCTTACCATCTTACCTCGCGCAATCCGCATTCCGCATTGCGGATTGTGGGTTGCGGGAATAATGTTTTAAAAATAGAAAAAGTAGACCTTCCTGCAATTCGCATTTATGGATTTCGGATTGCGAGAACATTAAAATTTGAACAATTAAAATCAAAGATCCAGCATCCGCAAAAATGCATAAAAATACTTAGGAATCTTAGAAAATTGCAAATTTTTATTTATTGAACGAAGTAATGAAATAACAATAGATAAAAATATAGAAATTATTTACTAAGAAATTCCAATATTCGAAAACCCTAAACCTAGAAAAAATAAAAAACATTTACAATTTAATTCTTAAGAAAATAAACGTTGGAAACAAGTTAAGTATATAGGAAAAGAATCAGCCACATAATATAGGAGAGTTAATGAATTCCATAAATAGGTTTCTAACATAATAATTCTCCAAGAATATAAAACCAAGAAAAGAATAATGGTATTTCCTTTTGCAAAATAACAATAGAAGATTGAATTTCAAAATAGAAAAATAGAAATTATATTTTCAAAATCAAATCAGTTTATTGAAAATAAAAGACTTATCCATGAAAAAATTAATTTTGCATTCGTGAATGTTGAATTTTAATCCCACTAATTTCCGAATAATCACAAAACCAAGTCTCATAGAAATTAGGGAAATTAGAACTCAAACAAATTAAAACATTTGTTCTTTTAATTTTCATAACATCAAATTGTGTATAAATTTAATATATGGATTTAATGAAATACACAAATGAAAATCAAAACATGAATATGAATATTTAAAAAATCTCAATAAACTTAATCCAAACTTTAAAAATATTAAACTAACATAAGTAAACAAACCTAAATTATTTAAAATATTTACATTATGATTCTAGGCATGCAAAAGTCAAAATAAAAATATATCAAGATCAAATATCAAACTAATGCAATATCCAGAATCATGAGAGAAGAAACCATAAGATCAATCAAAATCCCAAACTGAAGCTAATAACCGACCATCATCTCGAATAATCAGTTTATGCAGTGACGACCAAATCTAGGTGGGGAATGTGAAGAACAACATGATAAGTTAACCACCAAGATAATGAAACCAACTCAAATGACAAAAACCAACTCAAATAAATCAAAACAAATAAGTAAAAATGAAAATAATGTGCATCCCACAATGCGGAATGCGGGTTGCGGGTGGATAAAGTGCGCTTATTTGAATAACCCTTCCACAATCCGCAATCCACATTTGTGAGTTGCGGGTTTTGGAATCACAAAACATAAATCATAATTCAAACTATTTCCCGCAATCCACAATCTGCAATTGCGGGATGACAAGTTGCGATTATTAAAAAAAATTTCCCAATCCACGATGCGGGTTGTAGGACTGAAAAGTTGCAAACACAAAACAAGATCCTACAATCTACATTGTGGGTTGCGGGAAAGACACATTTTTTTGAAAAAATTAGTCTTTTCTGCAACTTACCAAAACACACAAAAAATGCATAAATTTTTAAAAAGTTAACTAAGTAAAATATTGGCAAAGACATAGAAACTATGAATAGATATTATGGGGACCCCAAAATGACTAAGGAGTTTGAGTATTACCTTTGCATATAAAATTGGGGCTCCCATTTTTTGAATAAAACATGGAACCTGTTGTAGCTACAACAAATGGCGACTGGCTGGGAAGAACCAGTTATCTCTGAGTTACGGTATTGAAATCTATAAAAATTAAGAATGAAAATAAAATGCTTTTACATGCTACATTTCAAATAATATGAATAGCTTTATCACTGAATGATATTGTATTGGTCAGACTTCGAAGCTTCTAAAACATCCAAGTTGTTCCCATCATTATCCAAAATCTGTTCTAAAGATAAACTCATTTTTTAAAATAGATTAGTCATAAGATGTAAGAATCAAGAATTTTACCAGGAATTAACCTCAAGAAATCAAGCTAATCATATAAAACACAGTATTAAATAATGACTCCAATACCATAGGAAGGACCCTACTTCTAGTCGGCGTCTATAGCCACGACAAGGATGACTTTTAACCTCACATCCAAGCGCTTTGGTCCCAATTTATTGATTTAGATACAAGCCATACAATGACTCAATTTACTAATGGGTAAGTAGCATCAGATGACTCTCTATGAGTGTGGAATGACACGGGATTCTTAAAGATCTACATATATAATATTTATGATTTGGAATCCCAAAACACCACAGATGGAGCCACTGCATCCCACAGGCGTCCATAGCCTTGACAAGGACATCTTTTAACTCGTTTTGCCTAATGGCTTATACCCCAAATAGCAAGTTTAAAGAAATCTGCAAACTATGTGTAATGTGCTATTCTCAATTAGAGTTAGCCTAGTAAATGGGGGAGTAGACTTAGAAACTTCTTACAAGTAAGGATGGTGTAAGGAATCTATAGATTACTAGGATTTACAGATTGAAACTTTTTTCCCGAAACTGATTCTCTTAAAAGTAATTAAATTCAAACTCATATGTTCATGTTTGAGTTAAAGATAAAGTTCTAAGGATAATGATGGAAAGATTCAAATAGAATTATCAGCATAGTCTATTATTGATTTTTCACAATCAAAGATTAACTAATCAAAACATTTGGTTTTTAGCTAGCAGAAAACATTTATAAAAATTTTCTTTATAGATAAGACTTCAAGAATGTAAAAGAGTGATAAGCTCTTTTATTTTAAAAGTGAAAATCATGGAAAAATCAAAATAAACTAGCAAGAAAAGAAAATGTAAGAATGATTACATCAGATATATATACAACTGGAACCAAAAGTAAATCAAAATCTCACAATTATATCACTAACCAAAAGAAAAAAAATGGCGATTAATTTTTTTTTGTTTTTAAATAAGTCATACAATATCAGATTTAATTAGGTCTTTATTGAAAACAAATAAAGAACCCTAAACTAAAAAAATGAAAAATAATTGCAAAAATAAGCCTTAAGAAATTGTCTCATGCGAAAAAGAAAGATTTGTTTCTTGTGTTCGTAAATTCAAAGAAATTTGTTATTGTAAAGAGAATAACTATATCAATTCACATATGAAAATGTATTGAATCTGTAAATTGAATTTATTATAATAAAAACTCTTAAAAGAAATTTATTATCCTTCAATTGAAGAATCATGATCAACATTGTTATTTGTCACATAAAGTTGTGTAGGACAATAAGGCCTCCCTTATTATAAACTATGTACAGAAAGAAACTAAACTAAATTGTGTTCAATTTGCGACAAAAATATGTAAAAACCTTCATTTTCAAGTGCATTTCTAGGAAAGATCAATATTCGCGTGACATGAAGATGTTCTAATTTTAATTACTTTGTCTCATGTAAAAATGTTCTTTCTCTTAAAACTTGAAAAATAATCAATTCAAAACATTTCATGACAAGATCATTATTATTTAAAAATAAAGAGATAATTCAAACATGAATTCCTTGAACCGATAATAAGAGAGCATGAATAAAGTGAAAAAGGATCATAAAATACTTCCCTGAATCCATCTGAAGAAGCGTCGTTTCCAACTTGGACTTGTCTTGTCATCACAAATCATTTTATTTTTGTTAATGAAAACCAAAAGAGTAATCTAATTATTAAAGCAATGATAAAAAACTATTCTATTCTACACCTATTCCAATGCTACCCTAAAAGGTGAAAAAAAACTAAGTAAAATCGAATTTCCAATCCAACCATGAAAGCATACGAAAACCTGCTGTTGAGGCCTGGAAATTCGCAGGAAACAATAGCAAGGGATTCTCCCCAGTCAACGTTCCCAACTAGCCCGTGACTTTTTGGTGTAGGGAATCCGTTCGGTTTGCGGTCCGGCTACCATAGGTCAAGTAACAAAAACAAAGGGTTTTACTGGTTGTGGCCCAGTCCACCGTATATATTTTTGTATTTTTGACTTTAAGTATGATATGCAAGTTCCTATCTAAGATGCAGATTGATAAAGAATGCAAGGAGTGGTCACAATGTGATGCGCAGGTTCTCACCTCTCATCTTAGACTCTCTCACATCTAAATCACACATAACTAGAAAAACAAAACTAACTAAGCTATCCCTAGGGAGAAAGACATTAATTCATGAGTAATGTAATACTGTTCACATGTTAAGACAAATCATAGATAGTTGTTCTTAGAATCAAAACACATAAACATGAATAAAGATATACATGACATGATAGCTCATCAACCGTTAAAACCTCCATTACTCATAGTGGAAATTATCACAGAATAGACCAGAGAACATTCAAATAAGAACATAGGTTCAAAAAGTTAGAACACTCTCACAGTTAATGAAACACAGTTGAAAACGAAATAGTTCCCCTTCAACATTGTTCATTTGATCACAATCGAACATTCCACACAGCACCTTCTCCAACAAGCAAAATTTGTAATTTATTATTGTAGAACGAAGTAGTTCCTCTTACAACAAGTGGTTCACAAGTTTCTCCAAGGAAAAACCCTGCATACCCTCTAACTTTCCTATCTTCATACAAAAACAACAAAACCTTTGGGTTTCCCCGCCCCCAGTGACCTTCAGTCTCCCCCAACTATTTTAATCTCACCATTTTGTCAATTTGTGAGCGCTCATGATTCATACAAATGTTACATTTCAGATTTATGATTTAAGAGCAATTTTATGAAAAAAGTGACTAGCTTGGTAACTGCCGAACTTTTCCAAGCCTGGGCCTTTGCCTCTATTTATTTTGCTCAATAATCCGTTGGTCTCGTGCTAGATCCAGTTGAGCTTGAACCCGACTTGCTTCTTCTGTTCTCTAGTTCTCCTTCTTCATTTTTCTTTTCTTCAGTTAGCTCCCTTCTGCTTTGTCCTTTAGATACGTCTTCTCTACAACAACAATCACCCTGTCATGAATAACTAGTCATTAGATCATTTAGATTTTGACAAAGTAATGAACTATAAACAAATGTAAAGCATGAAAAGACAAAGTAACCACCACTCTTCAGTACACCAAAACACCCAAAATGCGCTCTTCATAACAGAAACTTTGACTTGACCCGCACTCATGGGAAAACTCCGCCATCCCACAAAGTAGAGTAATGACACAACAAAAACACAACGGGAAAAAACCCTACCGATAGTCGGAAGCAATAGACACTAATCGTTTGGAAGATAATTCACTTTGATGGGAAGACAAATTATAACACTCGGATGATCAGTTCACTAAGGAGCTGCAACGGTGGAAGACCATCAGACTATGGCTTCTGTTTTCAAACGAAAAATGCAGCAATCAAAAACTTCCATGACTAAATGATGAGCTCAACGTAACCACTGTGTTGGCGACACAAGAGACTAACCCTCTGATCAAACATTCAAAACACTCTGAAAACAAATTATCAAAAAGAAAAGGTTTAAGCAATAAAGCCATGGAAACATCTAGACTAAGAATTATCTGTCAGCAAAAATATAATAACAGTAACTGTCATCCAGGCATCGGGGATCGTAAAGACTAATCATAGAGCGTCAGCAAGATAGATCAATATGTAGCCGCAACGACGGAGGGTGGATCAACAATGGATTCTGCAGCAAAATGAAAACATTGGCGAAAGTTAGGACATACCATCGGTGAATGGAATAGCAGCATCAGGTGATTAGTTCATTGAGGAGCCGCAACGGTGGAAGACCATCAGACTGCGGCTTCCATTTTCAAATAAAAACTTCGACGATCGAAAACTTTAAGACTATGGATTGGCAAAAATAAACTAAGGATCTCCACAACATCATTAAGATAAGCAACAAGGTTTCCAAAATGGCGGCTACATAGAGAACTATGGCCATGATTCATGTTCAACTGACCTCCGAAAAACCAAATCAAAAAGTTAAGTTTCGAAAGACTTCGGTAGTGCAGTGATAGAAGTAGTTTGTTTCTTCTCCGACACCATGGCTGCAAAGAGAACTAAAACTTTGATTTGAACAAAAATGGACTTTCGGTAGCACTGAAATAAATCATTCAGATCAAAGGACAATGTTTTCAATTCGAACTTTAAACTCTATGACCCAAAGCATTTGCAGACACAAGCAATTTTCTGAAAAGCATGAAAACAGTTGACCTCAAAACAATCTAAACTTGTAGTAGAGGGAAAACAAAAACAGAGTTCATGGATCCAAACCATTTTAGGCAAGATAAAAATTGAAAGGAGGGTCCAAAATTTCAAGAATTTGGGAAAATAGTTGTAGCTGCAACAATTGGCGACTACCTGGTGAACCTAGATCTCTGGACAATTTATTCCTTAAGTAACAGACTATTTAACAATAAAACGGACATGTTGAATTCTTCTAGATGTCTGGATTTCCCAAACAGAAAATATATGTACTTTTAATCATTGAGGGTAGTCCAATTTAGGAAAAGGAAACCAATATTTCAAATTCAAGATAACTCTTTCAAGGCCAAGAAAATGAGTTTCATTTTTACCTCTGTCTTTGGGTAGCTTCCAGCTTGGACACCACAGGATCGTAACATATGGTAAATAGAAATATTCATTTGTTCTTCATTCCCATGCCATTTTGCACTTTTTTTTGTGCTTTTGGACTTTTTTTGTTCTTTATGAGTCCTCTTGCATGTCTTTCTTTCTGAATTTTTTATTCAGGATCCTCTATCCATAGTGTCCTTTTATGTGAGAGATACATTTGACTTTCAGCTCACGGACGAAGAATAACTTTGGAAATTTTGTACTTAAATGATTCAGTACTTTGTTTTGGTACCTATTTCTTTCATAGGAGTTTTTTTACTCTTATCTGCGTTTTGGCTTTCAATTCTTGGCATGGGATCATTTATATATAATATACCGTTTACCCTGCTTCCTTTCCGTGGGTCTTTTGCTGTCACCCCCTAGGACATTTTACATTTGAGATGAATGGAGCCTTGAAAGAGTATTCTAGACTTTTGATCCTGAGTTATTTTACAAGGATTAAGTAGGACTTCAATGTGTTCATAGCCATTTAGGAAAACTGTTAAACTAGGAGAAATTCTTTTAGATAAAACAATAGTACACAGTCTTATAATCAAGGATTTTAGTTAATCCAGAATTCTTATGCTCTCCATGCAACCAAAAGTTTGCCTCTTTTATTGAAATCAACCAAAATCTAACTAAAACCAATAGAAATAAAATAAATCAAAAATAAACAAACAAAGCAAATTATTTATGTACAAAACAAAAGAACAAAAACAAAAACTCAGGAAAAATAAGGTTTGAGAACTAAACCATTTACTGGTAAGTTCTCTTCCCACCCTTGTAAATTTTGAAATTTATAGGTTGAGGGGCCAAGTTTTGCTGCAATCTGGAAAGGGCCTACCCATAACTATTGAAATTTCATGTGTTTTCCTTTCTCATCATGGGGGTGGTCCCATTTGACAACCAAATCTCCCACCTCGAATTCTTTTGTTCCATCTTTGTGTTTATCAAACCATCTCTTTACTACCTCTTGTTGTTGTTTAAAACGTTCTCTGGCCCTGGATATAAATTTCTCTGCCTTCAAAAGATTATGTATCCTTATCTGCAATATTTCATTATCTGATCCTCTGGATTCCTGAGCTATTATGGAAGAGGGTAGCATGATATTGGGGGGTAGAATGGCCTCTTTTCCATAAACAAGGGTATACGGGGACACACCTAACGAAGTCTTGGGGGTGACCCTATCAGCCCAAAGAGCATTTGGTAATGCTGAGTACCAACTCCTCTGATTTTCTATCACTGTATTTTTTAAAATCCTAATCAGATTCTTGTTCGTAGATTTAGCCAAACAATTTCCCTGTGGATAATAATTTGCAAAGTAATGCAACTTAATTCCTTTCTCATGAGCAAATGCAGTTAATCTAATTGAGGAAAAGTAAGTAGCATTATCGAAAACTAAATAAATTGGAACTCCAAACCTAGTCATAATATGATCTTGCAAGAAGTCCATGACCGCATATTCATTTACTTTACGCAATGGAATGGCTTCGACCCAATGAGTGAAGCAGTCGGTTGCCATTAGAATATATTTGTGTTGCAAGGAATAATTTAGCTTTATCTCTCCAATGATGTCTATCCCCCACTGCTCAAAAGGTTCTGTTATCATTACAGGCTTTAATGGTCCTGCTACTTTAACTTGTCTTCCACCACACCTTTGGCAGATGTCGCACTTTCTGACATGGGCATGTGCATCTTTGAACAGTGTGGGCCAATAGTATCCACCTCTAGAATTTTATGTGTTGTTGTATCTCTGGAAAAATGTCCTCCAGCAGGCCCATCATGTAAGTCTATCATTACCTTCTTCGCATCTTCTTTCTCTAAGCATCTAAGAAGAAATCCATCATAATTCTTTCTGAATAATATTCCTTCAACAATCTGATATGAGGCTGATTTAAGACGCAGTGCTCTTCTTTGCTTAGAATTCCAATGTTCTGGTAACAATCCCGCCTGAAGGTAATGCACAAGCTCTCGATACCAAGAGTCTAGAGCTGTGAAAAGAGGACATACATCCATCAAATGTAACTCAGCCTCGTTTTCCCAACTCTTTTCTTCATTGTATTTACTTTTAGTCATTAGTTTGTACAATCCCTGCCCTTTAACTATGGAGGCTGGATTGAATTCAAGGTCATACTCCTGTAGAGTTGTTACCTAGTTACCTCTTCTTTCTACTAACTCTTTTTTTACACAAAGAGACCTCACAGCTGGGTGTGGAATGATTACCTTTGTCAGGTTCTTAAGTATGTATGGCCTAAATTGTTTTATCTCTTTGAACATGGCATAAGCTTGTTTATCCATGGTTGGGTAATTCAATTCGACCCCTTGTAGACCGGTGCTCATAAATGATATGGGGAACTCATCTCCCCCATCTTCCTTCTGGGTAAGCACAACTACTAGTGAATCATCAGATGTGAAAGTGTACAAAATAAAATCTTTCTCAAAATATGGACTTTTGAGGGAGGGTGCGTGCGCAACAGCTGTTTTAATTTTACTAAATGCATTCTTCTCTACATCAGTACACTTGAATTGTACACTTTGCTTTACCATTTGCTACAAAGGTTTAACAATTTGCGTCAAATCTGGCACAAACCTTCGCACGAAATTTATTGTCCCCATAAATGATTGCATGCCCTTTTTATTATGAGGTAAGGGAATCTGTTCGATGGCTTTGATCCTTTCTGGGTCTATGGAGATCCCCTTCTTAGAAACCACATGACCCAACAACTTACCTTCTATAACGACAAACACATACTTCTTGGGGTTTAGTGAGATACCATATTTTCTGCAGCGTTCAAAAACCTACTTTAGATGAAATGTGTGTTCCTCTCTTTTCTTTGAGAATATCTTGATGTGATAGAGGTATACTACAGTGTTGCGGCCAATCAGACCACGGAAATCTATGTCCATAGCCCTCTGGAAAGTAGCTCCAGCATTTATGAGTCCAAAGGGCGTCCTTCTGTAAGCAAAAGTTCCCCACCTAGTTCTGAATGTCATTTTAAGTCTGTCTTCTTCAGCTACTAATACTTGATTGTAGCCTGAGAATCCATCTAATAAAGAGAATAGTTCAGAACCTAAAACCATTTGCAATATCTGCTCCATGGGTGGAACAGGATAATTGTCTTTATCTGAAGCACGATTTAAGTTTCTGAAATCCACACATAGCCTGATTTCTCCTGATTTCTTCCTTACCAGTACCAGATTTGAAACCCATTCCGAGTGTCTAACCTTGAAGATAATTCTAGCATCCAATAGTTTCTTAACTTCATTCTGGATTAAAGGTTCTAATTTTGGATGCATTTTCCTTAAAGGCTGCTGATAAGGTTTGATTCCAGATCTGATGGGGATAACATGTTGGATTATATTGGTGTCATATTTCTTCAGATATTCATACGTCCAGGCAAAAACATCTTTGTATTGTTTGAAAAGACTGATAAACTTATTCCTTTCACCTGGGGAGCAATACTTTCCCAAATTCACATATTTAGGCCCCATTTAAGTCCCCAAATTAATCAACTCAAACTGTAGATATGAGCTATGAGTCTTCATATTCGCTGGTCTTCTAAATTTCTCTTTTAAATCAAACATTCACTCTAAAGTCTTGACTCCTGTAGGAATAAAATTATCGAATTTTAGCTCGGCTTGATGTTCTTCATCATCAATAATCGCCCCTTTGAAGGTCTCGTCATTTGTCAAGCATTCTATAATTTGTCGATCATCATCAAAAACTCGTAGATTGGTAATCATATCTGGAACTAAAGGCTTGAAAAGCAATTCAACAGAGCACCGATTATTAGAGGGCACAAGCCTCACAGCTAAGGTGGCCAACAAGTCAGATGCTGCATTCTTAAGTCTTGGAATCGATACAATGTTAAATGCATTAAAACATTTAAGCAAATCCCATACTTCATTTTGATAAGATTTTAAATGAGGAGAAATGCAATGTATTTGATTTCGAATTTCTTTAACAATTATCTTATAATTTCCAAGCACTTTCAGATTTTTTGCCTTTAATTCAATTGCTTTTCTTAGTCCCTAAACTAATGCTTCATATTCAGCTGTGTTATTGGTACATTCAAACTCTAACCTACATGAAAGAAAATGTTTCTTTTTCTTAGGGTCAATCAGGACACAGTCAGCTCCTGACCCCTTTAAAGTTTTAGAACCATCAAAGAAAAGCGTCCAAAAATCGCTAACTGCTACTGTGCGAGAATTAACATCTACTTCTACATCTAAGTCTACTATTTTACAATCAATTTCATCAGCCTGTGAAAAACGAAGGAGATCAGGCTGAGCGTCTGATGTATTATTGGCTTCTTCCGCTTGATAGTTTCCTTGTTCTAGCTCAATAAAGTAATTTCCCAAAACAAAATCCACTGGTTCATTTTTACCTTCGAACTGAGTAACATTGTGTTTCATGTGGGGCTCCCTCAAAAATTTAATTTGATTTGGGCTTCCTTTATATGGTAGCCACAGATGTGACCAATCTGAGGCAAAATATCTGTTTAGCTTTGCCGACCAATCTCTGCTCAAAACAAGTCCATAAGCTTCCGATAAGTCAACCACCACAATATCAATGAATTGACATACCTTATCATTTGAAGATAAGTGAACAAGAACATCCTCCATTTCCCTAATTACCTTCACATTCGTTCTATCCAACTGAATGACCCTCCAGGTAGATGGTTTAGGTTGCCCATTTATTTTTTTGCAGACTGACAGTGGCATTGCATTGACTGATGCCCCCGAGTCTACTAGGCAGTTATGCACGTTGTGGTTGAAAATTTCAAAAGTAAGGAGAAAAGGTGGAGTCTTGCATTTATGCTTACCTCCCATACTTGCTTCACCAATTTCTTCTTCTTGGGGCTGATTGTCAATGGGAAGCCTCTCCTCAAATATTTTAAGTGCTTTCAATAGATTTTCTTTCTGCTGCAACATATTGCACATTTCAAATAATGAGATGTTTGCCCTTACCTTTTTGATATCCTCCACAATGTCATAATCCATCTTATGTCCTGTGAGATTCGGTTCAACATTATTTATCTTTTCTTCATTGGGCTTAGTAGGCATGTTGATCTGTCTAGGATTTTGACTGGTGATGGTAAATTCTGGAATTTTATTAGTTGAGGAGTTGTTTTGAAATTTCTTAACATTCTTTTGAAGTCTCTTAATCTTTGGGAGCATAAGACTGTTTTCCTTAATCAACCCCTGGCTTCTCGTCATTACATTTGTTTCCAATATGTCCTCGTGTCTTAGATCCTTTTCTTCCTCGGCATCAAACAATGATACACAGTCCCATAAAACCATGGCCTCATCCTCCTATTTTTCTGTTGATTTATTGTTGTCTTTCCCTTCTTCGTCGTTGTCTTCAGTTAATTTTGAATCCAACAGCTGATTCATGACCAACGTCATTGAATTTATCCATTGAGAACAATTCTTTCCAGAATGGGGTTGTTGGTGGAAAGTGAAAAATTTATCCATTCCTACCTCCGTTAAGTTCATAGATGCAGGGCTGTGCAGAGGGGGTTGGGATTGATTATTATCTTCCCTTTTCTTGTAATAAGGCTTATAGAACTTTTGGGATTCCTTTTCCTTTTCCAAGTCTATGATTATGTTATAGAACTTTTGCATCATCTTTTCCATTCCTTCGAAATCTGGTGATTGCTCCTCTTTAGGATTAGTAAATAACAAAACTTTCCTCCCAACATTTTTTTCTCCTGGCCGTTCAGGGTAATCTTCGATGCTTTCTTTTTTAGCCTCTACTCTCTCCACTTCTTCATAAGTCTCTGCTAGTGTAGGTTTGGCCTTCATTTTGGAAAACATGACCAACTCAATTCCTAGAGTTGAGGTATAATACTCAATCAGAACTTTATCCGAGGGTTTGTCAGCTTCAGAAAAATTCTTAAGATAAGCTACAAATCTTTGGGTAAAACTATGCACCTTCTCTTTTCTTTCTTTCTTTAAGGCACACAGCCCTTTCATGAGAGCAGCATGAGTTTTTTGGGTTTCATATTTCCTTCTAAAAATCCTTTCAAAGGTATCCCAGTCTAGGATAGAGTTGGCAGGCAAACCAAAATACCATGATGCTACAGCTCCTTTAAGGGTATGCAGAAAAAGCCTGCAAATGACATCCTCATGTTCCCCAGTGCTTAATCCTTCTATTGCCAAATAGAAACTTTGCAAATGGTCATATACTAACATCTTCTCATTTGGATCAAAATTAGGCAGCATCTTCTCAAAATCTTGAGGTAAGTCGTGCAACGGAGGTGTTAAGTTCAAGGGTGATCTGGCTTTCCAAGTCGGTGGTGGATTTGGTGGGTTAGGTGGTTGGTTTGCATTTACACTTTCCATGAGTCTAGGTGGAGAGTGAGGAGGTGAAGGAATAGGATTCCGCACAGGTGAACAGTAAGGTGTGTTTGGGCCTATTTGATTCAAAGGCTGAACAACCTTCTGTAATGATCCTTCCACTAACTCTTCCAAGTCTCCAACCAACATTGAATCTTCCAAGATGGGATGGTATTTCTTCTTGTATTCTCTTTGGGGTAAATCAGGTATAATGGGTAATCCTCCAATACACTTTACATAATCCTGTGTGTGTCTTCTCAGATCATTTACCACTTGGTTGTCCATAGAAAACAAATGTTCTCTATTCTCTTCAGTATTTGGATCAGGAAATAAACTGATTTCAAAACTATCACTGGTGGAGTTATTTCTAGGAAATAGATTTCCTCGGCCATCCATGCACTGGTGGCCCTCCTTCTAGAGCCAGAAACTGTTGAGGCCTGGAAATTCACAAGCAACAACAGTAAGGGATTCTCCCCAGTCAATGTTCCCAACTAGCCCGTGACTGTTTGGTGTAGGGAATCCGTCTGGTTTGCAGTCCGACTACCGTAGGTCAAGTAACAAAAACAAAGGGTTTTACCAATTGCATCCTGGTCCACCGTATATATTTTTTTGTTTTTGACTTTAAGTATGATATGCAAGTTCCTATCTAAGATGCAGATTGATAAAGAATGCAAGGAGTGGTCACAATGTGATGCGCGGGTTCTTACCTCTCATCTTAGACTCTCTCACATCTAAATCACACATAACTACAAAAACAAAACTAACTAAGTTGTCCCTAGGGAGCAAGATATTAATTCATGAGTAATGTAATACTTTTCACATGTTAAGATAAATCATAGATAGCTATTCTTAGAATCAAAACACATAAACATGAATAAAGATATACATGACAATATAGATCATCAACCGTTAAAACCTCCATTACTCATAGTGGAAATTATCACAGAATAAACCAGAGAACATTCAAATAAGAACATACGTTCAAAAAGTTAGAACACTCTCACAGTTAATGAAACACAGTTGAAAACGAAATAGTTCCCCTTCAACATTGTTCATTTTATCACAATTGAACATTCCACATAGCACCTTCTCCAACAGGCAAAATTTGTAATTTATTATTGTAAAACGAAGTAGTTCCTCTTACAACAAGTGGTTCACAAGTTTCTCCGGGGAAAAAGCCTGCATACCCTCTAACTTTCCTATCTTTATACAAAAACAACAAAACCTTTGGGTTGCCCTGCCCTCGGTGACCTTCAGTCTCCCCCAACCATTTTAATCTCATTGTTTTGTCAGTTTGTGAGTGCTCATGATTCATACAAATGTTACATTTCAGATTTATGATTTAAGAGCAATTTTATGAGAAAAGGGACCAGCTTGGTAATTGCTGAACTTTTCCAAGTTTGGGCCTCTACCTCTATTTATTTTGATCAATAATCCGTCGGTCTCGTGCTAGATCCAGTTGAGCTTGAACCCGACTTGCTTCTTCCATTCTCTAGTTCTGCTTCTTTATTTTTTTTTCTTCGGTTAACTCCCTTCTACTTTGTCCTTTAGATACGTCTTCTCTACAATAAAAATCAACCTGTCATGAATAACCAATCATTAGATCGATTAGTGTTTGGAAAAGTAATGAACTATAAACAAATGTAAAGCATGAAAATACAAAGTAACCACTACTCTTCAGTACACCAAAACCCCCAAACCGTGCTCTTCATCACAGAAACTTTGACTCAACCCACACTCATGGGAAAACTCTACCATCCCATAAAGTAGAGTAACGGCACAACAAAAACACGACGGGAAAAAACCCTACCGACAGTCGGAAGCAATAGACACGAATCGTTTGGCATATAATTCACCTCGACGGGAAGAAAAATTATAACACTCGAATGATCAGTTCATTGAGGAGCCGCAACGGCGGAAGACCATCAGACTGCGACTTCCGTTTTCAAACAAAAAATGCAGTGATCAGAAATTTCCATGACTAAACGCCGGTGATGATGAGCTCAACGCAACCGCTGTGTTGGCGACACAAGAGACTAACCCTCCAATCAAACATTAAAAACACTCTGAAAAAAAATTATCGAAAAGAAAAGTTTTAAGCAGTAAAGACATGGAAACATCAAGACTAAGAATTATCCATCGGCAAAAATAAAACAACATTAACTGCCGTCTAGACATTGGGGATCGAAAAGACTAATCATAGAGCGTCGGCAGGATAGATCAATACATAACTACAACAGCGGAGGGTGGATGGACAATGGATTCCACAGCAAAATGAAAACATTAGCGAAAGTTAGGACATACCATTGGTGAACGGAAGAACAACGTCAGGTGATTAGTTCATTGAGGAGCCGCAACGGTGGAAGACCATCAGACTGCGACTTCCATTTTCAAATAAAAACTTCAACGATCGAAAACTTTAAGACTACGGATTGGCAAAAATAAACTAAGGATCTCTACAACATCGGTAAGATAAACAACAAGGTTTTCAAAATAGTAGCTGCATAGAAAACTATGGCCATGATTCATGTTCAACTGACCTCCGAAAAACCAAATCAAAAAGTTAAGTTTCGAAAGACATCGGTGGTGCAGCGATAGAAGTAGTTTGTTTCTTCTCTGACACCGTGGCTGCAAAGAGAACTAAAACTTTGATTCGAATAGAAATGGACTTTCGATAGCACTGAAAGAAATCATTCAGATCAAAGGACAATGTTTTCAGATCCAACCTTAAACTCTACGACCCAAAGCATTTGCAGACACAAGCAATTTTCCAAAAAGCATGAAAACAATTGACCTCAAAACAATCTAAACTTGTAGCAGAGGGAAAACAAAAACAAAGTTCACGGATCCAAACAGGCAAGATAGAAATTAAAAGGAGGGTCCAAAATTTCAAGAATTTGGAAAAACTGTTGCAGCTACAACACCTGCAAAAAAGAAGATGTAGATAATTAGAAAGCATGATATGAATGCTTGCAAATAAAAATGAAAAAATAATGCATTAAAACAAATAAAATGAAATTTATGTACAAATGAAGAGAATGGATCCTTACCATTTTTATGTACAAATGAGGAAAACAGAGTCTTACCATAATGATGAGATATTGCTAAGAAATATTTCTCAAGCCAATCAGCAACCCAATCATGGTATGTACAATGAAAATCAAAAGAATGACATAAAGAGTTTGAAAGATTTATGCAATGAAAAGGATTATTTGAAAGAGAATCAAAATCAATATTATAAGAATCCAAAGCTTCTTCTTGAACAATTATCTCCTTAGGAACATTTTCTTGAATAAGATCACATCCAATTTGTTCCAACTTATTATCGTAAAAATCATCATAAATTGGTTGATTAAATTGGAAATTCTCAAAGAGATCGAATTGCATATGGTTATTTACTTGAGAAGACTTAAAGATATGAGATGTTATAAATGTAGAATTAGTATCATTAACATTCTCATAAGAATCTTCTCCAGCAAGTAATTGACTGTAAGAAGAAAATGTTTCTTTATGGAATGACGAATCATAAAAGTAGGAATTTGGAAAATAATCTTTAGAAATAGTATTCATTTCCAGCATAGAAGAATGATAAGAAGACATGGATTGATGAAAAGGATATAAATCTTCTTTATCTTCTTCATGCAATTTTTCAATTAACTTTTACCTCTTTAAGACTTAACAATGGAGAACTAGAATCTGGAATATACACTACAACAAAATCCTGTGATTAGCGTCTCTTTTAGCTTCCTTTTTAGCATCCACTATCACGTTTAGTGTATTTTTCATCATTTTTTGGACAAAGTGGACACTTTTCCACGGGATGGCGCTTTTAATGGTGTCATTTGCATCATCTTTGAAAAGCTAGTGCTATTTTGGACGCTAATTAGCATCCCAATTAACGTCCCAATTAGTGCCCCAATTACCATCCCAGTTAACATCCCAATTAGCATCCCAATTAGCGCCCTAATTAGCATCCCTTTTTAAAAGTTGGCATTATTTTGGACAATAATTAGCATCTCAATTAACGTCCCAATTAGTGTCACAATTAAAATCACAATTATTGTCCCAATTAACTTCCCAATTAGCGTCCAAAAAAGCATACCATATAATGCCCAGAATAGCCTCCAAAAAAACGTCATCAATAGCATAGCACTATATATTGATCCAGGGTTAGCGACAGGAATTACACCATGAATTTCAGCAAGAAAAACATCCAACATAGCATTGGGTATAGAGCCAGTTGTAACGCCTGGAATAATGCCAGAAATTTCAAAAGGAACCGGGTTAGGAATTGCACTAGGTTTAGAGCTAGGAATTTTGTTCGGAAAACATCTAACATAACGTCTGATATATCAATGTCAATGTCAATGATCAATGATCAATGCCAATGATTATGATTCATGTGATAGTACTTTTGGATCTTGATTTATCATAGTGGGGCCTAAATGATCGTAATCATGGCACTTTTGGATCTTGATTAATCCTAATGAGGGGTAAATTAACTTAATGTCATCTAAATTTCTCTAACGGAATTTAAGTGTCCCCAACAACAGTTGATATACCCTAATGGAATCTGATTGGAATTGGTAATTAAGACTTAGGCCCTTAATTTAAATCTTGGTTCATAACAACCATCCTTAGTGTTACAAATCTTGATATGGCCACCATATTTGTCTTGCATGTTAAAACTTTCCTATGAAGGGCTTATGTGATATAGTAAGGCCCTACACTACAAAGTTTAGCAACACAAGCAACTCATAATAGCAAATAGAATAATTCAATATTGTGCCGAAAAGGACTTCAAGTGGAATGTAACGAGTTTGTTTTGTTGCAACAATATGTTTCCCAGGCATGTCAATAGCCATCCACCTTGACTCTAAAGTCTTGTTAAATGTCATGTAAGACAACTCAAAGAAGTCACAACTCTTTACTTGATATATTTATATGCTTGATGTTGTGTTGTCTTATCTTATTTGTTATCACATTACTTTTATTTACTTAGAACACCTAAGGAACTTTCATTGAATACATTATATATCAATATTAACTACACCCATTAAAATCAAAACCATCGAGGTTGGGACAATTACATATGAAAATCCATGTCAACCCTAAATTTGACCAATAAATAAATCATGTAAACTCCTACTTATTAAGCACATGACCATGTGAGATTCCTTTGATAGTTGTGTTGCATGTAATCGTGTGATTTATGTAAGTCTACATCTCATTGAATGGAAGGGTTTCTCGAGAGATTGGTTGGTGAAGCAAACCCCATACCATACAAACCTCCTCATTGAATTGCAATCATAAGACTATCCTTGAGTTGAATGTGAACACGTGGGTGAGGCATGGGTTGAGATTTGATCCAAAGCTCCACTTCCCTCCATTCTACCTCCATGAAAATATATAATGAAGTCCTCCTCTTTTTATTTCCATAGTATTTCTTGTGTTGATGCTACATTGCTAAGGTTATGTTTCTAATTCTATTCCAAATTTTGAGAAGCCTCTTGCTTCCATTCACCATTCTTGAGTTTCCTTAGCATCTTGATGCCCAATTTTCCTCTCAAAGTGTTCATTGCATAATGGGAGGTTTATCTCGGTTTATACTACATTAGCCAAGATTGAAAAGTCCCTTGCTCCAATATTTCTTTTGAGCTTACATAACTGGCCATGATAACCATTTCTTCCTCTTATTAGTCCATTTGATAAGGGGATGCATTGTGGGATTGTTTCCAAATCAAATAGAGGCTAGTGGAGGAAACAAAGAACCCTCCCACACATAGAGGCTGGTGACAACATATCCCCCAACCTTCTTGTTTTTGTTGGAGGGACCATACTTCTTAGCATTGATTATGTAATATAGTGAAATCGAGGCTTTAATCATGTGGAAGAGCCTAATCCTTGATCTTCCCTATGATGTTTGCTTTGTATTGAGTGGATTGAGCACTTAGACATCCTCTTAGGAATCTTAAGGATTTTACTCTTTTGAGGCTTAGGATTTTTCCCAATGTTTATTTTCATGCGAAACACCTAGCAATACCAAGTGGTTAACAGCATGGTCCCATGGAAACATCTTGTTTCAATCACAACTTGATCATAAGGGAAGGCAGATAATTTATATGATTGACATGACAGTACCACTCAAACTACATCTTCTCATCGATAGGAACTTCACAAAAATTATATGCTTTTACTCACTTTAGGGGTGTGCACATATTCCACTCCGCTGATCTATATTATAGGAGAATAATTCAATGTTAATGAATATGTTTATTTTTATAAATTTGTGCATTTGATAATGATTTTTTTATCACAAAAAAATCGAGAGGGCAACACACATTTTAGTTATGGTCATTCAATATTTAGTTAGATCGTAATTTAAAAATTAAATTATTATTATAAATGTTATATTAACAACATTAAAAATTTAAAACACTAACACAATATAAAATTAATTTAATTTCGACTCAATCCAATATATCATGGTATAAATATCCTAAAAGTAAATTGTGATTGTGATAAGTTTATTTAAAAATATTACATAAATAGCTAAAAAGACATTAAAAAATAACAAAACAAAATATTACATAAATAGCTAAATAAACATATTAAAAAAAACAAAAATAAAACATAAGTCTGATTTTCATAATTTCACAATATGAATATTTAAAAAAGAAAATGTGTTTTACTTTATTATACACCTTATTTTAACTAGAAAAGAGGTAAGAATTATGTTAAATTAACATAATTGCAACAAAAAAAATTGTAAACATTGCATAAGTTGAATTATTTTTTTCCATTAAAATCAACATTAAAATTTATTAATCAAAATTAATTTTACTACATTTTTTTAACATTGTTTTGCATTTTTTTAATCAATTGCTAGTTATAACAACATTGTTAAAAGGTTATTGTTTCATACAACTTATACCGCAGAGGTAATAAAATTTAAACACATAATAAATAAATTAGTTGATAATAAATAAATTAGTTGATATAAATAAATAAATAAAAATAGTTGGAAGGGAAAAAAATGAAATGGAATTTCAAAAAAAATTAGTTGGAAGGAAAAAAATATGGAATGAAATTTCAACAAAAAAATAATTGGAAAAGAAAATTATGAAATGAAATTCCAACCATGAGCGGGAAAACATAGTTCTTGGGGCCTCTCTCTCTTCAAGAAAACATATTTCTTGGTGTTGTCCCGGTGTTGTCCATTGCAGGAGGTTGTGAGTTGAGTACATCTTATTTCGAATTGAAGAAATTGCTCTTCTTTGAGTAGATTTTAAGAACTTAATATCATGATTAGATAGGGTTTGCAGGGTTTGTACAAAATTGGGGGAGAATCATATGTTTTATCACATAGAGACTCGATACTAGGGTTTTAGAGACTCGATACCAGGGTTTTAGCCAAAGATTCATCAGGATTTGGAACTAGAATGGATGTTGTCGACTTTGGATTTCTTGCTCATGGATACACATTTGGGGAAAATGGTTGATGTTGATTATATACACCATTTCCTGGTCTCTGTCTCTGCTCCGGCTCCTAATGGGTGTTGGGCGAGATGTTGCTAGTGGATATGGGTGAATTGGTAGATGGAACGGGCACCTTCTTCTAATTGAAACCCAACTGATCCACTGATCGTAGATCCAAGCTGATCTAAAAAGAATCCCTAGCAATTACAATGACGTTATTTATATTTATAAGGAGTAGGCAGGTTGACCCATTTTCTTGCCCATTTTAAGCACGGACAGGTAGACGCAACGAATGGGATCAGAACACGATACAGAAAGGAGGGGAGCAATAGTGAGTCATAATGATAAGTTGTTGGAGACATTTATCACCATACGCACTTATTTTGGTCAATTTGGCCTAGTTAAACCACTATCCTAATTTTTATTGACTTAATTGACATCAGAGGAGCAATGTATGACATCAGCATGAGCACACCCACACCTACCTTCAGTCAAGGAGGCCAACTAGGCCTTCTCCTTCATTCGAGGAGGCTAACTGGAGCAGTCCAGGGGTGATCTCAGTGTCATAAATGCACTTAATTGATAACTGATGGTTACAATCAGTTAAATAGAGTAGTGAAGGTGCCTCCATTCATTAAATTGATTATTTAATTAATATTTAATGAATTGGAGTCAACAGGGGCACCTCCAACCACCTTCGATGGCCAAATAGACTTCAGTTAACCTCATTGGGGTTCATTGGAGTTAATGATGCACTACCACTTGTTGGTTGGCATGCAGTGACATGTGCCTGAGCTATTTCAGTTAGACTCAGTCATCTTTTGCACTCTGACCTGAGTTAAGACTCAGTTGAGTCAATTAGGGTTTTGATCAGTGGTTAACTGGTGTGTTTACTGTGGCTTACAGTCAGTTAAGCTACACCCATTCATTCAATTCAAATGACCTCCTTGGGAATTCGAAATGTATTGGCATTCATGCATCTTGCATGATCATTGTATTGTATTATTCATCATTCAATTGATTATACAAAGCTGCTACTCCCATTCCAGCACCATTTTGCCAATTTTATGCATATTTGTCTATATTGTTTGTGAGACTGTGTTTTCAGTTCCTAGACCACTGTGACAAATTAATATGGTATCAGAGCTCACGACAGGATGAAGCTCAGATATCTCAAAAACAAGGTTTTTGACAGATCTTGCATGAAAAATTGAGCAAAAGCTCAAAATTCCAGCACTGCACCAGAAGCCAAGGCTTACCACTTAATACCCCAAGTAAAGGAATTGTTTATCAAGCGTGCTTGATCAACTATTTTGGGTGTGATGAAAGCCTAAAATGTGCAGGTTGTCTGACCTGAGGGTGCCCCTTTTGTTATGATTTGCAGGTTTTAATAGGTGAAAAGCATTCGCTCCAGCAGTTTCAAATGGCTTCTTCCATAGAACTCCTGACTCTGTTCAATTTCCTTTCATTGAAAGGAGACATGGAGATCTAGATATGTGCCAAAGGATTCTATAGGGTCATTATGGACACTGAAGAAGATCCTACTTCTGTGACAGACAAAGCTAGGTTATTGAACAAGAAAGATGAAGCATTCATATTCTTGTGCCTCTCTGTTTCCCAGTAGCTTCTTTTCCATCTCTCGGGATTGAAGACTCCAAAGGAAGTTTGGGAAAAATTGGAAACCCTGTATGGAAAATAGGATGATTTGAGAGTATACCAGCTTGAAAATGAGTTGATGTCTCTACATCCTTCCAATTTCGAGACCTTAAATGTTTTTTTCACAAAGTTCAAGAACATTATCTTACTATTGAAGCAATGTAAGGTGGAGAAGGAGGATGATCAGCTCATCCTCGCCATACTCTCCAAAATTGGAGCTGATTATTTGGTGTTTGGCTCTACATTCCATGTGGGGAAGCTCACAACCCCTGGATGGAAGATGCCTTCACTCAATGCCTTCATTGAGTCCCTAAAAAGAGAACATGATACGCTTGTCCAGATGGGGATCATCAGATCCTCCCATGATCAAGCCCTCCATGTCTCGGGGCCCAAATATATGAAGGGTAAAGGAAAGAAACAAAAGAACCCAAAAACCAAATTCAAAGCTCCAAAGCCTAAAGTTGAAAACCAGCAGCATGAAGAGTCTTCCGACTCAAAGAAGAACAAAGGAAAATGGCATCATGGAAAGGAAAAATTCAAGTGTTCATACTGTGGGAAGGGCTTCCACCCTGAACATGCTTGCATGAAAAATAAACTTGATGAAGCTACCTCTCTCCTTGAGAGAAATCACATCTATCTTTCAGAGGAGAGATCAACAAGATCGGGAACCACAGCATGAAAGAGGTCATGCCCTCATGGAAAGCACTTCGAATTCCAAAGCACTCTTGATAGATTCTAGAGCTTTGAACCACATGATGGCTGAAAGAGACTCCTTCTCATCTTTGGAGACCAGAAAATATACTCCCATCCACATTCCAGGAGATGATTGCACAATCATATCCGAAGGACAAGGTACTATAGATCTTGAGCATGGTTATTTTTCCAATGTTCTGTATGTACCATCTCTTGCATCAAACCTCCTAGGTGTTTATCAAATGACACATACGGGAGTGCCCAAGAGAGTCTACTTTAGCCTAGATGATGTAGAGATCACAGAAATTTCATCTGGAAAACTTGTAGCAAAAGGCCTTGCAAACCATCATGCAAAATCCTACGAGTTCTCCCATTTTGTGGCGGATGCAAAGCCCACTGCATTGCTAAATCATGGAAATGAAGTTAGTAGACTGTGGCATAAGAGGTTCGACCATATGAAATTGAAACACTTGTAGCAATTACAAAATAATTCTATGGTTGAAGGCCTCCCAGTCATCAAAGCTACCATTGGAATTTGCAAGGGCTGTGTTGTTGGAAAGCACCTTGAGCATAAGTTCGATCGAGGGAAGGCAAGCCGAGCATCATGCATCTTGGGACTGATACATTCTGATATCAGTGGTCCCATGCCTGTCACATCCATGAATGGATCAAGGTACGTTTTGACTTTCATTGATGACTTTTCTAGATACACATAGGTCTTTTTTTTCAAAAAGAAGTCGGAAGTCTTGGAAAAATTCACTGAATTGAAGGCCTTGATTGAGAATGCATCTGGCCAAAAGATCAAGATATTGAGATCTGATAATGGTGGGTAGTATGTTAGTGATGAATTACTTCATATATGTTCCCAAATTGGTATTTAGTTCCAGCATTCAGTTCCCTACACTCCCCGGCAGAACGGTGTAGTGGAGAGGAAGAATCGGTCTCTCAAGGAGATGACCACCTGTATGCTGGAATCAAAGAAGTTGGCTACAAATTTATGAGTGGAATCCATGCATGCTGTAGAATATATTTAGAATAGAGTGCCACACTCATCCATGAAAGGGAATACCCCTTTCGAAGCATACTTCAGAAACAAGCTGGATGTGTCGAATCTGCGGGTGTTTAGGTTCACTGCATGGGCCCGAATTCCACTTGATAAAAGGAGGGATTTGCAACCGCAAAGCATAGAATGTATGTTTATTGGGTATCCTAATGAATCAAAAGGTTTGAAGCTTCTATATATATAAAAAAAACATATTATCATTGAAAGGAGTGTCAAGTTCGATGAGCCTCTTTAGGAGGTAGAACTAGTGATGGAGAAAACTGTTGAATTTCCTTCCTATTATACTGAATATTTGGATGATGAAATTGGGGGTGATGACCCTGATTTGGATCCTATAAATTTTTATATCAGTTTACAGAAAACATAAGATTTTGAATCAGAACCTAAAGTACAAAATCATCTCCCAACTTGGGTCCGACAGACACTCTCCTCCGCACGAGATAACATTGGAAATCTGGATGATCCAAGGAGAACCCGGTCTAATTTACAAAGAGCAGGTATTGCGCTCTCTTGTACTGATTATTTTCTGTATGAATCTTGTTATTTGATGATAAGTTTAGAACCTAAGTCTTACTACCATGCTCAGAAGGATCTGAGATGGCAAGTTGCCATGGATGAAGAGATGAATTCTCTTCAGAAAAACACCACTTGGGAGCTAGTTTCTCTTCCTCCGGGGAGGAAATTGGTTCAATGCAAGTGGGTGTTTCAGAATAAGGTTGCCACTGATGGAAACACCTACAAATATAAGGCAATATGGGTGGAAAAATTTTTCTCCTAGGTCCAAGTTGTGGACTATCATGATACTTTTGTACCGGTTGCAAAAATGGACTCCATTCCTAGTTTTGGCAATTTCAGCATCTAAGCACTAGGAAGTGCACCATATCGATGTTAAGCCAGCCTTTATACATGGATATCTTCATGAGTAGATATACATGAAACAACTTGAGGGCTACATTTCTGATCCATCTTAGTTTTGCAAGCTAAAGAAGTCACTATACGGGTTAAAACAGGCCTCAAGAGAGTGGTATTCCAAGATGGATGCGTTCCTTCTCTCACAAAACTTCCAAAGGTGTAAATCACATCCAAATGTGTATATACAGCAGTATGATGGTAATTTGATTATTATTTTTTTATATGTTGATGATTTACTTATTACAAGTAGCACAGTTACTTCTATTTCAGTCATCAAAACTGCTCTCCTCAATGCATTTGAAATGAGTGATTTGGGGCTCTTAAAGCAATTTCTTGGGCTCGAAATTGAGAAAATTTTTGATGGGATAATGGTCACTCAGTCCAAATACATATCAAACCTGTTAGTAAATTTTAACATGGATGAATGTAGAGCTTCTCCAATCCCTTTCCTTTCAGGGATCAGCCTTGAAGAAGGAAAAAGCACACCTCCCATGGACTACACTATTTATCGACAGCTGATTGGTAGCTTGTTGTACTTGACTCATTCTTGGCCTAATATCTATTATGCCATGAATACTGTATCAAGATACATGTGGCACCCCCATGATCTTAATTGGAAGGCAGCCAAGAGGGTCCTGCATTATATATAGGGAACCAGGAACTACGGCATTCACTATGTTGCAGACTCCGAGCTAGAGCTGGTTGGGTACACAGATTCTGATTGGGCGGGTGATTCTATTGATCGGAATTATAATTCTGGATATGTCTTCATGTTTGGTGGTGGCCCCATTTTCTGGTCTATCAAAAAGCAGGAAGCCATAGCATTCTCTTCAGCAGAGGCTGAGTATCAAGGAATGGTGAATTCTTGCATCCAAGTTGTTTGGTTGCAAGGCATTGTTTCAGAGTTTGATCTTGGTAGTAATTTTTCCACTGTCCTCTTTTGTGACAATCAAAGTGCTATTATGATATCCACAGATCCAGTTACCAAGAAGAGGACCAAGCATGTAGAGATACACATGCACTATATCAGGGAGCTAGTGCATGACAGGACCATCATTCTGCAATACTGCCCAACTGATGAGCAGATTGCAGACATCTTCACCAAGAGATTTTGAGAAAAGAAGTTCACTTAACTCCGTTCACTATTGGGGGTGAGTTCATCAGGGTGATTCAGACTAATTTCAGTGTTCAGCTTGAGGGGGGGTTTTCCAACTGGTTTTTCCCTCTTTTCCTCACTTAATTTGTTTTGAGCATTGTTTGAGTTTCAGTATTTTACAGGGTGACCTATGGCCTTTGTTTCCATGGTCCTAGGATTTTTATGCACTTTATGTTTATACTCCTCTGAGTATAGCTTAAGGGGGGATGTTGGAGACATTTACAACCATACACACTTATTTTGGTCAATTTGGCCTTGTTAAACCACTATCCTAAGTTTTATTGACTTAATTGACATCAAAGGAGCACTGTATGACATCAACATGAGCACACCCATGCCTACCTTTAGTCAAGGAGGCCAACTAAGCCTTCTCCTTCATTCGGGGAGGCTAACTGGAGCACTCCGAGGGTGATCTCATTGTCAGAAATGCACTTAATTGATAACTGATGGTTACAATCAGTTAAATAGAGCAGTGAAGGTGCCTCCATTCATTAAATTGATTATTTAATTAATATTTAATGAACTGGAGTCAACAGGGGTGCCTCCAACCACCTCTGGTGGCTAGTTAGACTTCAGTTATCCTCATTGGGGTTCATTGGAGTTAATGATGCACTACCACTTTTTGGTTGGCATGCAGTGACATGTGTCTGAGCTATTTCAATTAGACTCAGTCATCTATTGCACTCCAACCATAGTTAGGACTTAGTTGAGTCAATTCGGGTTTTGATCAGTGGTTAACTAGTGTGTTTAGTGTAGCTTACAGTCAGTTAAGCTACACCCATTCATTCAATTCAAATGAACTCCTTGGGAATTCGAATCATCTTGGAATGCATGCATCTTGCATGATCATTGTATTGTATTATTCATTATTCAATTGATTATACAGAGCTGCTACTCCCATTGCAACACCATTTTGCCAATTTTATGCATATTTGTCTATATTCATTGTGAAACTATGTTTTCAGTTCCTAGAAGAACAATTGGGTGCCATATGTAGGTAGGAATGTTGGATGCGTGCGATGGACAGCAAGAAAAGAATGAACACGATAAGATAGTAGTCACTCACCCTCCCATAGGCTCTGTGTAATAAACATAATATACAGGGTATGTATCTCGATATATAACTGTCTTAGGTAAGTCCAGATTCTTTTCAACATTGACTCATAACCCGTTTTTTGTTTCAAATTTGACTCAGATTCGTTTCAACTTTGACTCATAACCCTGTTTTCTATTTATTTTCATGTTTCTCATTTTAGGTAATATAGTTGTCCCCTATGATCGTTGTTATGTTCTTTGTAATTATGAATAACATTGTCATTTGAGACATAAGTTGACCTCAGCCTTAGCACAACACAAAATCAGAAGTCTCGATAGCCTCTACAAAATCTCTCTAAAACATTGGCACATGAAAGTATTTGAGAATACATATTTTGAATTTTCAGAGTTCATCATAGTAGTAGTGAATCTTCTGGAGTATGCATTATGTTAAGAGTTTTCAAGTCGTCATTGCCTCAATGCCTTTCTTTGGCCTGAAATCAAAGGAAGGAAATAGGGAGAGGTGTAGTGAGTCCATTCGTTCCTTAATGCCTACACGACTTCCTATCCAAGATCCAATAAACACAAGGGCCTCCAAAATGAGTTGAAACAATGGGATTAGAATTAGGATTCCTAATTTATTATTTATTATCAAAGCTTCTTAGGCTATTACTACCGGTCCTTATGGCATGCTTACGCATTCTCTGAATGGACTTTTCGGTAACGCCTCACAACCTAAATCCTTAACGGAGTGTAAGTTCCTTTTAGTGTAATTAATCTATCTATTAAGGGTTACTACTAATGCTCCTAGTCTTACCGTCAATCAATAACTCTTCTTATGGCGTAAGTGAGGAGAAGCAGGTGTAATTATGTTAAGAGTTTTGAATTGTTTTGAAAGTACGTTTCCATGTGCATTGACATCACAATTTCTAGTCCCCTATCTTCCTGAATTTTGAGTATGACAAAATAATGACTATCACCAATTAGGCAGAGTATAGAAAACAACATTTTCTTCCTTTAATGTATTATAATTTAGAAGTGTTATGCACTCGTGCTTGCATCAAAATTATTATAGGATATAATTTATGAATAGCCTATGTTCTAACTTTTTATCTGTTTTATTTTATTTTATGTGCTTTTTAAATGACATCCTTTTTCATATTATCGAAGTTGCTGCATATTCCCTCCTACTTTACTGGTACTACCTGCCAAGCATGGGATGAGCTTTGTTCGCTATTAGTCAATTTCCATCCAGCGGGACCTCCACTTATTAGACCTGGATATCTTTCTATTTTGACTCTCTCTGTCTATCCACCTTAAAGCCACCCTCTAGCATCAACAGCCTACCAAATAGGGATGGAATTTCATACACTATGATCTATGGCATATTTCATATATAGAGCCTAGCGCACCTTATTCTTTTTCCTGATGTTCCTACCACGTAAGGAAGAGAAGTATACCACATGCTTCTATAGCAGATCTTGGTCTCAGTGGTGAATATCCAAGTTGAGGGGCTTTATGTCCTTACTCATCTTTATTCCTCTTATGTACATTTAAGGGGTTGGCCTTATAGAATGGATGTTGCGATATACAATTAGCGGTGGATTATATTTAGTGGTTTTTTTTATATTATATGTGATTTTTAAATGACATCCTTTTTCATATTATTGAATTTTTAACCTGTGTATTCATACTCCTGGGCCAGCCTTATAGAATGGATGTCGGGATATACAATTCAGGGTGGATTATATTTAGTGGTATTTTTTAATTTTATGTGCCTTTTAAATGATATCCTTTTTCATATTATTGAATTTTTAACCTGTGTATTCATACTCCTACAGGCTGGGAATATTTTAGTTGATGAAAGCAATGCAATTAAGTTAGGACATTTTTTTTGTCTCTACTTGCATGTATAATACTAGTAATAAACAAAGATCCAGGATTACTTTTGTGGGGACCCATGCTGGTGTATGTTTCAAGCTCTTAACTTTATCTTCTGAATTGTATTTGTGGATTTGTTATAAAAACTTTATAAAAAAAGAAAAAGCTAACTGAAGACAAATTCTAAGCCTTCCAATGATACAAACCAGTACAAAAACATGCATGCATGTTAGGATAACAATGAGATAACATATTTGTGGATGGAAAATATCTTGAAGAAAATTGAAGCCTCTCTCTGGTTCAACCTGGTCAACTAGCTCTGGATCAATTGGATCAAATGCAACTGTAGCCCAAGGCTATATAAATGACTCTGCTATTCACTTTGTAGCTTCTACCATTACCCGTGCTTTTGTATATACATCGAACTAAAGGTTTTCAACTTTTTTACACCTTTACGTACTATGA
Organism: Pseudotsuga menziesii; assembly: GCA_001517045.1. Taxonomy (NCBI): domain Eukaryota; kingdom Viridiplantae; phylum Streptophyta; class Pinopsida; order Pinales; family Pinaceae; genus Pseudotsuga; species Pseudotsuga menziesii. The sequence continues at coordinate 286,470 of LPNX010110336.1, read as the reverse complement.
TCGTAGCCTCAATTGAAGTCCCTATCCTAATGGATACGGATGCAGTAGATACCTAGCCCATGGTATTTCTTCCAATTTCATTTCCTTTTTTAGAGCCAACATCATAAGTATAGGCAAGGGTGGCTCACTTAGTAACCCTTCCTTTTCAATAGCTAGTAGTGCCCCTTCCAGGTCGAGATAAAAAACCCATTGGATAGCCATATCCCCCAGCTTCCCTTCACACAATTCCAAATGCATTTGATCCGGAGTCTTTTGATATACCTAACGAATCAGAGCTCCATATATCTTCTCCTTATTCCTTATAATTGAATAACGAGGAGTTCGACGAAGTCCCCATATACTTACCACGCCTTACTTATTATTATATGACGAAGGAGGGTTAGTTCCTTGATCTTGCTTGACCTACACTTTGCTAGAAGGTAAGGAATAACCTTCCCGAAGCGTATGTGTGCTAGATCAGGCTTACACAATATTGAGCCTCTCTTCCACGATGATGTCTCGAAGGCCAATCCGCAGGCCTATTCTCCATTCATCCTTTCAGCCTTCAAGTAAGTTAATAGTCCTTTAAGAGAGATATAGAAGATATAATTAACAATTTGTCTTTTACTTGCTCATACAATTCATCTCCAGTAGTATGATTAACAATCTGCTGCCTCAAATCTGATTGGAAAATACTAAGAGATGCCACATGCATTTCCTGCATCTTCCTGTTGAGTGCATCAGCTACCTTATTATCTTTTCCCTTTATGTGCTTGGTTTCAAAATCAAACTCACATAAAAACTCCAGGCATCTCGCTTGCCTATCATTCAGAGTAGGCTAATTAAATAGATACTTCAAACCACAATGGTCTATCCTTAGTTCAAATCTTCTACCCATCAAGTAATGCCTCCACATCTTGAGGGCATGTACTATGGCTGCAAGATCTAGATCATGAGTGGCATAGTTATTCTCATGCTCCTTCAGCTTTCTCAAGTTGTAACATATCCATGGTTGTCTTGCATAATGACTCCTCTAAGCCCTTGTCCGCATGCATCGGTACACACCACAAAATCTTTCTCTGGATCTACAAATTTCAATATTGGTGCACTGGTGAGAATAATTTTCAATTGCTGGAAGCTTTCTTCACACCTCGATGTCCATTCAAACTTTATCCCCTTCTTTTGCAAAGAAGTAATGGCATGTGCAACTTTGGAGAATCCTTCAATGAATCTCCTGTAGTATCCTGCAAGTCCCATAAAATATCTTACATCTGTCACATTTCTTGGAGTAGGTCAATTCATAATGGCTTCAATCTTTTTAGGGTCCACAAATATACCCTCTTCGGAGATAATGTGACCCAAATATTGAATTCTATCTTTATAGAAGTCACACTTTCTTAGCTTCTCATACAACTGATGCTCCCTGACCAATTGCAATGTCAACCTCAAATGCTCTTCATGCTCTTCCTCATTCTTATAATAAATAAGAATTTCATCAAGGAAAATAAGAACAAACTTGTCCAAATACCTTCTGAAGACACTGTTCATAAGGCACATCAATGTAGCGGGTGCATTTGTGAGACCAAATGGTACCACCACAAACTCATAATGCCCATATCTTGTTCTGAAGGCTATCTTATGAATGTCTTCATCCTTGATTCTTAATTGATGGTAACTAGACCTCAAGTCAATCTTGGAAAATACCTTTTCTCCTCTCATTTGATCAAAGAGGTCATCAATCCTAGGAAAAGGATATTTATTGTTCATAGTAACCTTGTTCAATTGTCTATAATCAATACACAACCTGAGTGTACCATCTTTCTTCTTTACAAATAGAACTCGTGCTCCCCAAGGAGACACACTCGGCCTAATATAATTCTTTTCCAACAACTCTTGTAGTTGCATATTCAACTCTAGCATTTCTGGTGTACTCATCCTGTAGGGTGTCTTGGACATTGGTGCTGCTCCTGGCACAAGTTCAATTGTGAAATCAATGTCCCTCTTTGGAGGAATCCTTGGAATCTCATCAGGAAAAAAATCCTTGAATTCTTGTAACACTTGACAGTCCTCCATCCTAGGAGTTTCATCCTCTAATGCCTCCAAAATATGAGCTACATACAACTGGCAACCTTTCCTACAGAATTTCTTCAACTGCATCGCTGAAACCTGCCTTACTGAAATCACCTTTTAATACCTTTTACCACTATTGGGTTCCCTTCTTAATCCTTGCATTCGAAAGTCTTATCGTAACAGTCAAGCTTTACCTTGTGAACTTCTAACCAATCCATTTCAATGAGAACAGCATAGGAACCAAGTGGTAGAACATTCAGATCTACACAAGTGACCAATCCATTCATGACCAAGGGACATCTCTCTACCACTTCACTAACCTTTCTCTTAGTTCCAGTGGCTAGCTCAACTAACCAAGATTTTCTATGCTTTACTTTCTTAAAAGAACAAATCTACACTACACTAGGGGTAATGCAACTGTGAGTAGAACCAAGGTCAATCAAAATAGAAATAGATTGCTCAACAATTTTACCTGCAACTTCAACCAAAGTTGACTAGCGGTCCTCCAAGGCTGCATAAATCCTAGGGACTACCCTTGCTACTTGACCCACTATTTCTGCTTCTTGAATGTTGTTGGCCTTGCAATCTCATTCTCGAGTGGACAATTTCTGTGCATGTGGGGTCCTCCACATTTCCAACATTGGAGTGGTCCTCTATTCTGCTGTGGATCGTTAGGCTTTTCTTCTATCACTCCAACTAGCTTACTCGCAGCTTGGGATTGCTTCTTCTACTAATTCCTCAAGTTAGAAGGTTTGAAAGCTTTCTTTCTTTGGTCAAACTTCTCATTCTTCTTGTCCTTCCATGCCTTATGGTAATTAGGTTTACCTTTTCTTTGCTCAAAGCAATACTTAGCCTTCCTTATTGCTTCTTCAAGAGTTCTAGGTTCATAAAACTCAGTTCTATCTTTGTAAGACTAAGGTAATCCACTCAGAAAATGTTGGACCTTCACTTTTTCATCTTTGATGTACCTGACATACCTCAACAATTCCAAGAAATTATTTGCATACTCTTCCATGGTCTGCTGCCCCAATCTCAACTCATGGAACTACTTAATCTTGTCATTATAATACCTATCAAAGAGGTATTTTTTGCTTGAAATACTTCTTGAGCTGTTTCCACTTAAGCTTCATTTCACTGATCTTCTTTACTTGCTTAAAGTGCTCCGACCAAATGGATGCCCTTCAATTCATATTGAATATGGCAACTCTTGCCTTCATGTTTCCTGATTAATCCTGAACTTGGAAGTACTTATTTATCCCAAGAAGCCAAGCTTTTGCCTCTTGTCCAGTCTTTACCTCACCATCAAATGTAGGAGGTTTAGCCTTCTTAAATTCATCTTGAGATCGATCCCTATGGTACCTCTTTTTCTTTCCCTTATGAGAAGAAGAGCTTGAATCCCCACTAAATTCTTCTAAGTCAGATCATCTACTAGAAGTCCTTCTTCTTCTCCTAGTACTGCTCTTACTGCCTTCTGGTTTTACTGTACCCTGTCCAGAGTCTATCTTTCTCTACAAGTCTGTCAAACTCTGCAACATAGCAGCATTCAATTGATGCTGCTCTTCTTGGGCTTTAATCAAGCTTCTCATGGTGGATTCAATATATGAAGGTGTCTCTTGGAATCTCCTTCCATTAGATTCTATGTCATCATTTCTATTATGGACATTTTCTCCCATGGAATCTCACGCACACTTGTAGGAATCTCGAGCATCATATCCATCATGGGTTCTCATGTCTGAACCACCACTTACTTTACCAAACTACACTACCTAGAATATTGCCCTTGAAAGTGACTATGACTCTGCAAACGTGTTAGTAACACCACGGTTAGATGCATAACATTTATACAAATCAGAGTTACTTACCTTCTCTCGAAAAAATCATAAAATAACAATTTTTCCCAATCACAAAATTTTCTTTCTTTTCAGCCCTGAAAATCTACTGAAACTGCTGAAAAAAATCCCACTGAAAAACCACTGAAATTTGTTTAGAAATCCCACTTGAAAACTCAACATTTTTCTTTGTTAAATTGGGTCTCTTCCCAACTAATCTTCCGACGTATCGGGTCGCTAGTTGACTAAGCTTCCAACACTTCGGCAGTTTGATCTTCATCTTTCATCCGACGCTCATCAACGGTCTAATCAACTAAATTTTTTCAACATTTCGGACCGATCCTCCTCTAGCTTCTGACGTATCAGCGAACCGATCCTCTAACTTTCTCTGATGTGTCGACGGACCAATAATCTAATTTTCTTTGACGTATCGACGGACTAATCATCTAATTTTCTCCGATGCTTCCTGTGCTTCGAAAAATTTTCTTCCTTCATCTGCCACCACATTGGCTATTCAGTCCGTTAAATTCCTCCAATGTTTGGGCTTTCTTCAGGAGATCATGGTTGACACCTTGACTCTGCTTTAGCGATCAACTTTTGACGATTTTCATACTTAGAAAAAATTTCGGTGAAAATTTCTTTTCGGCTCCCCTTCGCGTTTTCTCCTTTGCGTCATCAAAAGTCCTTCATCCTTTCCCTGCCGATGTATAGGCTCTCTCATCCTGTCCCTTCCACTGCCATTGCAGCACCTTCTTTTTTTTCCAGCCGCTTCTTCAGCTCCAACTTCTTTTCTCATCCGTAGCCGCCGTGACTCACCATTCCTTTTCTTTCCTGCCGACGTATTGGCACCTTCATCATCTACCTTCCGTTGCCATTGCGACGCCTTCATTCTTTTCCAGCCAAAGGTTTCGATGCTCTTTACACTTCCTCCTCTGGCGGCATCGGGCGTCTTTCTATCTAAATGGACCGACTTTTCGGCGGTCTTCAGCTGATCTGAGCCGACGTATCAGTGCTGTTCAGCTGAAGAATTCCGACACTTCTCAACACTTCAAAAAATTTTCAAAAAAAATATTTTTTATCTTCTTCTTCTTACTGCTACCGTGTCAGCTACCTTTCGGTGATCCTTGTCGACACCTCTGCTCCGTCTTCATCATTCTTCAAGAGGTAGAACTAGTGAATGAGAAAACTGCTGAATTTCCTTCCTATTCTACTAAATATTTGGATGATGAAATTGGGGGTGATGCCCCTGATTTGGATCCTCTGATTTCTGATATCAGTGTATAGCAAACATCAGATGTTGAATCAGAACCTGAAGTACAAAATCATCTCCCAACATGGGCCCGACAGACACTCTCCTCCACAAGAGATAACATTGGAAATCTGGATGATCCAAGGAGAACCTGGTCTGATTTCCAAAGAGTAGGTATTGCACTCTCTTGTCCTGATTATTTGTTGTCTGAATATTGTTTTTTGATGATAATTTCAGACCCTAATTCTTACTACCATGCTTGAAAGGATCCGAGATGGAAAGTTTCCATGCATGAAGAGATGAATTCTCTTAAAAAAAACACGACTTGGGAGCTAGGTTCTCTTCCTCCAGGGAGGAAATTGGTTCAATGCAAGTGGGTGTTTTGGAATAAGGTTGTTGCTGATGGAATCACCTACAAATATAATGCAAGGCTGGTGTAAAATGGTTTCTACTAGGTCCAAGGTGTGGACTATCGTGAGACTATTGAACTGGTTTCAAAAATGGACTCCATCCGTCTAGTTTTGGCAATTTCTGCATCTAAGCACTGGGAAGTGCATCATATGGACGTTAAGTCAGCATTTTTGCATCGAGATATTCATGAGGAGATATACATGAAGTATCTTAAGGGCTGCATTTCTGATCCATCTTTGGTTTGCAAGCTAAAGAAGTCACTATACCGGTTAAAACAGGCCCCAAGAGAGTGGTATTCCAAGATGGATGCCTTCCTTCTCTCACAAAACTTCCAAAGGTGTAAATCAGATCCAAATGTGTATATACAACAATATGATAGTCATTTGATTATTATTTTTTTATATGTTGATTACTTATTGATTACAGGTAGCACAGTTACTTCTATTTCAATTATCAAAACCGCTCTCCACAATGCATTTGAAATGAGCAATTTGGGGCTCTTAAAGCAATTTCTTGGGCTCAAAATTGAGAAAAATTATGATGGGACAATGGCCACTCAGTACAAATACATATCAAACCTTTTACTCAAGTTTAACATGGCTGAATGTAGAGCTGCTCCATTCACTTTCCTTTCAGGGATCAACCTTGAAGAAGGAAAAAGCACACCTCCGATGAACTGCACTATTTATCGACAGCTGATTTGTAGCTTGTTGTACTTGACTCATTCTCGGATTGATATCTATTATTCTGTGCATGTTGTATAAAGATACATGCAGCAGCCCCATGTTCTTCATTGGAAGGCAACCAAGAGGATCCTCCAATATATTTAGGGAACCAGGACCTACGGCATTCACTATGCTGCAGACTCCGAGCTAGAGCTGGTTGGGTACACAGATTCCAATTGGGTGGGTGATTCTATTGATTGAAAGTATACATCTGGATATGTCCTTATGTTTGGTGGTGGCGCAATTTTCTGGTCTAGCAAAAAGCAGGCCGCCATACCATTGTCTTCAGCAGAGGCCGAGTATTGAGGAACGGTGAATGCTTGCATCCAAGCTGTTTGGTTGCAAGGAATTCTTTTAGAATTTGATATTGGTATTACTTTGTCCACTTTCCTCTTTTGTGACAATAAAAATGCTATTAAGATATCCACAGATCCAGTTACCAGGTAGAGGACCAAGCATGTAGAGATACACATGCACTATATTAAGGAGTTAGTGCATGACAGAACCATCATTCTGTAATACTGCCCGACTAATGAGAAAATTATAGACATCCTCACCAAGATATTTTCAGAAAATAATTTCACTTACCTCCATTCACTGTTGGGAGTGATTTCATCAGGTTGATCCAACTACTTTCAGTGTTCAGCTTGAGGGGGGCTTTTCCCACTGGGTTTTGCCTCTTTTCCTCACTTAGTTTGTTTTGAGCATTGTTTGAGTTTCAGTATTGTATATGGTGACCTATGGTCTTTGTTGCTAAGGCCCTATCACTTTTATGCACTTTATGTTTCTACTCCTTTGAGTATATCTTAAGGGGGGGTGTTAGAGACATTTACCACGATACACACTTATTTTGGTCAATTTGGCCTAGTTAAACCACTATCCTAAGTTTTATTGACTTGATTAACATTAGAGGAGAACTGTATGACATCAGAATGAGCACACCCACACCTACCTTCAGTCAAGGAGGCCAACTAAGTCTTCTCCTTCATTCAGGGAGGCTAACTGGAGCACTCCGGGGGTGATCTGAGTGTCATAAATGCACTTAATTGATAACTAATTGTTACAATTAGTTAAACATAGCATTGAAGGCACCTCCATTCATTAATTTGATTATTTAATTAATATTTAATGAACTGGAGTCAACAGGGGCGCCTCCAACCACCTCTGATGGCCAATTAGACTTCAGTTAACCTCATCAAGGTTCGTTGGAGTTAATGATGTGCTACCACTTGTTGGTTGGCATGCAATGATATGTGTCTGAGCTATTTTAGTTATACTCAGTCATCTATTACACTCTGACCTTAGTTAGGACTCAGTTGAGTCAATTAGGGTTTTGATTATTGGTTAACCGGTGTGTTTACTGTGGCTTATAGTCAGTTAAGCTACACCCATTCATTCAGTTCGGATGACCTCCTTGGGAATTCAAATTGTCTTGGAATTCATGCATCTTGCATGATCATTGTATTGTATTATTCATTATTCAATTTATTATAGAGAGATGCTACTCCCATTGCAACACCATTTTGCCAATTTTATGCATATTTGTCTATATTCTTTGTGAGACTGTGTTTTCAGTTCCTAGACTACTGTGACAAATTAATATAAGCAACTAGAAGAACAATGGGTGCCATATGTAAGTAGGAATGTTGGATGTGTGTAATGGGAAGGAAGAAAAGAATGAACATGATAAGACAGCAGTCACTCACCCTCCCATAGGCTCCGTGTAATAAGCTTAATATACAGGGTATGTATCTCGATATATAATTGTCTCGGGTAAGGCCGGATTCTTTTCAACATTGACTCGTAACCCATTTTTTGTTTCAAATTTGACTCAGATTCATTTCAACTTTGACTCATAACCCTGTTTTGGGTGTGTGCAAGAAGTTAAGGGACCTTTTAGATGCAATGGTGGAGTGAAGTCAATCACTCTTAATCCAAAAAGAAGAAATCATCCCAATCAATCCTGAATCTGCCAATCCTAGTCCCAAGGCTTCCAATAGGCATGCCAACTCGAATAGTAAACCAAATCGTGCCTCCGTTTTAGTGAACAAAATCGCGTGCACGATTTTGTTCGCTAAAATGGAGGCGCGATTTGGAAAGCCTGTTTTTTTTAAAATAGGCCATAGCTGTCTTTTTCTCCTCACCACGCAGCTATTGGACCAAGGAGGAGAAAATCTCAACTGGGAGAACATGATTTTGGGTGTGCCAAAGCCCTCCATCTCCACCTTTGGATAAACCTCCCCTTTGTGAGGTATTTTCCTCATTTCTTTTCATGTTTTTTTCTCTTTCTTCATCAATTTATTTGCCCTAGATTGAAAAATTAAACCATATTAAATTAAATTATGGCCAATTGAAACAAAAAACCAATGGAATTTCCCAATGGAAACAAGAACCCCAAGGTAATTGACCAATTGAAACCAATTCCCCAATTTAAGGATAAAAATTAAATAATTTTGATTATTTACCAAAATTCATACCCAAAATTCCCATGCCCAATGGAAACCAAAACCCCAATTAACTCAAAAAACAAATGAATTTCACTTTTTCCATATGCATATTCACAAGGATCCTTGTGAATCGATACCAAAATCCATAAATATGCAAAGTTTGTTAAGCACAATGCAAGTTTGCATAAGTAATTTACATGCCCAATTTAAGCCAAAACCCCAATTAACTCATAAAAAACAAACGAACTTCACTATTGTGAATCCAAACCAAAATTAACAAATACGCAAAGTTTGTCAATTATGTCGCAATCTTGCATATACAACTAAAAATCAAGTAGAATTCATATATTCCCCTAAAATACATAAACAAACATGGTAAATCCCTTGCCTCTATCTGAAATATCAAAGTTGCTCTTCCAAGAACATCAATAAACACCTTATAATTTTGATGAAACTTCTCAAAGTTGCTCTTCCAAGAACATCAATAAACACCTTATAGTTTTGATGAAACTTCCCAATCCAAGTGTCAAAATAAGGTATAGAAGCTTCCCATTCTTTTAACAAATATTTCGTCTTGAACGAAGGGTACTTTTTGGTTACTTAGGTCAAGACAACAAAGTTCAACAATAGACTCTATGAACATGAAGATACATAGGTAGGTTGATGTATTTGATTAAACATGCCAATCACATACTAGATCATACATGATATTTAATCCAGTGGAACCCTTGCAACCATAAAATCCATAAAGTTCTGCTAAATAGCCTTTGGAGTCCAAAAAACATCACACTACAACAAATAATTACATATCTAACAAAATCGTTGCCTATACTGGGATTTTATTCATCAACAACACATTATGCCGCCTATTCTAGGGTCTAGTTGTTGCCTCTACCTGCAATCTAGGAGCTGGTCCTACAAAGGCAATAATCAGCACCTCACAATTTCAACAAAACTTCATAACCCAAGCCTTAAAATAACCTAGAGGAGCTTCACAATCAACATATGCACTCAAGACACTTTATGTACACATGCATGTACTTAAAAATTAGAATTAATACTTGAATTTAGGAGATAATTATGAAATGAAAAATTGTTAAATGTTTATTCTTTACTGTAAAATTCAAGATCAATTTTTAAATTTACATGATAGATTTAGTTTATATGTCAATAGTTATACAGTTTTCAGTTCTTAGATATGTCATTATATCATGTGTTTATATTTCTAATGATATTTTATTTGTATTTATGATTGCAGTGGCTACTATGGATCATAACAATACAGAGATACTAAGGTTTATTGTCCATTTGAGAGACATTGGTTCAGCTTGGAGGGGTGGAGATGAGCTCCACCGCTCCTTGTCAAATTCATTGTTGTCTATTGTTGATACGATCGCAAGATCGAATGATGCTTTGTATAGCATCGCATCTTACAGGGAGAGGAAAAGGAAAAAATATGCTGATGGGTTGAGTTACAATGAGGTAAAAAAGATCAAAATAACAAAACAATCCATCTATTCATTATTTAGACTGCCTGGGACAGATGACATTCTGGAGATCAGCAGGCCACATATTTCTATTGAGTGGTGCACTTTTCCACCCATCAGAGACAATTGGATGGATAGGTGGTACATGGTTTTTGGCATTCCCCCTCACAACAATAGGGAAGTATCGATGTACTTCCTCCAAAAATTGTATGCAGAGTTTGTGATGGAGAAACATGTTAACTATTTTGACATGTAGGGCTTCCAGGGAGTTGGTAGGGGGATGCCCCAACACCGACCCCATGCTAGGTATAGAGATTCCAATCCACAAATACCTGCACCCCGTGCCTAGCTACCGAGGGCAGACATCCCTCCTGCACATGACATGGTTTCCCAGACACAGGATGCATTTTTTACTCTAGTTGAGATGGTCTCTCGACACACGACCACTATTGACCAAAGAGTGCCCTCTTCCTCTGCTGGTGTACAACCACTAGCTTCTGGTGGTGGAGGGACATCTTTTGGTGGGGATAGACCAACATCCCATGTGCCTTAGAGCGAGACACACGTGTGCACATCATGTGGGGAACCCTGTTATGGTCCTGGACCAAGACATGGTACCACTACGATGACTGGTTGCTAGGTAAGGACATTGTTTTAAAACTCTATTATTGTTCAATTTTTAATTGTTCCATACTATATCTAACATATTAAAAGATTCGTAATATATATGCAATATTTACTCTTGCAGGAGATTGATGCCTCTCACGGGGATGGTACTACACCCGGTGTGGTTGTACCCGAGGCCCAAAGAACTACAATTGAGGTAATATTTAAACACTTGTCATTTTGTTAATGCATGTGTTAGTCTTGATTAATTTATTAAAATGTCTAATATTTACAATTTTTGAAGTTGCAGGAACCCCACTTGAACGTGATGCTGGAGAAATTGATATCAACGACATAGTCCAAGGTGGAATTTACGACTACTTGAAGAATGTAAGTACATGGGTTATGATTGAATCTTGTTCGAATTATTTAAATTTCTTACTGTACACTCCTTTCTAGATTGCTAATGTAAATATAATTTTTAAACTTGCAGATACTAGAGGCATCTGAAGAGGGGCAAGAAATTGATGGAAGAAGTCACTCCCATGGTGGAGATATGTCCCAGGAAGGGGTAAGTATATTACAACATGTTATTTTTTCAGTACATATTATTCCATCCATTCAAATCCATGTCTAACTATGGTAACACTTTATGAATGTAAACATCATCACAGATCCCTGCACCGCCTCTTTGGTTTGGATCTCCCTGTAGTCCAAACATAGATAAGGGGGTTGTTTACACTAGATGAGGTCCCTCTTCCTTGAACAAAGTGGGTGTGCATGAGGATCAACCTACTCATCCCACGGTAATGTACGCACTTCAAATGGAAGTTGTTCGTTAGCTATGTATTCACTTCACAAGTGGTTTTTCTTAATGTTATTTTCACATGTTTACAGCATCAAGATGTAGAGTCATCCGTGCCAGACCTTAGTGGGATTGTTGATGCTATTGTCAATGCCACATCTACAATAGGGATAAGTCACAGTGAGGTACATCTACTTGAATATTTGTAATTGTACATTTCATTTGTATTGTTTCTAGACATGCATGATGTCTAACTATTTAATCATTTGGTGAATGTAGCCACACCCTGGTCCATTAGTGCATGCAACTGAGGTTGATGTTCAACCTATGGCTCCTCTTACTACTGAAGAGTACCAGCCTCATCCCCTAGAAATGGTTTTTTCGGTGAGATGTTCATTTTTTACATAATTGATTAGTACCTTCTCATTCATGTACATGTTGATAATTCTTGAGATAATTGACATTTTTTTTTATTCATAGAGAAGCATGGCAAAGAGGCTTGCTACAAGGTGGAGGACAGCAGAGGCACCTACACCCTCGACACCACAGGAACCTATACCCTCGACAGATGCAGTGAATCTTTGTTTTATTTACAATTGAGTCATATTTTAAATTTTCAAACTTTGTTATTGATGGATAGTACTAGTTCAGTTACCTGATCAAGAAATATTGTCATTGATTTGTAGTCGCTAGAGATGCACATTGGTCGTAGACAGAGCCGAAGAGCATTAGGGTTCGGGAAAAACAAGAGAAAATTAGAATTTTGATGTGTTAGTCCTGGACAAATATGTATTTTTATGTACAATCCGGAGTTAGACTATAGGGGCGCCGTCCAGGACAGAAGTACTTTTGTTTGCACATGTACATCAAATATGTTTTTGATACATGTACATTGACAGGCCATAGATAGGCCTTATATTTTTGTATTATAAATTTCATGGTATAAAAAATATTTCATATCAAGGCTCTTGAGATATTCATGGTTCAATCTTTTAAGTGTGATTATACATGTGTGGCGAAGAATGTTTCTATGTTTAATGTTTCCAATTTTTTATAGATTTTACGATTGTATGGAGATATCAGTTATAAATTTGATAACAATGCACAATTACAATAAATTACATAATGACAAAAATGTACATTTTAATTGTTTTTTACCACGATCCAATTGCATATACAATGTTATATTAACAATGTCAAATTGTATTAAAAAATATGTAACATAGGTCTAATACACATTTAAGCACCCAGCACAGCTAAACAACTAATCCAACTTGGTGGAATACAAAAGCACCTTACCCACATAACAACCTAACAAACGTTTAAAGGATGCATGAAATTGACACACTTAAATGATGCACCAGTGTGGTCTACATAAATAAAATCATTTTTTGGCATGATGTCTTTCATCTAACGAATACATGGGATACACATCAAACCTAAAAGTATTCGAGTATTATAAGGTTGATTCAAAATAATGGTTATGACTATATCCTGCACATTATGTATGTCCTACACATTATTTTATCATTTTGTTAATGTACATGGAATTTGATGAATGTCCTTGAGTAACAACTTTGAAAGAGATAAAAGTTATGTGTGATTAATGTACATGGAATTTTCAAAGCATTTGTAGCATGAAGATATATATATTTTGTAATAATGGTGTAATAGAATGGCCACTTGTGTCTAAACATAAACATGTTCCATCACATGGTTACTGACATAATGGTATTGTCTCCTCTTGCATTTCATCGTACAAATGCTCACATCTCTTATATGAGGGAAAGATCTATAATCGCCTTCAATCTTACCTTTATGTGAAAATTTTCACATTCACTTATTGAGCAAAACCCTAGTTTCCAAAATTGACAAAAAAAAATGATCCCTTGTCCATGGACCCAGAGTAGAGGGCCACTCTATCACTATAGCGATGTACTGAATCCAACGGAGCTGACGATTCATCGATCTGAGCAACGGTCATCAATCTATGGAACGTTGAATCCCACCTCCCACAGGCTTTTAGGGACACCCGTTGAATCCCTAACCAAGGCAGAGAGTGGAAACCGTGCATCAAAAAGGGATTTCAGTGGGTCGTGCAAGCATGTTTAGGTAGGTTCCATGTGGGAACGCTAGCCACATTTTCATGGTCAAGGAATTTTCAAAACCCAACCCATATGTGTAGAAATTGGACATTCACTTACTGAGCAAAACCTTAGCTTCCAAAATTGACCAAAATAATGGTCTCTTCTCCATGGAAGCAGATTAGAGGGCCACCCTAGCACTATCTCAATGTTTGAAATCCAACGGAGATGAAGGTTTGTCAATCCGAGCAATGGTCATGATTCTATGGCACGTTGAATCCCACCTCCTCCAGACTTTCAGGGACACCTGTTGAATCCCTACCCGAGGCATAGAATGGAAACTGTGCATCAAAAAGGACTTTTAGAGGTTCGTGCAAGCTTTTTTAGGCATGTATTATGTGGGAATTCTAGCCACACCTTCACGGTTGAGTAATATGCGAATTTGACCCCTATGTGAAAAATTTCACATTCACTTACTGAGCAAAACCATAGTTTCCAAAATTGACCAAAGTAATGGTCTCTTCAACATGGAACTAGATTAGAGGGCCACCCTAGCACTATCTCGATGTCCTGAATCCAACGGAGCTGATGGTTCATCAATCCAAGCAACGGTTATGATTCTATGGCATGTTGAATCCCACCTCCTATAGGCTTTCAAGGACACCTATTGAATCCCTACCCGAGGCATAGAATGGAAACCATGCATAAAAAAGGGCTTTCGGTGGGTTGTACAAGTGTGTTTAGGCATGTGTTATGTGGGAACACTAGCCATAGCTTCATGGTCGAGCAATATGCGAATTTGACCCCCATGTGCAAAAATTTCACATTCACTTACTAAGAAAAACCCTAGTTTCCAAAATTGACCAAAATAATGGTCTCTTGTCCATGGAACCATATTAGAGGGCCACCCTAGAACTATCCCGATGTCCTAAATCCAATGGAGTGGATGGTTCGTCGATCCAAGCAACAATCATGATTCTTTGGCACGTTGAATCCC
>LPNX010110336.1:229112-271021 GCA_001517045.1 Pseudotsuga menziesii | reverse complement strand
TGAGGAAACTAACACCAAATCCCCATCAACAGTTTTGAAGAGAAAGTGCAGTACTTGATTTTTCACACCGGAATTGGTGAGAGAAGCTACAAGCATGACTGAATGCTTTTGAATTTTAAGATATGAACCAAATAATATCATATCAGAAAGTAAATCAGATCTAAACAGGTTCAAAACAGATCCAAAACTGTGAAATGGAATCAAATCCCCAGCAGTAGTTTTGTAGGAGACTTGCGGTACTTGTTTCTTCACACCATTGATGAGAACAGCTACAAGCGGTACTGAAAGATTATGAATTTGATATATTAAACCAAGAAATATAAGATAAGATCTAAATAATATCATATCAGATCCAATAAGGTTAATATCATATTCAAATAAATGGCTAACCGAGACGGTGGGTGCACGGCTTTCTTCTTCTTCAAAATTCTGAATTTTGGTGCATGCAATCCTGCAGGAATTTGCTGGAAAAACTAGATCATGGGGAGCGAATGGATCACACTGGTAATCTGATATTTCTTCCAAAATATCCAAGGTATCACATATTTTCACACCAGCAGCAACATTAGAGGAAGAAAAATAAAATTTCTCTTCACTTTCGGAAGCAATTACTAGTAAATTTTGCACAGAATTTAAAGGAAAATCACCGGTGAATGTTTGCATGGAAGTGCAGCAGAATTTTTCTTCAATATCAGATATTCGAATGTCTTCTTCTGTTTCAGCAATATTAGAAGATGAGATATCAGATATCTCATGAACTTCCGGAGCATCAGGAGAAGGAGTCACTGCATGGAGACTGTCTTCAATTCAAATTGACTGTGTAAAAGTTTCTGCTTCTTCTTCATCTTGAACAACTTCATCAGAGAGAGTGGAGGCTGAGATTTTTGAGTAAAGAACTCTTGTGGTGCTGGATGTGATCTCCAAAGTGCTATTATGACCCTCATTGTGCTTGCCAAAGGTTCTGTCCAATTTTGTCCAGAGATCCTTTCGGTATTCAGGTAGTGCAAGCTAGGAGAAAGGGCCAGACATATTGCTCCAAAAGCTCCATCACTTTTATTCAGACAATTAATCAGAGATGAAATCATTTCGAAGTTGTACCTGCAAAACAAAAAAAATGATCCAGTAGGAGATCTGAGGAGGAGAAGTTCCTTGTCCACCGAGGCTCTGATACCATGTTAAATTTGAGCATATAGATCTGTAGACAAACACACAACTCACAAAGAAGATCTCACAATTTACTCAGCCATTGAAGAATGAAACAGTGCAAAAGAGTTGCAATTGTGAATGCTTTCATTAATCAAAAAAGTAATCCAGATAATAATTACAATGATGTAAAATGGCTTTAATAGCCACAAGAAATTCGAATCCACATGAGGAAGTTCGAATTGATGACTCTACTTGACTGTAGGTAACCAAGACTTGTCTAAATCACAATTGGAGTTCTAAAACACAACCAACTGTTACATTTAGTATTAAATAATGGTTAACTGACTGTGGTAGGTGAGAAAAGCACCCCACATGTGTGCAATTAATTAAATCATTATTTAACTGAATGTAGAGAGCTAGAACTGAATGTAACTGACTCCTAACTTGGCTTGACTAGTCATCAACTGAAGTTAACTGACCTTGGTTGGTTTCAGCACTCCCAGTTGCTTCCTAAATTGTAGGGATTGATCTAGGAGACTCCTAAACTTATGCAATCAAGTGCAATAAGTGGCAGTGAGCCTCAATTAGTGTTCCCCACACTTTGGTAACTGAAACATGTGCCCCAATTAGGTTAAGTTTAACCAATGGTGCTAATGACTATAAATAGACTGGATGGACTCCCGATTTAGACATATGACCAAATTTGGACAAGGGAGGATTAATAATCCTAACACCCACCTCCTATAGGCTTTCAAGGACACCTGTTGAATCCCTACCCGGGGCATAGAATGGAAACCGTGCATAAAAAAGGGCTGCCGATGGGTCATACAAGCGTGTTTAGGAACTTTTTATGTGGTAACACTAGCCACACCTTCACGGTCGAGCAATATGCAAATTTGACCCCCATGTGCAAAAATTTCACATTCACTTACTGATCAAAACCCTAGTTTCCAAAATTGACCAAAATAATGGTCTCTTCTCCATGTAACTAGATTAGAGGGCCACCCTAGCACTATCCCGATGTCCTAAATCCAATGGAGCCGACGGTTCGTCGATCTAAGCAACGGTCATGATTCTGTTGCACATTGAATCCCACCTCCTACAGGCTTTCAGGAACACCTGTTGAATCCCTACCTGGGGCATAGAATGGAAACCGTGCATAAAAAAGGGCTTTCAGTGGGTCGTACAAGCGTGTTTAGCCACCTATTATGTGGGAATGCTAGCCACACCTTCACGGTCGAGCAATATGTGAATTTGACCCCCATGTGCAAAAATTTCACATTCACATACTGAGCAAAACCCTAGTTTCCAAAATTGACCAACATAATGGTCTCTTCTCCATGGAACTAGATTAGAGGGCCACCCTAGCACTATCCCAATGTCTTGAATCCAATGGAGTTGACGGTTTGTCGATCTAAGCAATGATCATGATTCTATGGCACGTTGAATCCCACCTCCTACAAGCTTTCAGGGACACCTGTTGAATCCCTACCCGGGGCATAGAATGGAAACCGTGCATGAAAAAAATATTATATTTAAAGGTTTCAATGATCTCAGTACATGCACACTAAAGTCAACTTCATGAATCAACATGATTTAAAGCATAAGCCCACCGGATTTGAAAATTTTGAGTTGGACATTAGATTGATTCTGAATTGAGTTGTGACAGTAAGATAAGATTAGGGTTAGGATTAGGGTTTCCAAGGTAGGGTTATGGTTATGGGCCATGCATGTTAAACAATAAACCCTAGTTAGGAATAGGGTTTTCCAAGTTTGGCCTTCATTGGCATGAAATGCATTGTCTAGATTTGGCCCAAATCTCTTATTATCTTTTATTATCTTTTAAGTAGAAATTAAACTTTTAAATAAATAAAAAATGAGATGAAATTCCAACACTACTATGCACTACCCCTTTGGCAATGGAGATGCGGGTATAAGAGGTGAGCTGTTAGGAAGGAAATTATACAAGCCTTAAAACATAAGTTTATCATTTTAGCATCTTGTTTCCATCATCCTAGTTGTATATATCGGCTGAAAACATTGACAATATTACCTACTTGAAAAATTAGGGTTTTAGTCCTGTAAGAGAGCCTACAAAGAACTTTGATAGGTATGACCTATAGAGGTACATGTATGTATTATAATGTTATGTATATCATGTGAATGAGATCTTGAAATGTTCATATGATTGATATATATGGTTTATTGATCATACATAAAATTTGGCATGTTCATTAACTTGACATACAAGAGAATTTTTGACATATTTATAAACAACATTATGGAAAATTTCACATATCAAGAACAAAAAATTGACATATTAATAAGAAACATACATGGGAAAATTAAAATTATGATACATACCTCATCATGCTAGATCCCACGTAATATCATACAACCAAGGCCTCCAGATCATCTCTTATGATGATGGTCTCCATTAGTCTCTTGTGCTATGTATCTGGTAAGAAGTAGCGTACAAGAACACAAAATTGACATATTCATAAGAAACATACATGGGAAAATTAAAATTATGATACATACCTCACCATGCTAGATCCCACCTAATATCATACAACCAAGGAATTTGGATCATCTCTTATAATGATGGTCTCCATTAGTCTCTCGTGTTATGTATCCGGTAAGAAGTAGCGTACAAGAACACAAAATTGAAATATTCATAAGAAACATATGTGGGAAAATTACAATTATGATACATACCTCATCATGCTAGATCCCACCTATTATCATACAACCAAGCCCTCCAGATCATCTCTTATAATGATGGTTTCCATTAGTCTCTCGTGCTCTATATCTAGTAAGAAGTAGCATACCTTCGATGAATTCCGACTAGGCATTGTTCGTACCTGGAGGTTTGTACCAATGATTAAGTTGGTAAAGTGATACACACTTGCACCTGGTTTGTAATCCCTATAAACATATCCACCCTTCTTTCTTGCATTGTTTTCATGTGTAAGATATTCACCTTTAACAACCATAGACCCAATGGGGAAGTGGTTGTTTTCATCATTAGTCATGGACATAATTAGGGTTTGCTTTCCCTCTATACAACGTGCCAACCAGTAATCACCACCCCATTCACTATATTTTGAGGCAACCACTACGTATATGTGTCCTGCATAGTATGATTGTAGGTATATGATCAAATATTTTTCATGTGATACAAGGCTATTAATGTGAGTTTCAAGACTACATAAATTTTACAAAAAAATGTTAAGGAAATTCATCATACCAGGTTGTACAAGGTCTGATACATGATCAAAATCTATAGAAATAGACGATTGGTCTTCTTCCAACGGAGTTAACTCAACAATTGCACGCTAATAAAGTGTAAGTGATATGCGATCCCATCCATCAACCCAATCCAATGATTCACACACATACCAGTCACCATCACAACAAGGCGGGCAAAAACAAGCGAGCTTTTTGGTCCAAATTTCAAATACTGGGTTATCAGAGCTTCGAACCGAATGAAAGCCACGAGTCCCAAGAACAGTATTGCATTCCCATGCATGTGAACGATTTATGTCTACGACCTCCCAAAAAAATCTCTCCACATGTCTCTTTCTTGTGGATTCTACTTGCATAGCTGATTCCTCTCCCATTACTGACATGCACCACCTGACTATAGATTGAGCATTTCGAATAGTAGATATTGTAGATAATTTCAATTCCTCTCTTCGTAGGGATGTTTTGACACATGCTCTGGCTCCATCATGCTCTCCTTTACCATGCCCAGTCTCAAAATAGTTCCACATATGTGGAACTTTGTAGTTTTTATGCAATGAACACAGCCATTGAAATATGCGTGCATTTTTTAACTAACCAGCACATCCATCAGACCAAATCCAGTGTCGATCCATCTGTATGTTCCTACCTTCAAATGATCATAGAACATGCTGAAGCAATGACGTACATAGTGGAAGTCATGGCACCTATCATCTTATGTAGAAGTGATATTCCTTTAGAATTTCTCTTTGCTCTTCACTGCTATTTGGGCCATGCCTATATGTGATATGCACCATCAAGGAAACCTCCTCAGAGTGATAATACTGACTTTGGATCTCATTTTGAGGTTGCAGAGTGTAGTTCTTGGCAAAATCAACAACTGAAAGTATAGTACCACGAGGAAATGTATCTCTGCATATTCTAAACTTCTCATCCTACCATCGTGCCAAGTGGACATGCTGAACATATTGACGTGTCTTTTCAATAAATTCCTTGACAAAGACACTAACTTGTACCTGTTGACACAAAATGATCTCAATATCAGGATTTTGTAAGTAAGGAATGAAATGCAACCGTTCAAACATAAATTTATAGATAAATGCATGTACCTGAGATGTCAAGAATTGTATTTTTTTGCTTTCTTTCCCTGGGACTATTTCATAGCTGATATATTTGAATCTTTTCATGTCTGTAACCATATTCCCAAATTCATTGTCTATAGTCTTATGCATACATTGGCTCAATAATGCCATTCCAGCACAGTTGGAGCAAGTTCCATCCAAACAGGATTTTGCATAGTAAGTTTTCCCCTCAGGCCTATTGCACATGATACTATGAATGAATTCTCTTGATGAGGTCGGTGGTATTATCAAGGAGCAATCCTACACATGGTTAGTGTGCAACACATGATGAATGTACAAAAATGTTTCATAGTAATATTCATATTCTACATGGTATCTACAACAACAAGTGTTACGAAGAGTATTTATTCTAACATACCAGGGCTTACATTTCTCAAAAGATCTTTGCCCCAAATTCAATTGTCTATGTTCATTCCTAAATTTCTCGTATAGTTCTGTATGTGTTATATCAAGAAGATGCTTAATATGTGGTTCATGGTCCTTTGAAACCCTTCTTAGTTTTAGTACATCCTTCTGGTTTGAAGAAGGCCTTGTGTGATCATGCCAAAAACTCTACACTAGTCCCTTTACTGCATCAACTAGCTTCATGTCACGATGTGGCAACCGACCAATAAAGGCCCAAAAATCTATCTGGGTGGTTGTGTCAAGATGTTCTCTTCTAATAGAATACCTATGGAGGGTTTTTACATTCAAATTAACTAGTTTAGATATAGGCTTGAGAAAATGAAGGACCCTGGTGTTCTTATTTACAATTGTTTGTGACAACACATGATGAGCCGCGTTGCGGTCCTTTGACCGTGTGTTCTTACCAGTTTTACCAAAGGCATCTACTAAGCTTTTAAATATATGAGAACTTGGTCCAGAAGGCTTTATCATCTTTATCCCTAACAATTTCCTAACAATATTCATGCCCCTAGATTTTAACAATGATAAAAATAATCTACATTTATTTCCATCACATTTAGAAACAAATTATTTATTTAGTATCTGTTGAGTTTGATAAGCAATACTACGTTTAGATAGCGTACCTTCAATGGAATTGAGGAGTCCTTCATCAACTTGTATACGCTTCGGAGTTCTTTGACGTGTGCTTTCTAATGAAGGTAAGGGGGTTGGATTTCTATCATCTAGTGCATCAACAATGCGCTCTGGCGTTTCAGTAGCAACTTGTTGTCCTTCATTCTCTTCCTGGTAGTTGGATGGTGGAAGTCCAAAATCCTCATCGATGGTCCGGATAATATTTTCTTCTTCAACAGTAGGCTCCATGTCCAACGCCTCTTCAACAGTAGGCTCCATGTACAATGCCTCTTCATGAGCTTTGTCTTGAGATGGTAACTTATCACTTTGACTTGATGTGGGATTTGAAACATTCCATAATGAGCACCTACGTTTTGCTTCTTGAATACTTCCATGGGGTGCTTGTTCAACAACTATTGTGGAAATTGAAGGTCCCTCTAGTGAATGCTTCCTTTTTTTTGTGCTGGATTAATAGGATGAACCGCCATATCCTCTATAATTGGATTTGGATTAGTTTCCAAAGAAGGCCTCCGATTCATCATGTCTATTCTTTTCTTTTCTTTCTCTTCTTCGATGACTTCTTGAGGTCTCTTCTTCCTTGCTGATTTTCTTCCTCAGTTACGTACATTCCCCATCACCACAATTATCAATGTCAATATAGTTTGTTTTTGTTGCTCCTCAATTACAACCTTTGAAACCTTTAACTTGCTTTATAACTATTGATCCTTGAAGGTGCTTTAATATTCCTTCTCAATTGTTCATATTTCCCATCAAAATAATAATGAATGGGAAAATTTACCTTTGGTTCTCTTGAATAATAAGCAAATGAAAGTTAAATCACAAATTGTTCCTCAAGTTGATTTTCTTGTACAATTGTGTATATCCACCATCACCATGAAATGACATTGAAGCTTGATATCTTATCCTGTGTGCTCCTCAACCATGAAAGATATCCTCAATGTTGCACTTGCATAACAAAAAGAATGATGGAGAATGTGTAAATTGTGAGTATTTTCACAGGCGGGCTCGTGCTCCTGAAAAAAACACACGATAATAGGATAAATTCATAAAAATAGAGTGAAGTTGCTCTCGGACAAAAACAATTCACTATTTTTACAGTCCCAAAACACGCATGCGTTATATAGAGTAAAAACAAGTACGCAGTTTGTTTAAGTATAACGCGCACGCTATATGGTTAATCACAATTAATAGAGTGGGTGCACAGCGAGGGCAACGAATAAGATCATAACTTCCCAAATGTTTTCTATGGCTAGCAACAAAACAAATGTTTTTAGTGTTCCCTTCTTTTCATGCATATAAATGTTTCTCTCTATAGCCCCAATAATCCCTACATATCCCTATCTCTTTCTAAATATACCTCCCTCATTCTCTTTGCATCCCTCCCTATATGTTCCTTTTTCTCCCTTACTCCATCCCTCCATACTAATGGTGATGAAGACGATGATGATTATCATGATGGTGATGATGATGATGATGGTAATGATGATGACGATGGTGATGATGATGTTCATGATGTTGATGGTGGTGATGATGATGATGATGATGAAGGTGATGATGATGATGATGATGAGGAAGGTGATGTTGATGTTCATGATGTTGATGGTGATGATGATGTTAATGTTGATGATGACAATGGTGATGATGATGTTGATGATGTTGATGTTGATGATGACGATGGTGATGAAGATGATGATGATGATGAAGATGGAGATGATGATGAACATGATGATCATGCCTCTTTTGATGATGATGATCAATGATCAATGATCATGGTGATGATGATGGTGATGATGATGATGATGAAGATGTTTATGATGATAAGGAGGAGGAGGATGAGGATGGTGACGATGGTGATGATGATGGCGATGATGATGATGATGTTGATGATGATGATGATGATGATGATGACAACGACGGTGATGATGATGTTCATGATGTTGATGGTGAAGATGATGATGATGAGGAGGAGGAGGATGATGATGAGGATGATGACGATGATGTTGATGACGATGATGATGACGATGCTGGTGATGATGATGTTCATGATGTTGATGGTGATGATGATGATGACAATGATGATGAGGATGAGGATGATGATGACGACACTGGTGATGATGATGTTGATGGTGATGTTGATGATCATGTTGATGATGTTGATAATAATGTTGATGTTGTTGATGATGATGATCATGGCGATGTTGATGATGATGATCGATGATCAATGATCATGGTGATGATAAGGATGAGGATGGTGATGATGAGGACGAGGATGGTGATGATGATTGATGATCAATGATCATGGTGATGATGAGGATGAGGATGGTGATGATGATGATGATGATGTTGATGTTGATGATGATGACGACAATGGTGATGATGATGGTGATGATGATGATCATGTTGATGATGATGAGGAGGAGGAGGAGGAGGATGACGACGACGATGATGATGATGTTGATCATGATGACGACGATGGTGACGAGGATGTTCATGATGATGATGATGATGATGATGAAGGAGATGCTGATGATGAGGATGGTGATGATGATCGATGATCAATGATCATGGTGATGATGAGGATGATGATGGTGATGATGATTGATGACCAATGATCATAGTGATGATGAGGATGAGGATGGTGATGATGATGATGATGAAGGTGATGATGATGATGATGATGCTGTTGATGTTGATGATGATGATGACGATGGTGATGATGATGTTCATGATGTTGATGGTGATGATGAGGAGGAGGAGGAGGAGAAGGATGATGATGATGAAGATGATGATGATGATGATGATGGTGATGATGATGTTGATCACGATGACGATGATGGTGACGATGATGTTCATGATGATGATGAGGAGGAGGAGGAAGGCGATGCTGATGATGAGGATGAGGATGGTGATGATGATAGATGATCAATGATCATGGTGACGATGAGGATGAGGATGGTGATGAAGATCGATGACCAATGATCATGGGGATGATGAGGAGGAGGATGGTGATGATGAGGAGGAGGAGGAGGAGGAGGAGGAGGACGATGATGAGGATGATGATGATGATGATGTTGATGTTGATGATGATGACGACGATGGTGATGATGATGTTCATGATGTTGATGGTGATGATGATGATGACGACGATGGTGATGATGATGTTCATGATGTTGATGGTGATGATGATGATCATGTTGATGAGGAGGAGGAGGAGGAGGAGGAGGATGATGAAGATGATGATGATGAGGAGGAGGAGGAGGAGGAGGATGAAGATGATGATGATGATGACGATGGTGATGTGATGTTGATCATGATGACAACGATGGTGACAATGATGATGATGATGAGGAGGAAGGTGATGTTGATGATGAGGCTGATGATGATGATGATGACGACGACGATGATGATGAGGATGATGACGACGACGACGATGATGTTGATGTTGATGATGACGATCGTGATGATGATGTTGATGATGTTGAGGTTGATGATGAAGATGATGATGATGGAGATGATGATGAACATGATGATCATGGCGATGTTGATGATGATGATCGATGATCAATGATCATGGTGATGATGATGGTGATGATGAGGATGAGGATGGTGATGTAGGTGATGATGATGATGATGAATATGTTTGTGATGATTAGGATGAGGAGGATGAGGATGGTGATGATGGTGATGATGATGGCGATGATGATGATTATGATGACGACGATGATGATGTTGATGATGATGATGATGATGATGATGATGGTGATGATGATGTTCATGACGTTGATGGTGATGATGATGATGAAGATGATGATGATGATGAAGGTGATCATGATGACGAGGATGATGAGGAGGAGGAGGATGATGAGGATGATGTTGATGTTGATGATGATGATGATTACGACGACGATGACGCTGGTGATGATGATGTTCATGATGTTGATAGTGATGATAATGATCATGTTGATGATGATGATGATCATGTTGATGATGATGATGAAGGTGATGATGATGATGATGATGATGATGATGATGACGACGCTGGTGTTGATGATGTTCATGATGTTGATGGCGATGATGATGATGAAGATGATGATGATGATGACGATGGTGATGATGATCATGGTGATGTTGATGATGATGATCGATGATCAATGATCATGGTAATGATGAGGATGGTGATGATGATTGATGATCAATGATCATGGTGACGATGAGGATGAGGATGGTGATGATGATCGATGATAAATGATCATGGTGACGATGAGGATGAGGATGGTGATGATGATCGATGACCAATGATCATGGTGATGATGAGGATGAGAAATGACCAATGATCATGGTGATGATGAGGATGAGGATGGTGATGATGATGATGATGAAGGTGATGATGATGATGATGATGATGACGATGGTGTTGATGATAATGATGTTAACTACAACACGCACGCATTTGGATTTTATAAATCACGCGCGCATTTGGCTTTAATAAATTGCGCACGCGTTTGGCTTTACTAAATCGTGCTCACGTATTGGTTAAATTCAAAAAAAAATTCCCACCAAATGACAAGGCTGAGCCTCCACCCATGCTTTCATGGAATTCCTATGCCTATGTGTCTGCTTTGTACTTTGCTTCGAATTCAACATGCCTATGCCTTGGAGTATGATAAACCATGGCTAAGCATTATATCCAAATTTCCAATATGCTCGTGTTTAGCGGTTCGTCTAACTATGCTACACACCTCCATTTTTTATGAGATTTTAGAAACAGATATGGTTTTTTTTGCAAATTCTACTAATATGTAAATTTTAACAAGAATACATATTTTTTCTATTTTTTTCTTATTTATCTTCTATCATCACTCTTCAACTCAATAAACACACTGTTAGTGTTTTGTCCATATCTCTTTCATTTCTCAACCATTTAAAAAAAAATTGTATGGTACACTAAAGAACACCAACCTCTACATGCTATATAAAAACCACTTCCAAATAATTGCATTAAGACATTCAAACGCTGCACCCACAATTGACGTGCCATTTTCGAGGTTTGATCTCTTAGATAATTAAAAACAAATTTAAAAATATAATTTTTATTATTGAGAAAATAGTCGTGCACTAGTCCTATATGTTCTCTATATGTATATCGGTTTTCGTAAGTTTATTGCATCATTTAGACACTCAGACGCTACACCCACAAAAACATATACCTTATAATTTGTCCCAAAAATAAAGAGTGCCCATTAAAAAATATCTAACTGTATATAGTTAACAACATTTTCAATAGAAAAAAACTATATATTTTGGAAGGTCATTCAATTTCCTACATTTCTTGTTTTAACTGATCGCAAGATTCATTGTGTAAGTGTCTCAAAATATCCATGCAAGTTGATGGATGTCTGTTTTTTCAGTTTTGTATTGCATCTAATGCACCAAAAGAGACCCTCAACTTCTTGCACACACCCTTTTCTGTTTCATTTCCAGTTTCTCATTTTAAGTAATATAGTTGGTCCCTATGATCACTGTTATGTTCTTTGTAATTCTGAATAACATTGTCATTTAAGAAATAAGTTGACCTGAGCCTTAGCACAACATAGAATAAAAAATCTCGATAGCCTCTACAAAATCTCTCTAAAACACTGGCACATGAAAGTATTTGAGAATACATATTTTGAATTTTCAGAGTTCATCATAGTAGTAGTGAATCTTCTAGAGTATACAATATGTTAAGAGTTTTCAAGTCGTCATTTCCTCAATGCCTTGCTTTGGTCTGAACTCAAAGGAAGGAATAGGGAGAGGTGTAGTGAGTCCATTCATTCCTTAGCACCTGCACGACTCCTCGTCCAAGATCCAATAAACACAAGGGCCTCGAAAATGAGTTGAAACAATGGGATCAGAATTAGGCTTCCTAATTTATTATTTATTATCAGAGCTGCTTAGGCTATTACTATCGGTCCTTATGGCATGCTTACACATTCTCCAAATGGGCTTTTCAGTAATGTCTCACAACCTAAAACCTTAACGGAGTGTAAGTTCCTTTCAGTGTAATTACTCTATCTATTAAGGGTTACTCTGTCTAGGGTTACTGCTAACACTCATGGGCTCACCCTCAATCAATAACTCTTCTTATGGTGTAAGTGAGGAGAAGCAGGTGTAATTTTGTTAAGAGTTTTGAATTGTTTTGAAAGTATGTTTCCCTGTGCACTGACATCACGATTTCTAGTCCCCTATCTTCCTTAATTCTGAGTATGACAAAATAATGACTATCACCAATTAGGCAGATTATAGAAATCAACATTTTATGCCTTTAATGTATTATAATTTAGAAGTGTTATGCACTCGTGCTTGCATTAGACTTATTATAAGATATAATTTATAAATAGCCTATGTTCTAAATTTTTATCTATTTTATTTTATTTATGTGCTTTTTAAATGACATCCTTTTTTATATTATTGAAGTTGCTGCATATTCCCTCCTGCTTTACTGGTACTACCTGCCAAGCCTGGGGTGAGCTTTGTTCGCTATTAGTCAATTGCCATCCAGCCAGACCTCCAGTTATTAGACCTGTATATCTTTCTATTTCGGCTCTCTCTTAGCCTCCACACATGAGGTGAAGTGGGGGGGCCTCGCATTGAGCTACCAATGGCTTCATTCACACCCAGATGCCCCTTTGGCGCACATGGTTAGGTAAATTTACCCGAGCTCTGTTAATCTGTAATTAATTATCCAGTATGCTTGTCTTATCAACATTTTCAAAGTTTTAAAAACTGCCGCTAATTCATAATGCCGGGAACCCATCCAAATTTAGATTTTCATCCAACTCAGTTCAATTTTTATGATGTCACTAATTCATTCAAATTCAAATTTCCAATTTACCTGACTAGCTGGCATATTGCTATTAATTTGTATGTGACCGCAGCTTTGCAAAATGGGTGAAAACACTGATTTGTACACCGTACAAGGACGCTTTGTCAGAGAGCTAAGGCCAAGCCCAGGCTGAACCACAATTTTCTCCAAGGCCATCATGATTGCATGCACTTGGGCTAAAAGCGTGCTCAGAGCGCGCTTTTTCCCTTCATGTGCGGAGGCTATCTTTCTCTCCGCCTTAAAGCCACCCTCCAACACCATCAGCCTACCAACAGCCTACCAAACAGGGACAGGATTTCATACACTATGATCCATGACATCTTTCATATATAGAGGCCAGCGCACCTTATTCTTTTTCCTGCTGTTCCTGCCACGCAAGGAAGAAAAGTCTACCACACGCTTCTATAGCAGATCTTGGTCTCAGTGGTGAATATCCAAGTTGAAGGGCTTTATGGCCTTACACATCTTTATTCCTCTTACGTACATTTAAGGGGTCAGCCTTATTGAATAGATGCTGCGATATACAATTCACGGTGGATTATGTGCTTTTTAAATGACATCCTTTTTCAGATTATTGAAATTTTAACCTGTCTATTCATACGCGTGGGGTTAGCCTTATAGAATGGATCTCGCGATACACAATTCACGGTGGATTATATTTAGTAGTTTTTTTAAAATTTATGTACCTTTTAAATGACATTCTTTTTCATATTATTGAAGTTTTAACTTGTGTATTCATAATCCTATAGGCTGCGAATATTTTAGTTAATGAAAGCAGGGCAATTAAGTTTGGAGATTTTTTTTGTCCCTACTTGCAAGTACAATACTAGTAATAAACAAAGATCCAGGATTACTTTTGTGGGGACCCATGCTGGTGCATGTTTCAAGCTCTTGACTTTTTCTTTTGAATTGTATTTGTGGATTTGTTATCCTTTTCATATGTAAAAACTTTATAAAAAAGCAAAAGCTAACTGAAGACAAATTCTAAGCCTTCCAATGATACAAACAAGTACAAAAACCTGCATGCATGTTAGGAAAACAATGAGCTAACATATTTGTGGATGGAAAATATCTTGAAGAAAATTGGTCAACCTGGTCAACTAGCTCTGGATCAATCGGATCAAATGCAACTGTAGCCCGAGGCTCTATAAATGACTGTGCTATTCACTCTGTAGCTTCTACCGTTACGCGTGCTTTTGTATCTACATCGGACTAAAGGTTTTCAACTTTTTTACACCTTTACTATGATAGTAGCCTCAATTGAAGTCCCTATCCTAACGGATACGGATGCAGTAGATCCATAGCCCGTGGTATTTCTTCCAGTTTCATTTCCTGTTTTAGAGCGGACATCATAAGTATAGGCAAGGGCAGCTCACCCAGTAACCCTTCCTTTTCAATAGCTAGTAGCGCCCCTTGCAGGTCGAGATAGAAAACCCATTGGATAGCCATAGCCCCCACCTTCCCTTCACACGGTTCCAAATGCATTTGATCCGGAGTCTTTTGATATACCTAACGAATCGGAGCTCCATATATCTTCTACTTATTCCTTATAATTGAATAACAGGAGTTCGGCGAAGTCCCCAAATACTTACCACGCCTTACTTATTATTATATGATGGAGGAGGGTTAGTTCCCTGATCTTGCTTGACCTACACTTTGCTAGAAGGTAAGGAATAACCTTCCCGAAGCGTATGTGTGCTGGATCGGGCTTACACAATATTGAGCCTCTCTTCCACGATGATGTCTCGAAGGCCAATGCGCAGGCCTGTTCTCCATTCATCCTTTCAGCCTTCAAGTAAGTTAATAGTCCTTTAAGACAGATATAGAAGATATACTTTAAGGGATGATTCAGATATAGAGGCAAAGCGATAAAAGGCCTGGCGGCTGAAGAGCGAGTACGAAGCACTGACAACTACAAGAACCCTTCTCATTCTAGGTAGGGTGACTGATCGTTCCAAAAGAGCCATGCTTTTTTTCTCTGGAGGTCAGTAGGCAATCAATAGGATTTACCTGCCTAATATTCCTTCCCTCCTCTTCAGTAATAACGTGATATTTTAGAACTCCCGCCCCCCCTAAATGAATGCCTCCCCTAACGAATTATGTTATAATTTTCAGGAGTGTTTGTAGATGCGATATATCCCATGCCTGCCTATGCATGGGAGGTATTCATTAAAGTAATACAGTGTTGGGCAGAAGCTTCATACACCAGTTTCCCATCCATCAGAATGACTCTCGTTGATGAAGCCTCTGTAGCCAGTTATAGTAACGCGATACCAAGTCCTTAACATGTCCGTGTGCCCTTCGATCGTCCCTATTTCTTTCTCTTAGGATCGATACCTACCTTCCCCCCGCTACTATAAGTCAGTCCGTTAGGGTAGGGGGAACTTGCGTGGAAACTACTATACAATTAGATGGTAGGGTCGGCGCCATATATGTAATGTCTTGAATGATCATAGCAAGGTACGATGATAGAAGAAAAACATGAACGGTTGGTAAATGAGACCTTGCTCCACAAGTTCAACATGATATAACACGGATAACAAAGAGAAAAATCAGGCTGAGAGACTAGCCAACCAAAACCGTCGAAGAGGCAGCTCTCGCATATGATCGCGCCGCATTCAGATTCCACGGATCCAGGGCTCTCTCAACTTCCCGCTCAATTTCTCTTCCAATTCAGTACATGAACCACCCGTTGATCACCTAGGGCACAAAAGGAAGAGACTCCTTTACAAGAGGGGAATGTCCAGAAATTGCAGGCTCTTTTAACAATTAGGACAGCATGGCCCTCACACTCACACGTATCAAAGTGGTAACATGAAATTGTGGTTACTTTCTTTGGAAAAGTCCACAAAAAGGCAAGCTGCACATAGGCTGGACATCATTATTATAACAGAAAACCCCAACAAAATTTTAATAGTATCGCTGAGTTTGATAACTACCAGACATTATGGGTTACAAACACATAGGACTTGCATGGTAATTGCATGGGTGAAGAGGAAGTCACATGCTCGTCAAAGAAAAACCTAAACAAGGTAGCAGAAGCATCAAAGTGTTAGCAATTGCAGTGACTTTCTTTGGATGAGTCAGGGAAGAGTAAATATCACATAGGTTGGATGTCATTATTATAACTTAAAAACCCAAACATATTTTTCCATGATTCTTGAATTTAATGGCTACGAGGCAATATTAGTTAAAAATGATATAGGAGTTTGGTGATAATTACATGGAAAGAGGAGGAAGTCAGCTGCATGGAAAGGAAATCTGAAAATCCTAAACAGTAAAGCTGCAAACAAGATTCAATTAAACAATATATACATATTGAAATTGAAATCATCATGAAAAGCTTTGCTCTTGTGAAATCGGACTTAAAAAAAACAAAACAGAGATCTCAAAGGCTATAGACAAAATTCAAATATGGCATAAACCGGACATTATATCTCAAAAGAAAACCAATAGAAAAGTTAAAACCAATATCTGCAGCTATCATTAGAGCGAATCGATTGTTCAATTTCAAGTTGCTGACCTGTCACTTTGGGACTTTACTTTGGGACTTTACTGACAGTGTCCCTCCATGACAGAGTTGCCCCCATCGACCCTCCCTGGATCAGGGTCGATGGGCCAATTTCATCGGTTTCACTTCCAGCAATTTAAAGGGCTCTCCACAAACTTTTGCGCTTCATCCAACAAATTCATAGGTTTATAGTAAAATGTAATTGTGAATATTGTGTTAGGTGCATATTTCTTTTTGAAGATGTCATTGTCGATGAACACTCAGATGTTTATTTATATTGCAAAACTATCATATCCATTTTATTATTGGTTATATGTTTTATAGGATGGCACCTGAGGTTATGGAGCAACTTCATGGATACGATTTCAAGTGAGCTGCCCATGCTTTTCTTTTACATTTGTATGTTTCCTGCAAGGTTAGTACTTAGCTAAATGATTGTTTTGTTTATCAGTTGTCAACAGCATTCTGTAGAGGAATAATGGAACGAATGAAATCTCAAGTTTGTAAAACATACTGTAAAGGGGAAGAAAAAACACCCTAGCACTCTAATTGAGATATAAAATTCTGATTTTATGATTCTGTGGGTCTCTCGAAGAAATAATTTGATTTTAATCATTCTAATTTCTAGCTCAACATATGCCTATTTCTTTCTCGTTTGGTGTATGAAGGTCTTGGTTGAACAGATTGGAGTTCCAAGTCTGAAGAGAGGTGATGAAAGTGTCACTGTCAATGGTGGTACAATGAAATTACATGAGTGTTTATGCCCATGATCTGCTCTAATGAGATATTTAGCATTTAAAATTCTTGCTTTTTTATACCAATGCACTTTATAATGGAGTTATATCTACTAATGGTTGAGCCTCATCTTTAGATTTTTTATGAATAGTTATAGGTAACTGTGATTGTTGTAAAAAAGGGTCATCCTCATTGGAGTGATGGATCTATATAATGTGTCATGGTTTTCTTTATGATCCCACTTTATCACATATTTATGAAATAAGCTCTATGCATCATTAGTTTGTTTTGGATATTTCCAATCTGGTTTTAACATGTTTGTAGTGCTTTCTAACCATAGTAAACATGTATGTGTAGAGAGCCATTATGTTTTAATTAATACCTATAAAATGAATGCCAAGTTATTAGAATCAAATAAGTAATAGTGAATGGGTGTTTTTATGCCAAAGTAGTAGTATATTATGTGTGTTAACCTATACCAATAGTATGGCGTGTACATGCTTTTGCAACATCTCTTCATTTAAGTTTGAATACATTTTTCCATTTACTTGAAGAATTTAGTATTATTAAATGCTACAATACAGAGCAAATTATATTTTATTTAGTATTACCATTTAGTATTAGGGTTAGATTAAGAAATATTTAAAAAAACCAAAATTAGGAGTTTTTTAGGTCCATTGACTCACACACGTTGACATAGAAAACTTGTCCGGTTCATGTAAGGATTCAACCAATTTCAGTTGAGTTGACTGGTTCAGTATCGAACTAGCCACTTGATCCAATATGTAGGCTGACTTGGATTGGTTCAACTTCAACTTGGTCAACTTAACTGAGTGGATTAGATTATGTTTAGTATTACCATTTAGGGTTAGGGTTAGATTAAGAAATATTAAAAAAAACAAAATTAAGAGTTTTTTTTAGTCCACAAACTCACACACGTTGACACAAGAAACTTGGTCGATTCAGGTCAAGATTCAACCAAGTTCAGTTGAGTTGATTGGTTCGGTACCGAACTGGTCACCTGATCCAATATGCAGGATAGCTTGGCTCGGTTCAAGGTCAACTTGGTCAATTTGACCGAGTTCGAGTCTGAGTTGATCGATTTTCAAAACAGGGATCCTAACAGGGCTACAAATCAAATTAAATGGGAGTAAAGGGGGAAAATGTTGAGCAATTTCCTTTTGGGAAATGGGGAACTAGGGGCATCTTTCCCCATTTTATACAACCTGTATCTAGTAACTAATCCTTAATGCAAGGGACTAGGATTTTCTAGGAAATCTTTTCACAATGTTTTGGAATTAGGTGGGTGAGCTACATATCCCATATTTTTGTCAATATGCTTGTACATTTAGAGGATCCACCAAGGAAACAACAACAAAGAAAATATCTACTCAGCTTAAAGAAAATGGCTCT
Organism: Pseudotsuga menziesii; assembly: GCA_001517045.1. NCBI lineage: Eukaryota > Viridiplantae > Streptophyta > Pinopsida > Pinales > Pinaceae > Pseudotsuga > Pseudotsuga menziesii. The sequence goes on along the minus strand of LPNX010110336.1, from coordinate 251,925 downwards.
CATAAAACATAACTACTTTGCCTCAAAGAAAATAGTGTTGAACCATTTCTCCATGTATTACTGAGATTAGACATCATATGTTGGATTTAAAAAAATATTATTGGCTTGTTAGACTATATAACTCCCTTTTAAGAGGTACACTTGGAAGTTTTTATTTTGACTTTGATCATTGTAAGCGTGATGTGGTCTTTTGCATTGCATTTAGGACAATTACATTTTAGAAACGTTTTTTATTGTATAATCAAGTATCAAGTATGGAAAAGGTCACCTCACCAACACTTAGGGAAAGACTCATTGTTTTCCTCAAATTTATAGTCAGATTTCAAGAGATGTATGCATTCATGGCTCCAAAACTAGTCATATTATTTTCTTACTCCTATTTGACGTTTTAGAAAATATATCTGATTTAACTTCTGAAGCTTTTCCATATAATTGAAATACAAGGGATTTCTAACTTTCCATTCACTGAGATATAAATTGGTCAAATTCAACAAAAGTTAAATTATTAATTTGTGGATACATAATACATGCAATACTAATTGAAGAGTCGAAGTTTATATAGTGGATAAGGTGGTAATTTTTTACTTTGTTAGAAATTTATTTTAAAGCTTGTTCATAGCTTATTCTTTGCAGACCAAAACACAAGGGCTTTCAAAGGGGTTGCAATTATTTATAATTCACGTGTAGGGGAATATGTATTTAGTTTTATCACATCATCACTTGTCATTCAGGTACTTGTTTATGCTCTAGAGTCTAGATATCCTTGAAGTTGACTTAATGCCAAGTATTCTACATAGATACTGAAATTGAGTGACAAATGGAAATTGCTATTGGATATTTGCAAATTGATATCTATTTGTAGATGACTATTGACATCATAAAATGCAATAAAACTGCATGTTTATTTGTAAGCATGCAGTGTATTTTGCAATAATTATAATTTAACTATTATTTCAATTTGTATTGAAGGTAGTTCATATTTTTCTCCATTTGTCATATGCAGGTTGAGAGTGGAGATAAAGAACTCTGCAGTGTCTATGTTTCCACGAATCATCTCTATATTGTTGAAATTTTCTTCATTAACTCTAAATATATCATTCAATCCAAACTTGTGTGTTCATGAAGGCATAGGTTGGAAGATACACATTTTCCTCTCATTATTGTTCATTATGGATGGTGTATATGTTTCCAATGTATATTTCATTCTATTTTGGGCTTTGTTCCATATATCTAGGGATGATACTTTATCCTCTTCCTTTAACTATCCAAAACATGTTCTTTACATGTTGTTTTATGTTGTAGTTGCTCCTAAATGATTTGTCCATCCTAACTTCACTTGGAATATGTGTTGATTTTATATCCTAGCTTCACTAGAGACATGCATTGGGACTTTATATATTGTGCATCTATAGCAATGGGAAGTAATCATAGGAGGAATGATAAGATTAATAGTGTGGTATGGTATCCCAATACATGGATATGCTACTAAAATAGTTACACTTGCAATTATTGTAGTCATCACGTAGATAACAACCACAAGCTAAAGATGACACATGGGACATGACACTGAAATGACTGGTGATATTAATGTATAGTGAGCGAGGATGCTAACACATCAATCTAGATATTTTCACTTCAAAGCCAGATTGTAGATTGGAAAACCTTTTGGAGGGTGTAATTCCCAAGTTCAAATCCTATTGGTGACATGTTTGAAGCCATATCTATGTGCATGGTTTTCATAAATTGCTTGATTATATCTTTTGAACTTACACAATCTATCCTTCTTTTCCAATGATTAGATACTCAAAGGTATGTGTTGGTATTTTTTTACTATTACAGAGGACTCTATAAGTTAGGTTCTCAAATTATTAAAGGGTGCTAACTCAAGGGAAGAGCGTCTGCTTTACAAGCAGGAGGTTGGTGGTTTGATTCCTCCGTGCCCTAATGATATTGCAATATCGGTTAAAAATGAATAAATTAGCGACAAAAAATGAGAGATAAGTGACCAAATAAAATGACAAAAGTTTTCATATAAAATGACTAAAAACAACTCAATTAGTGACAAAAAAATGACCAAATCTCACATATAAATGATCAAATAACAGTTTTGGTGGCTAATTTCTGGTGTAAATTTGGAAGCAAAAATTGACACATATTTAGAAGTAAAAAGTGGTGCAAAATGGGATGATAAAGTGGTAGCACAAATGGACGCAATATTGGATGCTAATCTGGATGCAAATATGGTGTTAACAAGGATGTCATTTAGGAAGCAAAAGAGCATGCTCTCTAGGAAGCAAAATAGGACATTATTTAGGAAGAAAACCTTGACGTTGCTTAGGAACCAAAGTTGGACGTTATTTTGGAAGCAAACAAATTGATGTTATTATGGACGTCATAAAGGATTCTATTTAGGACTCAAAAAATGACGTCTTTTTAGACGATTTAAGTTTTTTCCATGACGCGTCCCATTTAGCGTCTAGTTTAACCACTAAATGTAAATAAAATTTACACTAAAAAGGGACGCTAAATGGGACACTAATTCCAAGATTTGTTGTAGTGATATGATTGAATTCCATTGCTATCAAATAGATCATGATACATAGAAAAATATGAAGAGGAAATAAGTGCATGAAAGTCATCTCTTTGTAGAATATTTTCAAATCGAGATTCCTTAAGAGGGGTTTACTCTTCAAAACATATATGTATGCAAGGTTTCAAATCAGAATGTACTTCTTCTAGTAATGTAGTATCATCATTTTGTGAAATTTGCTCTCCTACATAATCACTTAGGTCAGAAAATGGTAATTGGGAAAACATATCACAAATTTTAGAACAATTAGTCGATTCAAGATCTATTAAAGGATTAACAGAATAATAAATATCAGAATCTTGAATCTCTTTACTTATGCTAGAAGAAGATTGTTCAATATTATGATTAGAACTATTCTCTTGTACTTTTGAAGAATATTCTATATAAAAATGATCTCCTTCATGATTCGTTAGAATTTGAATTTCATGTGAAATAGACATGGGCATATCATCATTTAATTCCTCTGAATCATCGTAATGATTATGATCCATATCTAAGATAGAGAATGAATTCATTTCAACAATTTTTAAATCTTTGGATTCTTCCTGCAAATCTAAACCAACAGGTGACTAATCATTGATGTATAATTCAGATTTATCATCTACTAATTGATCAGATTCATGTAAAACATAATTAATGTACTAAAACTATTCATGTATCATAGGGAAATCTGTTAATGGGAATCTACAATAGAGATTAAAAGTTCTAATTGCAAAATATTCTATTGATTCACCCTTCTTTATAGTGAGTTTTTTCCATTCATTACATAATCTAACAAAGTCATAATGTCCAAAAGAAAGCGCAAATAGATCTACAAAATGTTCAAAAGAGTGGACATAAGAAAATGGCAAAGTTACAAACCATTCTTTAACTCATCCTTCGAATGTGAAGGCTAACAGTCTGCACAAAACATATTGATCCAAAATTTCGTTAACAAAAAAATTATAAGTAGATTGAAAAACATGTTCTTATGCTAAAATTTCTCCCTCACTATCGAATTTTACTTCTGTTAGTTGCTTCAACAACTCTGTTTGAAAATGAAAAGTAATTTGTCTAGAAAAACAACTAAATGTAGATTCATGAGTGTTGTAAAGGAATATACACCAAATAACCATAGGTCTGGGGTTACCAACATACTCAATCAACTTGCAGACAATTGAATCTAGAGTGCAGTAAAGGAAATAGGAGGATTAGAAATACTTACTCGATTAACGAAGGTCGATCCTTGCTAGTCCTCTTCCATTCTGCTTCACCTCCAAAGTCTCCAAGGTTGCTCTTCTTTCACCTGTCAAGAGTCAATCTTCCAGATACAAGATGATTCATATACATATAAGCAGGTTAGATAAATCACATATAAGATGCAGAAACATAAACATTTAACAAACCAAGATACATGAAACACATATGGAAGAAGGATTCTCTTTATTATCAATAATGAAAATAGTTCAGATTACAACCCAATGTCTGAGACAAGGACTCCTCTGCAACCAAAGGATTCTGAGTTCCACTGCTCCAAAGACTTCTGTATAAACTCCACCAGCATAAATTTTCTCTCCAAGTGTATCTATCAAACACCCTCCCCAAGGCCTGTATTTATATGGAGGAAATAAGGCAGTTCTCGAAGGTTGGGGAAGTTGTAGCAGTTAAGGAAATTAAGTTAAATGAGTTAACTAATCTCCAATTAACGCGTGTTTTATGTTTAAATGTTAAGACACAGATTCACGAGTATGTAGTAGAGCAACCCGCGAATGATTCGTGACTTATCATAAGGGCAACCCGCGAATACATAGATTTGCGACTTGCATCAACCAGGACTCGCGAATGACTCGCGAGTTGTATAAAAGAAGAGTCACGAATACAACTCAACATAGTAAAAATGGCAAAGTAACCATCTGGATGGGGGAGGAATGTATTATAAGAATCTCATCAAGAGTACCCTGGGAAAACCTCAATCCATAGATGTCCTTTTGTGTACCAACATGAGGAATGTCGGCACTTGGACGGAGAGGTGCCATTTAGGCAGATAACAGATGCCCCTTAATGTGTGAGGTCAGAGGGAAACGATGGCTGAAATACATTATAAAAATAAGCTTTGGAGAACTCAGAAATCCAATGGAGCAGAGAGAGTACCTGAAACAAATACATAGTAATGTCATATACAAAATTACATCTGAGGATGCTATGTTCAATTTACTAGAACACTAGCTCCTTTACAATATTTGAGTACATCATATAGCACCATGTATATTACAAAGGTGGATCGAAGCCACAATATACAAGAATGAGTCTTCAAAGATCTGGAAGCTGTGTATAGGAAAAAAACATAATCTTGCGCAACTTAGTCCATAAAGAGGAACTAAGGTCTTCATAAAGGATCCCAAAGAACCAGTACAATCCAAGCCATGTGAATAAGGGGAGCTGAAGTCGAACATGGAAATGATTCAATAGCTTGTCAATAAATAGATAATAATCAACAACTGAAGCAAAGGAATTCACCAATGATGAAAGTGAATCCTGAGGTACCATCATCAAAACTCTAGGTCTTCATCATCAGGAAGTGCGGAAATGGAACCATGCTATGATAAGGAAGGCAACAGATCCTCCAACGGATCACAAGAGTGACAAGGAACTGGGCAAAAGAAGGGAAACACAAATAGATAATAGATATAACAATGATGGGATCAGGCTATAAAACAGACATTTGGGAAGAGTCATTGAACAGTGAACACACCACAGAGATGACCCAAGGCAGCGTATAACTTATATGTAGAGCAACTAGACCTATCTGTCATGTAGGAGACATGATCAGATTCCCCAGGTATAACGGACAAGAGGAGGAGTAAGAAACTCAAAGTGATAGTTGAACACAAATAGACACTGAAACATGGATATCGAAAGACAAAGAGTGCTATGTTCAAGGATGACAGGCTGCCATTACTGAAAACAAGAGAAAACTTCTTCCTTACCTTCCCTGTTAAATTTTAACGGGTCCAAGAAAGTAAACTCGGTTCCCTCTTCATTTTTAAACAAGCTTGAAGAGATGGGAAAATAATGCTTGATAGTATCCCCTCTTTCTTGTAAAAAGTTTAACGAGTCCAAGAAAGAAAACTCGGGACCATCTTCATTTTTGGCAAGCTCGAAGAAAAGAAAGAAGAATGCTTGATAAAGCATTGATTCGTGGATTTTATGAGCCCGAACTAGTACATGCTCGACGGTGTTTTCATAGTTTAGAGAGTCTAAAAACTCCAAAGAAGACTCCAGGGGGGTCCTTTTTTGTACAATTTAGTCTCCTAAGGCTGAAAAAGTATAAAACAAACCAAAGAAGAACTCTCTTAACTTCCGAAGAAGAAAATGCGCACCTTTTTCGTACTTAGTCAGGAAGGTCCAAAAAAGGTTAAATTACCACCTACCCAACGCTCCTTCAAAAGCAGCATATAGCCTGAGTTTTACGAGTGTGAAGGAAGGCAAGATCACTCGGAAAGATCCATTTGATTACGAGAAATGGGGCTTACAACAATAAACTCGATGCTTTGTTCTTTAGGGTTTAACAAGCATGACAAAGACATAAAGTACACTTGGAATCTTTTTCATGTTTTGGTCCAGAGCACGAAAAAGAGAAAACTAAGCTCATACCGGGAGTTCCTTTTTCGTAAGTTTAGTCCCTCGGGTCCAGAAAAGAGATAAACCTATGCCTGAGAATACTCTTCTCAATTCAAAAGAGAAAAGAGAGGGATCCTTTCTTGTATTATTCCACATGGTCCGAGAAAGAGATAACCTACCACCAATGTGGATGCCCATTCACATATTCTTAACGAGCCTGAACGGACAAGTTTACTGGGCAGTCAAGTCTATTTTGAGGAGTCAGACTTGGGCCTAAAGAAACTCAAAATATTTCCCATGAAGTTTTAACGAGTCTGGAAAAGTCAACTCGCGGCCTCCTTACTGTTTTTAACTAGCTCGAAGGAGAGCAGAAAGAATGCTCTAAATGCGAGGAGACGAGTGTCATAGGTAGGCAAAACTAGTTCCAAGCGCAAGGAACAAACCTATGCATAATGCAAGGAAAGTGAGCAAGATAAGGACACTCAGGGAATGTCTCCTCAAGGTAAAGGGTGTCAAGTTGCAAAGGCAAAATGATATAAGGCTTAGCGACGATGAGAACAAAGATGAGGGCTTATACAATGAGCTAAAAGCATGGAAGCCGGCATCGGGCTCATAAGCGCGAGTAGGGCACATGCAATTACAACTTGAAATGCAAGGAGAGGCTAGTAAATAGTTGTGAATCCAACTACAAATCCTGTCTCCAATAAACAACAACATGAGGATCATATTCATAAGAAACGATCCGATGCAGGTCACTTTGGCAGAAACACATGTGACTTTGCTATATTCTATAAAAGGTAAAGTCAAGGAAGAATCAACCGAAGAAGATTCTATAGAACCAAGGCTCAAGGGTTTATAATCAATAAGATCGACCTCAGAAGGAGAGAAAAAATCAACAAGGGATATAGAGTCTATAGGAACAAAATCAGTATCACAGGAGCTGAAAAATTCATAAGAAAAATCAAACTCATCAGGATCACTGACTTGCTGTTTGAAGAATGAGTCAAAAGACTCAACAAGACCAACATAAGAAGAAAGGTCAGGCTTACTAGGCAAATTAGGGTTAGAATTAGTCACAATTGAACCAACATCCAAAAGAAGGTCAGACTGTATCAAAAACTCTAGGAAGACTTCATCCAAAGGAAGGAGATCATCCGAGATAGGACACATATCTAAACTTTCAAATGGATCGACATAGTGGAGAGCATGCTCTACAGTCTGTATAGGATGACTCACCCGATCAACTACTGGGACCAAGTCCTGAGAAGGTAAGCATGAAAATAGAGGCTGCTTCTCAGTAGCAATTGAACACAAAGGACAAGAGGCCACATAGTTCACCTGTGGCGGGGTAGTGTCTATAGAAACACTGGGAATTAATAAAGGAAAGACCTGGTCTCTAGTTGGGTCAGGAGACGGATCAAGAAAATCCAACTGATAGATAGTGACAACTTCTTCACCATGATTAAAGTACATCACACGAAAGAATGTTGACACCACAGCTTGCATGTCATAGACATAATCACGTCCAAGGAGCATATTGAAGTCCAAGGGGTCTTCTATCACCATGAAGTCAACTAAGATGGTATTTCCACCCAAAGTAACAGGTGTTTGAGCAAGAATTCCCAAGGATATACAAGTTCTTCTATCAAACACCAGTAACTGACTAGCATTCGACACAAAGCTGGGAGATCCCATGCCTCGCCAAGCACGAGCAGAAAAAATACTAACTGAGGCTCCTTCATCAACAATACAACGAGCAATCGTATAGGGTTCAACTTTGACCTTTATCTGGAAAGGTTCATTAGAAGGAAGGCGCGGCTCAACTAGGCTATCCCAATCAAAGGAAGCAACCCAAGAGCTTGGTGGGGGTTGATCCGAAACAAGGTCAGTGCCCCCTTGTTCAGTAAGTTCTGAACTAGCAGTGAAGAAAATGTGACTAGTAGACACTTCACTCTCCAAAGGAAGAGTGGGATTGATCGACAATGGAATCGATTCAACCACTTCATGAAAGTCACTCTCCGAAGGGAGAGTGGGATTGACCAAAGATGACATTGGTTCAATCACATAAGGATCACTCTTTGAAAGGAGAGTGGGATCGACCAAATCTGAGATTGGTTCGACCACTTGATCAACCAAAGGCTGAGTAGGGTGTTGAGAAACTATAGGTTGCTCTTGAGAAGGAAATCCATGAGTCTTGGACCACACTCTTCACACCTCTGCGATAGCAGGGCACTTGTGAGTAAGATGATCTCCCTCACATAGCATACAAGGGAACTTAAATTTGCGCTTCGAATGACCATTTTTCTCAACGGTGTCAACATGACTAGTAGTGGCTGACTATTTTCTCTCAGCATGACCTACAGAGGCTAAGAGTTTTCCCCTAGCATGAACTACAGAGGCTGGGTGACTGGGTCCAACCTGACTAAGAGAGGCTGGTTGTTGAGAGACTTCAGAATGTTCAAAAACGGGATGACCATGAATCCAAACTCTTCACACCTCTAGGATAGAAGGGAATTTATAAGTAAGGTGGTCTCCCTCACAAAGCTTACAAGGAAACTTGGGCTTGTGTTTTGAACGGGTAGTCTTTTCAACAGTGTCAAAATGACTCGCAGTGGCTGACGAATTGTCTTCAGCATGAAGTACAGAGGCTGAGAGACTTCCCCCAGCATGACTTGCAGAGGCTGAGAGATTGGATCCAACATGGCCTACAGAGGTTTGATGGGCACCACCAACATGAACAACAGAGGTTGAATGGTTAGGATCAACATGATTTTTAGCAGTTGAGTGTGTGCCCCTAGCATGAACAACAGAGGATGGGTGGATGGATCCAACATGAACAATAGAGGCTGGATGGGGAGGTTCAACTTAAACAACAGAGGTTGAACGGGTGCCCTTAGCATGAACCACAGAGGCTGAGTGACTGGATCCGACATGACCTGGAAAGGTTGGAAGGATCCCACCATCATGATCAACAGATGCTAGATGGTGAAGATCAACTTGACTTGCAGAGGTTGAGTGCTTAGATCCGACATGACTTGTAGAGGTTGGATAGGTGCCCCCAGCATGAATCACAGAGGCTGGGTGGTGAGGTTCAACTTGACTTGCAAAGGTCAAATGGGTGCTGCCTTGCTTATGTTCCTTCTTCCTATTCCTCCTTCTTTTACTCCTTTTAGACTGCCGGTTACTAGCATTAGTACTTTCACCGCATGAAGTAGAAGGAGGAGGAGAATGAACTACAGGTGAAGGGGAAGTAGTGTTTTGATGTTCTTGATATAAGGAGCTTACTTGAGAAGCATCAGGAGCATTCAGGACAGTTGGAGTGGAGAACAACCACACCGGTAGCCCTAGGGTGAATCCAGGAAGATTCAAGGTGGCCATCAAGGAAACACCAACATTCCCCATGAGAGGAATAGTACAAGGAGTTCCCAGCATGGGGATCTCTTGGTTGGTGTCCAAAGGGGTGTTAGCTATAATTTCAAAACAAGAGACAAAGTATGAGGTTGATAGGCAACCAAAATTACAAAGCACACACTTAAAGGCACACTAAGTACAGACAAGCCACACAACACTCACTAAAAATTCCTAAAGCCAAACAAACAAACAGGTATAAGATATACTTTCCAGAAGAAAGCTGATAGACAGTTACTTGGCATCCCTGTAGATGTTCTTAGGCACAAGCGGAGGAATCACCCACCGCCCTCCCACACTTTCTACCAGGGTTACCTTCCAAGCCCGTCCAAGGTCAACCAGAAATAACCTTCCAGTGTACCTGTGTATGAACCCTAGATGTCAAGGAGACTAAAGGCTACCTTAACTATATTGACAGTCTGGGGGGACAGTCGTCAGTCGAACTCGTACACATGGGCAGGGTAGCTGACCCCGAAACTCTGTTTAGGATAGAATCCCTAGATGCGTGAAAGTCCTGAGTTACGTTTTGACAAGGATTTGGAGGGTTATCTCCTCTGTCCAAGCCTCCACGCTGCCTAGTGCTTAACTCCCGTTTAAGAGGAGCTTCCTAGATAAAATCAACGTAGAAAAGGATTTACCTAGTGATTGGCCAACTACGTCTGAAATTTTAACACTTGTGGAGAGTTGAAAATCCCTAATCCACAAGTCTAGCATGAGCTAGTTGGTGTATGACCCTATAAAATAAAAATTACTAGTAATTTTTAAAATTATATCGTTTATTTTAAGGGCTGTTTTTAGTTAGAGGGTAAATGGCATGAAACTTATGTGGTGTTTTGACTCAAAAGTTGAAACAAAATGACTATGCAAAGAGAAATGAACTGCAAAAAGAAAAAACTATTCTCTTTATTTTTCTTTTTCAAAATAGAAACTCGAAAGCCACAAAATAACAAATTCTTTTTATATTTTTCCAAAAACAATGATATGTTATGCAATCTAGACTAAAACCCTAATCTACATGCATATAAAGAAAACATATGCTTTTGTCTTTTTCTTTTATAAATGCAAAAGAAAAACAGCCTATGAACTAATGCAAGCAAGTACTGTAAGCAAAGCAAATAGACAACTACTCTATTCCCCACAAACAAACCCTCGGTTTCCCTAAAGTTAGATATCAACCTCTCTTGAAAAGAAGGCTTACAAAAGTAAAAAAGCCAACAACTTTGGAATGAAGAGACTGAGCAAAAAAAATGACATAAACAAAGGTTAAGAAGTCCCAAGTATCAATCTAAACCTACAAACAAAGGCTGCTTAGTACCTTGTCCAACAAGGTCAAGCCAAAGAAGGAGGTAGGGGGAGAAAGCAGTAAAAACAAGTATACATTCTTTTTAATTTTCCTTTATAAATGCAAAATAAAACTACCTACAAAGCAAATTATGCAGATAATAAGAACAAAGCAAAAGGAACTTTGCTATACAACCACCAAACAAACTCTAGAAATGCCCTAAAGTCAGTATAAACCCTACTTTGAAGGAAGGCTTGCATAAAAGACAAGTCAACTATTTTGGCGAGGTGAAGTTAACCAACAGAAGAAGAAGAAAAGCAACACCAACCAGATTCTAAAATCAAACAAAGATCACTAATAGAGGCTGACCAGAAACATAAGCCAAAAACCATACCAAGCAAAGGAGGTGGGAGAAAGAGCAAAGAGCAAACCCTAATGCTATAAAAAGCTTACCACGTAGATAAAGAACAACCAAAAGGGATGACACTAACTCCCTAAAAGTCATTCACCTACAAGGTAATGTACTTGAGCAAACTTCAATCAAATAAACTGTCTAAAAGAAACAAACTGAAACCAACAGGCTGACAGAAACAAAAGACAACCAACAAGGAAGGCTAGGAACCCTATCTTGGGTGCACACAATGACAAAAATCATTGTAGACTTATAAAGGCAAATGAAAACCAGCCATTGTCAAAAGACAGACTGGAAAACAGAGTCCAAGACCCTGATCACAGATCTAGGCAAAGACACATTAGCCCACAACCCAAACAGGCCAACCACTTCAGCATTCAAGTAGTAAATAATCTAAGCAAAAAGACTCAAGGACTTTCGAAAAAGCACAAAATGTGATCAACAGAGGCACTCAAACAAGCCACATAGAATTCATAAGAAAATCCACTCAGAAACAGGGATTACCCAAAGCAAAGAACAAGAAAACTTTAACTTTAAAAAAATCCCTACTTCCAGGCATACTCACGACTGTCTATAAGAGCAACTCGCGAATGATTCGTGACTGTCCAATATAGCAACCCGCAAATGCCAACCAGTATTTGGGACTGTCTAGAAGGACAACTCGCGAATGGGTATAATTTTTTTCTCAAAAACAAGAAAAATAACCAATACTTTCGAATATTGAAGCAAGTACAAACCAGGACAAAAGATCACAGACAAACTTCCAAGCAAAGACTGGTCAGGATACAGAAAAACCTACAGCAGTCTAGGCTTCCCTAGCAAAGTTGCCAGTTCTGTTGTAAAGGAATATACACCAAATAACCATAGGTCTAGGGTTACCAACATACTCAATCAACTTGTAGACAATTGACTCTAGAGTGCAGTAAAGGAAATAGGAGGATTAGAAATACTTACTCGATTAACGAAGGTCGATCCTTGCTAGTCCTCTTCCGTTCTGCTTCACCTCCAAAGTCTCCAAGGTTGCTCTTCTTTCACCTGTCAAGAGTCAATATTCCAGATACAAGATGATTCATATATATATAAGCAGGTTAGATAAATCACATATAATATGGAGAAACATAAACATTTAACAAACCAAGATACATGAAACACATATGGAAGAAGGATTCTCTTTATTATCAATAATGAAAATAGTTCAGATTACAACCCAACGTCTGAGACAAGTACTCCTCTGCAACCAAAGGATTCTGAGTTCCAGTGCTCCAAAGAATTCTGTATAAACTCCACCAGCATAACTTTGCTCTCCAAGTGTATCTATCAAACACCCTCTGGCAAGGCCTGTATTTATATGGAGGAAATAAGGCAGTTCTCGAAGGTTGGGGAAGTTGTAGCAGTTAAGGAAATTAAGTTAAATGAGTTAAATAATCTCCAATTAATGCGTGTTTTATGTTTAAATTTTAAGACACAGATTTGCGGGTATGTAGTAGAGCACCCCACGAATGATTCGCGACTTATCATAAGGGCAACCCGCGAATACATAGATTCACGACTTGCATCAACCAGGAATCGCGAATGACTCGCAAGTTGTATAAAAGAAGAGTCACGAATACAACTCAACATAGTAAAAATGGCAAAGTAACCATCTGGATGGAGGAGGAATGTATTATAAGAAGCTCATCAAGAGTACCCTGGGCAAACCTCAATCCATAGATGTCCTTTTGTGTACCAACATGAGGAATGTCAGCACTCAGACGGAGAGGTGCCATTTAGGCAGATAACAATGAGTAGAAAAGGAACTATATATAGATTTTCGGGCTGGATCCATTTTAAGATGATCTGATTAAGATAGTTCAAATGACCTTACATGTTTGATGGCCCTCCTTAGCACCATTTGTTGATGCCTCGGTTGTGTAGGTGCTGGAATATTGTCCAAGGCAAACAATAGGGGATGAAAAACCAGCCAAAGGCTTCGGATAATCATACACAAATATTACCCTATCCTCGAGCTGTTTGGTGTGGTTAACACCCACAGATATCTGGCCTCCATTGGCACTCTATGAGTTGCTGAGTTTGCTCCTCGAAATGGAGACTTTGAATTAGATCTGAAACTAATCCTAAATGTGATTTGAATTCAAACTACAATTAATAATTCTACAACTATTAGAAGAAATTCTACAGTTACAGAAATACATATATGAACCATAATACTAACCTATCTAAATGTTATCCCAGGAGCAAAGTAATTTAATGTGGAAATAATGATTTAATGCTCAAAAGAATAATTGGATTGTCAATAAATTTAAAAAAATTCAAATCATTAACATCATCAGCACATCAATTCTAACATGAGAAGTAAAACATTATCTTCACTATGTTAAAACTGTTTGAACATAGAATCATTTCTGCAAATCATTAAACATAACCATATTAACAAATATAGTACAAAAAACTTAGTTTGTACACACTTTCAACATGGGAAGAAAATTGACTCGCTCTCTTGGCTGCTAGGGTTTACGGCTGTTAGGGATTTCCTGCTTCATAGGCCCTTTCGGACTCCATGACTGCTTCGGATATGGATCCTCCATATCCTGACCTTTCCAGTTTTAATGATAATTTTCTGAACATTGTAGCCTCCCTTGCCNTCCATGACTGCTTCGGATATGGATCCTCCATATCCTGACCTTTCCAGTTTTAATGATAATTTTCTGAACATTGTAGCCTCCCTTGCCCCCCCCCCCGCGTCAAGTGCCTCCCCTCCATCTCGTTTCATAAAACGCTCAGAAATTCTAGAGGTTAAGCTCTCCTCAGTAGCTTCAAAGCGAAAAGTAGTCACATTATCAAATAAAGGACTTATTGGTTTGTTCACAGGCCTATGGCTGTCACCTAGATTAGTGGAAATTTGGCTCAATAAAAATTGGAGATCTCTCATTCAAGGAGAAGTACATCAAATTTTCTATGGAAAGGGTTACTTTGTCTTCATCTTTGAGAAAAAGGAAGATCGGGATCTCATCTTCAGAAATGGCCCATACTTCATGGGTCCAAGAGGTATGTATCTTAACAAATGGGATCTCTCCTTTGACCCTGAAAAATATATCCCTAAGGATGTTCCATTTTGGGTCAACCTTCCCCACCTCCCCCTCCACTAGTGGAACGATGAAGATTTTCGGGCAATAGGCAATACCCTAGGAAAATATATTGACAAATTGGAACTGAAAGCCCCTATATTCTCATGTGCTAGAATATGTGTGGAGGTTGATCTAGAGAAAGGTCTCCCAGAAGCCATTAATCTATCCATTAAAGGATGGAATCATCTTCAAATAGTTGATTATGAGCAAATTCCCTTCAAATGCAAATATTGTCATGAGTACGGACATTTCGCCAAATCCTGTCCAAAAAAACCAGAAAAAACTAATCCTGGAGACACACAAGAAGAAGGCTGGAACGTTGCAAGCAGGAAAAGGAGTGCTAAATATTCCTTCGTCACCTCAACCTCATGTCCTGGCAAATAATGCAACTGGAAATAATTTTGAAGCCCTCGCCAATGAAGAGCCTAAGACAGAAACCCCGGAGGAAAATGAAGAAGAGGTCATTCCCTAGGAACAAGAGATCCCAACAGAAGCCCCATCTCTAAAGAAAAAGGACTCTAGGGCGGAAGTCTTTGCTCACCCAGCAGTTAGAAAGGAAGGAGCAGCCAATTATGAAGGCTCAGTCACTCATTCTGGGGCCAAATCAAGCTCTGAAGAAACCTTAGAAAACTCCAATGAAGAGCAGGAACCTCAATCCAAAAAAGGTAGACGATCAAACAAGACATTAAGGGAGAAGGAAGCTGCAAGAGAAAAAGCAGCTGGGAAGAAATAAAATCTTGATTTCCTGGTAAAAAATCCACAAGCAAGCACATATCTTCATAGCACCGAAGAAGAAAAAATGAAAGGGAAAAGGTGCTCCGTCAACTTAAGAAATAATGAAGCTGGTCTCCTGGAACTGCAGAGGATTAGGAGGTTACCAGAAAATAGAAGTGATTAAAAGAATTAAATCGATGGAACACAACTCCATCCTTCTTATCGAGGAGACTAAAAATACTTTGGAAGATAGTCTCTCAACTATGAAAAAATTGTGGCCAAAAGGAGAATGTTTTTCTATCAGTGCGAGCAGAGCCTCTGGTCACCTCCTTACTTGGTGGGATAATGAGAGGTTCTCTTTGCAAATAGCCATCAAAAAAAAAATTGGTTATTTGTTAAACTTGAAGATAAGGAAAATAAGGAAGCATTCCGGGTCAGGAGCATCTATGGACCCATGACTCAAGCTCAGAAAGAAACCTTTTGGAACTCCTTGGAGGAACAATGTGAAGGGAAAAAGCAGACCCTTTGCTTCATTGCTTGCGACTTTAATGTTACTATCTCTGCAGATGAGCGTAGAGGAGGAGTCAAAGTTAGGGATCCCTTTGGATAAAGGTTAGAGGATATGGCTTTGCATTGGGGTTTAACTGATATCAAACCCAAGAATGGGGTCTACACCTGGAGTAATAAAAGAATCGGGACATATAGCTTCTAGGTTGTACCATGTGCTAGTAAGCACTCATCTTCTCAGGAATCTTCCCTTCCTTGAGTCCAAACTTATCTGCTCGGCAATATCAGATCATAAGCCTTTGTGTCTTTTCTTTCCACCAATGGAGAACTTGGGGCCCCTCCCCTTTAGTTTTAACCATTTATGGTTGGAATAAGAATGGGTTCCGGATATCATATACAAGGCCTGGAAATGCTTCATCCCAGGCTCTCCAACCTTCATATGGGAACAAAAACTCAAAATGGTAAAGTCTTCTCTCAAACTTTGGGCCAAGCACCATTTCTAGGAGCCATCTATCAAGAAAATTGAAATTGTTAAAGAGATGGAATCTCTACAAAAGGATATGGTAAAAATTGAGATAACTAGATATCTTCTTCTTCGGGAAATAGAGCTGGAAAAATGCTTACAAACCATCCTAAGGAAAGAGGAAGAAAGCTGGAGGATATGGTCTAGAGTCCTTTGGCTCAAGGGGGGCGATCAAAACAAAAAATTCTTTTAAAATCAATGCAGAGAGAGACAGAGGAGAAACACCATGAGGGAGCTGAAAAAAGGAGGATGGCACTGTTATATCAAGACAAGCGGCAATTAGCACTGAGATAAGAGGTTTTTTTAAAATCTTTATAATAATGAAGAAGATGTTTCTCAAAAAAATATGGAGGAAATGATCAGAGATATTCCCTCTCTGATCATCCTAGAGGACAGTCAATTCCTAGAAACCCCTATATCTAAAGACATAATCAAGAAGGCTATATGGACCCTCCATCCCAACAAATCCCTTGGGCCAGATCGTTTCCCCATTCGATTCTATAGGATGTTTTGGTCTTTAATTAAAAAGGACCTACTGCATCTTATTTCCTGGATGTATAAATGGAAAATGGGAGGAGCCACCAATTCCACCTTCTTAGCCTTGATCCCTAAAGAACATAACCCTTCTTCAATCAAAAGATTTAGGCCAATCTCCCTCTGTAATGCCTCCTCTAAAATATTTTCCAAAGTCCTATCCCTCAGACTCAAGGCAATTATCCCTTCCCTGATCTCTCCTAATCAAGGGGGTTTTATCTCTGGTCGCCATACCAGTGATAATATCCTTCTGGTTCAGGAAGCCATTCATTCCAGTTAAAAGAAGGGTGAAGTGGGCATGGCCATTAAGCTCGACCTTGCCAATGTATTTGACCGTATAAGACATTCTTTCATTTTGATGGTGCAAAAAAAGTTCAGTTTCCCTCCCATCTTTGTAATAAAGTCCAAGCCTACATCAACTCTCCCTGGATAGCTCCTTTGACCAATGGAAGATCCACCTATTTCTTCAAAGCTAGTCGAGGGATCAGTAAGGGCTGCTCCCTCTCTCCTTTTCTTTACATCCTATTCATTGATTCCTTGAGTAGAAGGATTAATAGACTTCAAGAAGAAGGACTCCTCCCAGGCCTCTCCTTTAAAATCAGAGTCCAACCAATTAATCATGCTCTTTTCGTTGATGGCACTATCCTCTTGGGCAGTTCCTACCCTCAAATTGCTAGAAATTTTCTTAAGCCCCTCTACCTTTTTCTTCGTACCTCTGGAAGTGCAGCAAACCTGGATAAGCGTCAGCTTTATGGATGGAACATCAATGTGGTTACTCTTTGAGACATATCCAAAATTCTCCATATTCATGTCAACCATGATCGAACTCACTTAATCTACCTGGGAATCTCCATATGCAAAAAGGCCTTTCCTACCACCATGTGGGCTCTTGTCATACAAAAGATCAAAAACAAGATTCATTCGATGGGCTCCAAATGGTTAAACTTTGCTGGAAAAGTAACCCTCATTCATTCTATTCTCTCTTCATATCCCATTTATACCAGCTCGATGATCCTATCCCCTAAGGTGGTCATAAATAATATCTGCATGGAAATCAAAAAATTTCTTTGGTAGGGAGGAAAGGCGCAGAACAAAAAATATCATTTGGTAAACTGGTCCATTGTGAAAGCTCCCAAACACAAAGGAGGACTTGGCATTATAGATCCAGAGCAAATGAATAAAGCGCTTGGAGCAAAATTGGTTTGGAGACTAGCTACTGGAAAGAAGTGATAAGAAAAAATACATCAAGAGGCAAAGATCCAAAATCTTGAACTGCTCATGGGACAGCAAGGGCACCTCCCTTTGTATTTTATACAAAACTTCGCTCAATCTAATTCAAACCAATTATTACTGGATTCCAGGAAATGGCAAAAAAATTATGATATGGGAACACAGGATTTTGTGGCATCCTATACTATCCTCATTTCCAGAATTAGGAGAGTTCTCAAAATGGGCACGTGATAATGGTATTATTTCCCTCTTTGACCTCTCATCCTGGAATCAGAATGGCAGTTGGAGGGGATGGAAATCATTTCAATCTCCTAAGCATTTGGAGGCTGCGAAGAATTTCCTCTTCACCATTCTGCAAGGAAATGTTCCGATCAGTAAATCCTCAAAGGACGTCCTTGGTTGGGGAAAAAATGGCAATTATACGGTTAAAGAAGGGTACAAGAAACTTTCCTTTAACTCTTCAGCAGCTGGAAGCATATGGAAAAAGGTCTAGAAATCGGATTGTATCCCTAAGGTAAACTCTTTCATTTGGTTATTGGTGCACAACAAATTGCTCACAGCTGAAAATATCAGGAAAAGGCAAATTACAGGCCCCTCCAGATGTACCCTATGTAACTTTGATTCAGAATCAATGGTCCACATTTTCCTTCAATGCAGTGTTTCTAAGCAAGTTTGGATGTCCATTCTCCCTCTTGGTACTCCATTTAGGCCTCCAGCTTCCTTCAACCAGCTCCTTGTAAATTGGAATAAGCAATTCCTTGGTAATCTCAATAAGAAACCCACTCTAAAGTAGCTCTAGAACACCATACCAAAGAATATTTGTTGGCAGTTATGGTTGGCCAGAAATAGAGCAATTTTTGAAGGAGATAAAGTCGTCCCAAATTGAATAGCTTCTAAAACAGTGGGCATGATATCAGAAAATTTAGCCACGAAAGGGATTGGCTACCCAGACTCAAAAGATTTATCGGAGCCAGTATCTTCTTGGTGCAACACTTTTCTTAAAACGAGCTCCCCTTAGTCCAGATCTACTATCCCTCACTTTAAATTCCCCACTAGATATCCACCTTGGGAAATAAGGAAAACTCCTGCTGAGTTTTCGAAATGGCCTTAGGAAAAGAACTCATTTTCCTTATTCTTTGATGGTGCCTCAAAAGGAAACCTAGGGGTGGCAGGTGCGGGGGGATCTTACTGGATCCCGGAGGACAAACAGAAAAAACCTTCACGTGGGGGCTCGGACATAAGACGAATAATGAAGCTAAATGGATGGATCTCTTGCAAGGTCTTGAAATCTCAGACACAATAACTATCCCCAGGCTAGCATTATTTGGAGACTCGAGACAAGTCATCTACAAAATGATCCTTGGTTATCCCACATGCTATATGACAGAATCACTCCCCTCCTCTCTAGTTGAGTTGATTTTTTTCACATTCTCAGAGCAAACAATGCTCTCACGGACACTCTGGCTAGTTAAGGGGCATTGCTTCCTCAAGGTCACATTTGCATAAATGACCTAGACATGGTTACCAAACCTATTCCCTAATGCCAAATATGCACACTCCAAAGAAAACCCAATCATTGACAGGTATGGTTTTGAAGAAGGCTTTCTCCCACAGCTTGGTTCTTCGCAGGTTTTCCCTTGGGAATCCTTTCCTTTGTTAAGGGGTTTCATGGAAGAGAGACTAGCGCTAGCTTCTTTCCTGAACAATCTCTGTCCTTCTCGCTGCGTTCCTATCTCCTTTTGGCATTCAACTATAGGGCCTGCAACCATGGATATCTTCTTTGAGCAGCTCCTCCTTGAAGGTAATATTCTGACCCTTGGTTGTAACTGTACTCGCTGGGAGGAAGATTCGATAGGTACTCTCTCTTGTTGAAATCTAAGGGATTTTGACATCCTGTAGAAAGAACTTTCCATTCTCAGCTCTATTCTCTATAATTTTTCCTCTAGAAGATGGTGTTGCAGTCTATGTAGTGTACAAGTTTTCATTTAGCCTAGCTCAGTGCTCAATCAGCTGTCAATCCTAAGCCTTCATAGCCACAGTCTTGGTTAAGATTTTCACCAAACCCAGGAAATGGACCGCATAGGGGAAAACGACGGTCTTGCAGATTTGAAGGTGAACATTCGGAATTTGTATGAATGGTGGCCATAGGAATTATGGCCAACAGAGAGACAACTAAAGAGGTAAAAAACCTTGTTGATGTAGTGGGATACACTTCTTACCAGATTAGCAATCATGATGCCAGAATAGACGACAATGAAATGAATATGAAGGAAATCATGGGGAAAGTGGACCGCAGTCAGGAGGATCTGTAGTGCTTGGTGCAGATGAACCAGGTAAGCCAAGCTCATGAAAACCCAGTAGGAGCAATCCAGAACATGGAAGAGGAATCTATCACTCAGCCCGTGGAGCACCAAGACAATCCTTAACGTGTCTTTTAACAGCATATGTTTTTGTGTATCTTCCTTAATCAACAGTTTGTTCGAGTTTATACTATGTCTGTAATTAATCGAAATATAAGAACCATCTATGGCATATTAAGGTCTATCTTCTGGCCTAGTTTTGTTTCTTTTTTCTCAGACCTACAAGAATACTTCAGCTATAGTTTTTTTGTAATGAATGGTTGTGCATAGCCTATTTAATATTACTCTCCTCTAAATTTTCTGTTAAAAAAAACAAATATACTATAGAAATGCAGAAAAAAGAATTTGATTACTATTCAAAAGTGCGTAACAGAAACATCTTATTAGAGACGAATGAACAAATGAAGAATGATTGCAGAAAAAGGGAAAGGTTCACATCATCATTTTAGTTCATAAAGAAATTTACAAAGCTAAACATTGATGATCAGCAGCCTCTTCAGTCTAGCTCTCTTCCAAGTAGAAATACATAGAAAAGAGTTTAGCAGAAAAATTACAATCCTTCTGGTCTTCCAAGACCCCGGTTCTTCCCCCCCTCTCTCATAGAAGGTAGGTATTTATACAAAGAAAATTATAGAAAAAGATAATATTCATTCGTCTAATAGCTCAACTAACTAGCTGAGTCGTTTCATCTGCCATATCCGTCTATGAGAAAAATATCGAAGATTATGTTTCAAAAAACCAGTCGGATCTCTTAAATGAAGAACTTTCTATGGATTCTTCTTTTCAACAAACTAATTAGGCATCTTATGCACAAAACCCATGTCTCGGATTTTACAGATTTATCTCCATCGCTCCAGAAATCACGTCCAAATATCACTGCTTTCCACTTGATACGTTTTGATCACTTCGAAGTTGGGATATAAATTGTTCAATTTGATTCCTCAAAACCCAAATCCACACCTGTTCAATTCAAAAGAGAAATTAAAACATTATTCCAAATCTAATGAAATAAATCTAAAACAAATAACAATTCATTTACAAATCAAAAATAATGAAAATGAACAAATCTTAAATAATCTTCCCAAATCATTTCTTATCCTTTCAACTTTCCAACTAGCTATTTCGGGCTTGATTTGGATTCATAAATCTCAAGATATTGCTATTGGAAGTTAAATCTCACCATTCGTTGATTTTATGGTTGAGTAAATCATGACCATTGATCTTAATAATTGAATCTATTATCCATGTTGATTATTTTCCAAATGAATAAAACTAAACAAAAAAAATCCAAAATCAATTTTACTGAAAAATATTGAAAATGAAATATAGGGAAAGAAATTTTGAATTTGGAAAAATCATTTAAACAAATGAAAATTAAACTTTAAAACTCTATGTAAAAGGAAAAATAAAATTACCCGAATTTACGGACAAAAAAATGCGGAATGAAAAAATAAGAATATGCAAAAGTAATTTCCGCAGTCCTAAAAGTCTAGAAATTATTTACTAAGAAATTCCAATATCTGAAAACCCTAAACCTAGAAAAAATAAAGACACATTTACAATTTAATTTTTAAAAGAAAAAAAAAACATTTACAATTTAATTTTTAAGTTGGAAACAAGTTAAGTACACACGGAAAGAATCACTCATATAATATAGGAGAGTAAATGAATTTCATAAATAGATTTCTAACATAATCATTTTCCACGAATAGAAAACCAGGAAAAGAATAATAGTATTTCCTTTTGCAAAATAATAATAGAAAATCAAATTTCAGAAAGGAAAAATAGAAATTATATTTTCAAAATCAAATCAGTTTATTGAAAATAAAAGACTTATCGATGATCAATTCGTGAATGTTGAATTTTAATCCCACTAATTTCCAAATAATCACAAAACCAAGTCTCCTAGAAATTAGGGAAATTAGAACTCAAAAAAATGAAAACATGTGTTCTTTTAATTTTCATAACATCAAATTGTGTATAAATTTAATATCTGGATTTAATGAAATACACAAATGAAAGTCAAAGCATGACCTTGAATATTTAAAAGATCTCAATAAACTTAATCCAAACTTTAAAAATATTAAACTAACATAAACAAACAAACCCAAATTATTTAAAATTTTACAATTATGATTCTAGGCATGCAAAAGTTAAAATAAAAATCTATGAAGCTCAATTATCAAACTAATGGAATATCAAAAATCATGAGAAAAGAAACCATAAGATCAATCAAAATCCTAGAGTGAAGCTAATAACCGGGTAGCATCTTGAATCAGTTTATGCAGTGAAGACCAAATCTAGGTGGGGAATGTGAAGAACAACATGATAAGTTAACCACCAAGATAATAAAACCAACTCAAATGACAAAAACCAACTCAAATTAATCAAAACAAATAAGTAAAAATGAAAATAATGTGCATCCCGCGATCCACAATGCAGAATGCAGGTTGCGGGTGGGCAAAGTGCGCTTATTTGAATAACCCTTCCGTAATCCGCAATCCACATTTGCGGGTTGTGGGTTGAGG
>LPNX010110336.1:141612-224112 GCA_001517045.1 Pseudotsuga menziesii | reverse complement strand
GACACGAAGCTCATGTTCAAACGCCAGAGTGACCGGGTGATATGGTACAGGGTGCAATTCCAACCTCCCTACCTCCATTAGCAACTTCACGCCAAAGAAATCCAAAACGTATACAAATCGATGAAAGTCTCATTGGTTCGCTTGAAGGTACACTGTCTAAACACAGTATTGCATATCAAGCTCAACAGATACTTGTCAACCATTTTGATTCTAAATGTGATGGAGATAAATGTAGATTATTTATATTGTTGTTAAAATCTAGGTCTATGACTGTTGTTAGGAAAAACTTAAGGATAAAGATGATAAATTGTTTTGAACCAAGTTCTTATGTTGTCAGAATTTTGGTAGATGCATTTAGTAATATTGGAAAGAAATTTTGTTCAAAGGATCGCAATGCATCTTACCGTGTGTTGTCACAATCAATCATGAACAAAAGCAATAGGGCCCTTCGCCTTCTTAATCCTACATCCAGGCTTATAGGATTGGATATCAAAGCACTCCATAGGTATTGTTCTAGAAGAGAACAACTTGACTCTGGTGAAACAGATGTCTGGTCCTTCGTTGGAAGGTTTCCATGCTCTGATATGAAGCTCATTGATGTGGTAAAGGGACTGGTGCAAGAGTTTTGGAGTGACAATAGTAGACCTTCATCCAACCAAAAAGATGTACTAAAATTGAGAATGGGTTCAAGGGATCATGGGCCCCACATTAAACATTTTCTTGACATGACACAAACATAATTATATGAGAGGTTTAGGCATGAACATAATGAACTTAACTTGGGCCAAAGATCCTTCGAGAAATGCAAACCATGGTGTGTTAAAATAAACACAACTCGTAACACATGTTGTTTTCGATATCACATTGAGTACCCTTATTATTATGATACATATATACATATATTGCGTGTTTTGCATAACACTCTTGTGAAGGAATGCTCAACTACATTGCCATCGACATCATCTAGAGAGTTTATCCATAGCATCTTGTGTAGAAGGACAGAAGGTTGCACATTTTATCAAAGGCCTTGCATAGATGGGACATGCCCAAGGTGTGGTAGAATGGAATTTTTGGACAAACGCATACATGTCACCGATGAGCATGAACTTGGGAGACATGAAGTGAACTTGCAGTCATTCAAATATGTCACGTATTATATCGGTGGAGGGAATGAAAGGAAAAAAATATAATTGGTCACCTCTCAGATTAGCAACGAGTTCCTGAATAGTATTTTTTCCTATTGATATCTATTGCTGCTTCATATATGTAACAGCCTATTGATCTGTACATCTTTTTTGTTGATCTACCATGTACTGGTATGCAACTTCATGGAGCAATTCTTTGAAAAGACACAACAGTATGTAAAGCATGTACATGTGGCTCCTTGGTAAGATGAGCAGTTTAGAGTGTACAGGGATACATTTCCTATTGGAACTATATTATCAGTGGTCAATTTTGCAGAAAACTACACTCTTCAACCACAAAACGAGATTCAGAGTCAATATTATCACTCAAATCAGGTCAGCATAATGGTCCATATCACCTATAGACATGGGGCAGATAGTATTGAAGAGAACAGGGTTATATTGAAGGAGTATCACTTTTACATAAGTGATGACAGGTGTCATGACTTGGCTTTTGTACAACATAGATTTCAATTGTTCTACAAACACTTGGAGGATAACAATATACAGATGGAACAACATTGGATTTGGTCTGATGGTTGTGCAAGGAAATTCAAAAATTCCCGTGTCTTCCAATGGCTGTGTATTCTCCACAAGAGGCACAAGGTGCCACATATTTGGAACTATTTTGAGACCAGACATGGAAAAGGGGAACACGATGGAGCAGGTGCATGCATCAAGACTGCATTACATAGGCAAGAGATGAAATTTACAACTATTTCTCTCATCTGAGATGCAAAGACCATTGTTGCATGGTGTTCTTTAGTGATGGGGCAAGGAGCTAGAAGGAAAGAAGACCAATCATATCAAAAAGCACATGTACATAGATATTTTTGGGAGGTGGTCAATGTAGATCAATCACACCTATATGAGTGCAAGACCATCCAAGGAACTCATGCATTCCATTTAGTTAGGACGCCAGACAATGCCATAGTTGAAATGTGGACAATAAAACTCTCTTGTTTTTGTTATCCATGTAGCAGTGGTGAATGGGACAACTATGAATCCATAGATTGGGTTGATAGCTGGGATCGTGTATCACTCCCCATTGGATAACAAATAAATTCAGAATTACCCCAGTTGGAGGAAGGCCAGTCGAGTATTTCACATGACTATGACCACATTTCAGATCTCATACAACCAGTTTCGACTATTATGTTGATCACTTTGAAATGTTTGATGACTAGTTGTGTTTAGTTAGCTGACTCCTGGGTTTGTACTTTATTTTATGCGGGGCACATATACGCAGTGGTTTCCCCGAGAGACATTGAATGGCACACTGACTACTGGCTGGCATGTTGCTTGGATGGGAAGAAGACCCTCATTGTATCATTAAGTGACTTCAAGGGCAATGATTTTCCAATTGGGTCAATGGTTATCAAAGGGGAATATTTGACACATGTTTCCCATGCACGAAATAAAAAAGGTTATGTATTTGAATATTATAGACCAGGTCAAATTGTATACCATTATACAAACTTAGTTATTGGCGCAAACCTCCAGCTGCAAACAATTCCAAATAAGAACTCATCAAAGTCATGATACTTGTTGCCTTACTCCGAGCACGAGAGGCTAAAGGATACCATTGCTATTAGAGGTGATCCCAATGGTCTAGTCGAATGACCATAGGTAGGTAGTCAGGTATGTGGTAGTCAGATATTTTGGTTTCATGGTCTCATTGATTATTTGCAGTTTGATACATTAAGCACTTGATATATTAATAAATTCAATAGACTTTTACAATGGATTTGTTGTATTATATTGATACTTACATGACTCATGCCTTATAGCCCAAGACCATTATCTACCACTCTATATGGGATATGTCTATTTCATTTTCCTTGAATCTCGAAGTTGATCCTATAAGGACATCTCCTTGAATCCAGTAATTATCTCCATTCCGATAATTTGTTTCTCCCGAGTAGGGATTCAACAGGTGTTCCTGAAAGCTTGTAGGAGGTGGGATTCAACATGCGATAGAATGATGGTTGTTTCTTAGATAACCAAACCATCAGATTTGTTGGATTCAGGACATCAGGATAGTGCTAGGGAGGCCCTCTAATCTGGTTCCATGGATAAGAGACCATTTTTTTGGTCAATTTTGGAAACTAGGGTTTTTCTCAGTAAGTGAATGTAAATTTTTTGTACATGGGGTCCAAATTCACATATTGCTCAACCGTAAAGGTGTGGCTACAATTCCCACATAACACATGCCTAAACACACTTCCACGACCCACCGGAATCCCTTTATGATGCATGGTTTCCATTCTATGCCCTCGATAGGTATTCAATAGGTGTCCCTGAAAGCCTATAGGAGGTGGGATTCAACATGCCATAGAATCATGACCATTGCTCGGATAGACGAACCATTGGCTCCGTTGGATCCAAGACATCGGGATAGTGCTAGGGATGCCCTCTAATCTGGTTCCATGGAGAAGAGACCATTTTTTTGGTAAATTTTGGAAACTAGGGTTTTGCTCACTAAGTGAATGTGAAATATTTGTACATGGGGGTCAAAGTCACATATTTCTCGACCGTGAAGGTGTGGCTAGAGTTCCCACATTACAAATGCCTAAACAAGCTTGCACAACCCACCGGAAGCCCTTTTTGATGCACAGTTTTCATTCTATGCCCCAAGTAGGGATTCAAGAAGTGTCCCTGAAAGCCTATAGGAGGTGGGATTCAATGTTCCATAGAATCATGACCGTTGCTCAGATCGATGAACCATTGGTTCCGTTGGATTCAGGACATCGGTATAGTACTAGGAAGGCCCTCTAATCTAGTTCCATGGATAAGAGACCATTTTTTTGGTCAATTTTGGAAACTAGGATTTTGCTCAGTAAGTGAATGTGAAATATTTACACATGGGGGTCAAAGTCGCATATTGCTTGACCATGAAGGTGTGGCTAGTGTTCCCACATAACACATGCCTAAACAAGCTTTCATGACCCATCGAAAGCCCTTTTTGATGCACAGGTTCCATTCTATGCCCCAGGTAGGGATTCAACACGTGTCCGTGAAAGCGTGTAGGAGGTGGGATTCAATGTGCCATAGAATCACGACCGTTGCTTGTATCAATGAACCGTTGGTTCCGTTGGATTCAAGACATCAGGATAGTGCTAGGGAGGCCCTCTAATTCAGTTTCATGGATAAGAGACCATTTTTTTGATCAATTTTGGAAACTAGGGTTTTGCTCAGTAACTGAATGTGAAATTTTTGCACATGGGGGTCAAATTCCCATATTTCTCGACTGTGAAGGTGTGGCTAGTGTTCCCACATAAAAAATTCCTGAAAATGCTTCCATGACCCACTAGAAGCCCTTTTTGATGCACAGTTTCCATTTTATGCCCCAGGTAGGGATTCAACAGGTGTCCCTGAAAGCATGTAGGAGGTGGGATTCAATGTGCCATAGAATCACGACCATTTATCGGATCGATGAACCATCGGCTCCATTGGATTCAAGACATCAGGATAGTGTTAGGGATTCCCTCTAATCTAGTTCCATGGATAAGAGACCATTTGTTTGGTCAATTTTGGAAACTAGGGTTTTGCTCAGTAAGTGAATGTGAAATATTTGCAGATGGGAGTCAAAGTTGCATATTTCTTAACCATAAAGGTGTGGCTAGCATTCCCACATAACACATGCCTAAACAAGCTTGCACGAGCCACCAGAAGCCCTTTTTGATGTAGGATTTCCATTCTATGCCTCAGGTAGGGATTCAATAAGTGTCCCAGAAAGCCTGTAGGAGGTGGGATTCAACATGCCATAGAATCATGACAGTTGCTCAGATTGATGAACCATTGGCTCAGTTGGATTCAAGACATAGGGATAGTGCTAGGGTGGCCCTCTAATTTGGTTTCATGGATAAGAGACCATTTTTTTGGTCAATTTTGGAAACTAGGGTTTTGCTTTGTAAATGAATGTGATATTTTTGCACATGGGGGTCAAATTCGCATATTGCTCGATTATGAAGGTGTGGCTAGCGTTCCCACATAAAAAATGCCTAAACACACTTTCATGACCCACCGAAAGCCCTTTTTTATGCACGGTTTCCATTCTATGCCTCAGGTAGGGATTCAACAGGTGTCCTTGAAATCCTATAGGAGGTGGGATTCAACGTGCCATAGAATCATGACCATTTCTCAAATCGAAAAACTGTCAGCTCCGTTGGATTCAGAACATCATGATAGTGCTAAGGCGTCCCTCTAATATGGGTCCATTGACAAGGGATCATTTTTTGGTCAATTTTGGAAATAAGGGTTTTGCTCAGTAAGTGAATGTCCAATTTATGCACATAGGGGTCGGCTTTGCAAATTCCTTGGCCGTGAACATGTGGCTAGCATTCCCACATGGAAACTACCTAAAAACGCTTGCATGACCCACCAAAAGCCCTTTTTGATGCATGGTTTCCATTATATTCCCTAGTTAGGGATTCAATAGGTGTCCCTAAAAGCCTGTAGGAGGTGGGATTCAACGTTCCATAGATTGATGACCATTGCTCGGATCAATGAACTATCGGCTCTGTTGGATTCAGTACATCAGGATAGTGCTAGAGTGGCCCTCTACTCTTGGTCCATGGACAAGGGATCATTTTTTTGTCAATTTTGGAAACTAGGGTTTTGCTCAGTAAGTGAATGTGAAATTTTTGCACATAAAGGTCATCTTGAAGGTGATTGTAGATCTTCCCCTCATCCAAGAGATGTGAGCATTTGTATGATGAAATGCAAGAGGAGACAATGCCATTACATCAGTAACAATGTAATGGAACATGTTTATGTTTAGAAACAAGTGGCCAACCTATTACGCCATTATTACAAAATATATATATCTTCACACTACGAATGCTTCAGATCATACTCCATAAACATGAATTTATAAAACAAGATTCAGAATAGTACTTCTCTAATCAATTTAAACTATAATAAAATCACACATAACTTTCATCTCTTTCAAAGTTGTTACTCGAGGCCATTCATCAAATTCCATGTACATCAACAAAATGATAAAATAATGTGCAAGACATACATAATGTGCAGGATATAGTCATAACCATTATTTTGAATCAACCTTATAATACTCGGATACTTTTAGGTTTGATGTGTATCCCATGTATTCGTTATATGAAAGACATCATGCCAAAAACTAATTTTATTTATGTAGACCACATAGGTGTGTCAACTTCGTGCATCCTTTAAAAGTTTGTTTGGTTGTTATGTGGGTAAGGTGCTTTTGTATTCCACCAAGTTGGATCAGTTGCTTAGCTGTGCTGGGTGCTTATGTGTATTAGGTATGTTCCATATTTGTGATTACAATTTCACATTGTTAATATAACATTGTATATGCAATTGTATCATGGTAAAAAACAATTAAAATGTACATTTTTGTGATTACGTAATATTGTAATTGTGCATTGTTCTCAAATTTATAACTGATATCTCCATGTAATCGTAAAATTACACATAGAAACATTCTTGGCCACACATGTATAGTCACACTTAAAAGACTGAACCATGAAGATCTCAATATCCTTGATATGAAATATTTTTTATATCATGAAGTTATAATACAAAAATAGAAGGCCTATCTATGGCCTATCAATGTACATGTATCAAAAACATATTTGATGTACATGTGCAAACAAAAGTACATATGTCCTGGACTGTGCCCCTATACTCTAACTCCGGATTGTACATAAAAATAGATATTTGTCCTGGACTAACACATCAAAAATCTAAATTTCTCTTGTTTTTCCCAGACCCTGATGCTTTTTGGCTCTATCTATGACCACTGTGCATCTCTGGCGACTGCAAATCAATGACAATATTTCTTGATCAGGTAACTAAACTAGTGTTGTCCATCAATAACAAAGTTTGTAAATAAAACAAAGACTCACTGCATCTGTCAGGGGTATAGGTGCCTCTGATGTCGAGGGTATAGGTGCCTTTGGTGTCCTCCTCCTTGCAGAGAGCCTCTCTACAATGCTTCTCTACAAATAAAAAAAATATGTCAATTATCTCAAGAATTATCAACATGTACATGAATGAGAAAGTACTAATTAATTATGTAAAAAATGAACATCTCATTGAAAAACCATTTCTAGGGGATTACACTGGGACTCTTCAGTAGTAAGAGGAACCATAGGTTGAACATAAACCTTAGTTGCTTGCACTAATGGACCAGGCTATGGCTACATTCACCAAATGATAAATAGTTAGACATCGTGCATGTCCATAAACAATACAAATGAAATGTACAATTACAAATATTCAAGTAGATGTACCTCAGTGTGACTTATCCCTATTGTAGATGCAGCATTGACCGCAGCATCAACAATCCCACTAAGGTCTAGCACAGATGACTCTACATCATGATGCTGTAAACATGCAAAAATAACATTAAGAAAAAACACTTGTGAAGTGAATTCATAGCTAACCAACAACTGTCGTTGGAAGTGTGTACATTACCGTGGGATGAGTAGGTTGATCCTCATGCACAGCTGCTCTGTTCAAGGAAGAGGGTTGTCTAGTGTAAACAACCCCCTTATCTATGTTTGGACTATGGGGAGATCCAAACCAAAGAGGCAGTGCAGGGATCTGCAATGATGTATACAGTCATAAAGTGTTACCATAGTTAGACATGGATTTGAATGGATGGAATAATATGTACCGAAAAACTAACATGTTGTAATATACTTACCCCTGCATGGGACATATCTCCCCCATGGGAGTGATCGCTTCCATCAATTTCTTGCCCCTCTTCATATGCTAATAGCATCTACAAGTTTAAAAATTATAAACATTAGTGATCTATAAAGGAGTGTACAGTAAGAAATTAAATAATTCGAACAAGATTCAGTCATAACCCATGTACTTACATTCTTCAAGTAATCATAAATTCCACCTTGGACTATGTTGTTGATATCAATGTCTCCAGCATCACGTTCTAAGTGGGGTTCCTACAACTTCAAAAATTGTAAATATTAGACAATTTAATAAATTAATCAAGACTAACACATGCATTAAAAAAATTATATGTAATAACAAAATGACAAGTGTTTAAATATTACCTCAATGGTGGTTGTTTGGGTCTCGGGAACAACCACACCGGGTGTAGTACACCCCCCCCCCCGTGAGAGGCATCAATCTCCTGCAAGAGTAAATATTGCATATATTACGAATATTTTAATATGTTACATATAGTATGGAAAAATTAAAAATTGAACAACAACAGAGTTTTAAAACAATGTCCTTACCTGACCACCAATCATCGTAGTGGTACCATGTCTTGGTCCAGGACCATAACAGGGTCCCCCACACGATGTACAGACATGTGGCTCGCTCTGAGGCACATGGGATGTCGGTCTATCCCCACCAATAGATGTCCCTCCACCACTAGAAGCTATTGGTTGTACACCAGCAGAGGAAGAGGGCGCTCTCTGGTCAATAGTCGTTGTGTGTCGAGAGACCATCTCAGCTAGAGTAAAAAATGCCTCCTGTGTCTGGGAAACCATGCCATGTGCAGGAGGTATGTCTACCCTTGGTAGCTGGGAATGAGGTGCAAGTATCTGTGGATTCGAATCTCTATGCCTAGCATTGGGTCGGTGTTGGGGCATCCCCCTACCAACTCCCTAGAAAACCAACATGTCAAAATAGTTGACATGTTTCCCCATCACAAACTCTGCATACAATTTTTGGAGGAAGTACATCGGTACTTCCCTATTATTATGAGGGGGAATGTCAAAAACCATGTACCACCTATCCATCCAATTGTCTTTGATGGGTGGAAAGGTGCACCACTCAATAGAAATATGTGGCCTGTTGATCTCTGGAATGTCATCCGTTCGAGGCAGTCTAAACAATGAATAGATGTGTTTTTTTGTTATTTTGAGCTTTTTTTACCTCGTTGTAACTTAACCCATCATCATATTGTTGTCTTTTCCTCTCCCTGTAATATGCGATGTTATACAAATCATCATTTGATCTTGTGATCGTATAAAAAATAGACAACAAAGAATTTGACTAGGAGAGGCAGAGCTCATCTCCACCCCTCCAAGCAGAACCAATCTCTCTCAAATGGGTAATAAACCTCAGTATCTCCACATTGTTATCCATAGTAGCCACTGCAATCATAAATACAAATAAAATATCATTAGAAATATAAACACATGATATAATGACATATCTAAGCACTGAAAACTGTATAACTAATGTATGACAAATAACAACATATAAACTAAATCTATCATGTAAATTTAAAAATTGATCTTGAATTTACAGTCAAGAATAAACATTTAGCATTTTTTCATTTCATATTTATGTCCTAAATTCAAGTATTAATTCCAATTTTTAAGTATGCATTGGACATAAAGTGTCTTGAGTGCATATGTTGATTGCGAAGCTCCTCTAGCTTATTTTAAGGCTTGGATTATGAAGTTTCGCTGAAATTGTGAGGTGCTGACTATTGCCTTTAATAGAGGCAATAGCTAGACCCTAGAATAGGAGGCATAATGTGTTGTTGATGAATAAAATCCCAGTATAGGCAACGATTTTGTTAGATATGTAATTATTTGTTGTAGTGTGATGTTTTTTGGACTCCAAAGTCTATTTAGCATATCTTTATGGATTTTATGGTTGCAAGGGTTCCACTGGATTATATCATGTATAATAGTATGTGATTGGCATGTTTAATCAAATACATCAACCCACCTATGTATCTTCACATTCATAGAGTCTATTGTTGAACTTTGTTGTCTTGACCTTAACCAAAAAGTACCCTTCGTTCAAGACAATATATTTGTTAAAAGCATGGGAAGCTTCTATACCTTATTTTAACACTTGGATTGGGAAGTTTCATCAAAACTATAAGGTGTTTATTGATGTTCTTGGAAGAGCAACTTCGATATTTCGGATAGAGGCAAGGGATTTACCATGTTTGTTTATGTATTTTAGGGGAATATATGAATTCTACTTGATTTTTTTTTAGTTGTATGCAAGCATGCAACATAATTGACAAACTTTGCATATTTGTTAATTTTGGTTTGGATTCACAATAGGGAAGTTTGTTTGTTTTTTATGAGTTAATTGGGGTTTTGGTTTACATTGGGCATGTAAATTACTTATGCAAACTTGCAATGTGCTTGACAAACTTTGCATATTTGTGGATTTTGGTATGGATTCACAAGGATCCTTGTGAATATGCATATGGAACTAATGAAATTCATTTGTTTTTTGAGTTAATTGGGGTTTTGGTTTCCATTGGGCATGGGAATTTTGGGTATGAATTTTGGTAAATAATCAAAATTATTTAATTTTTATGATTAAATTGGGGAATTGGTTTCAATTGGCCAATTACATTGGGGTTCTTGTTTCCATTGGCCAATTCCATTGGGGTTTTTGTTTCCATTGGCCATAATTTAATTTATTTGGGTTTAATTTTTCAATTTAGGGAAAATAAATTGATGAACAAAGAGAAAAAAACATGAAAAGAAATGAGGAAAATACCTCACAAATAGGAGGTTTATCCAAAGGTGGAGAAGGATGGCTTTGGCACACCCAAAAACGTGTTTGCCTAGTCGAGATTTGCTCCAAAGAAGTCCAATAGCCATGCGATGTGGAAAAAAAGACGCGCTCGACCTATTTAAAAAAAATAGGATTTCTAAAACGCGCGCGTGATTTTGTTCACTAAAACAGAGGCGTGATTTGCTTGAATAAAACAGAGGCGCGATTTGCTTAAATAAAATGAAGGCATGATTTGGTTTACTATCCTAATTGACATGCCTATTGGAAACCTTGGGACTAGGCTTGGCAAGTTCGGGATTGCTTGGGATGATTTTTTTTTTTCTGGATCAAGAGTGATTGACTTCACTCCACCATTGCATCTAAAAGGTCCCTCAACTTCTTACACGCAATCTGCGATTATTAAAAAAAAATTCTGCACCCGCAATATACAATGCGGGTTGCAGGACTAAAAAGTTGCAAACACAAAACAAGCTCCCGCAATCCTCATTGCGCATTGCGGGTTGCAGGAAAGACACATTTTTTTGAAAAAAATAGTCTTTTCCGCAACTCACCAAAACACACAAAACATGAATAAATTTTATAAAGATAACTAAGTCAAATCTTGGCAAAGACATATAAACCATGAATAGACATTATGGGGACCCCAAAATGACTAGGAAGTTTGAGTATTACCTTTGCATATAAAATTGGGGCTCCCGTGTTTTGGATAAAACATGGGGTCTGTTATAGCTACAAAAATCTCGTAGTTGGGAATCTAGCTAATATACACTTGGGTTTTTCATATAGATATAACACTACAGAATTTGAACCCAAAATTCGACGACAGAATTTGACGTCATCCGACATTTCGCACGGATGTGTCGGACAGCAATCAATCTACATAATGATGACAACAAAATATTTCTAGCGACGTCGATTATCTGACACACTTGAGTCGGAATTCCAATGCTTATAGTGGCAGTTACCTGACACATCCATGCCGGATAGGAGTTGGATGTTCGACTCCCATAGTGGCGGTTATTCGACACCTAAATGTTGGATCTTCGACATCTGTGAACCCAAAAAAAATTAAGGTTTACATGATTTTAAATTTTATGGTCCCATACTTTTAACGGTACCTATGTTTAAGGCGTCGAATATCTGACGCATGTGCATTATAAATATAAATTGTTTTAAACATTTCGACATGTTTGTTGTAGAAGAGATGGATGATTGCAAAAATTATTTGTTATTTGACGGACGTTTTCAGGAATAGTTCTATTCTTCAACGGGCGGTTGTGGGATTTTTTTTTCATCGATAGATAGTTTGCCGGGAATTTTTTATTCTTCGATTTCTCTCCGTTTGAAAAAACCTTGATGTCTGTTTGATGCGTGGAACTTGATTTTTTAAGACAACCGATTATATTCATTAACGAAGTTTATGACAAAATGTCAAATAGATTAAATATTCCGGATCCAAACAAAGACAACCGACAATTGCTTGCTAGACTATGGGATGCAGTGAAACGAAGGGGTGATGGCAAATGCTATTTCCTGTGTACTCAATGTAGGGGATTTAAGAGGAGAAGAATATTGATCTCAACAGCCACAAAACATTGCAGGGAACATGGACACATCGAGGGGGGGAATGAATATCGTCCATTTGTAGGTTTAGCATTATAAACATTATTATATTCGGTTTTTTTTTGTAATTGTATGTATTATTATTTTTTCATATATTAATGTATATATATTGATGTTTCCATATATTTATATTAAAGGAAAGACACCCTATAGCATGTTGTCCAGAGGAAGTGCTTTCAAAACAAGTTCAGGATTAGGATCATGGAGCATGTATGTTTAATAGAGAACAAGCGAATGATCATATTGAACAAGATGATCATGCCGATGACGTAATTGAAGATAATGGTACAAATACATTGATCCATGATTCATTTAACGTTAGAATGGATGATGATGATATTGATAATGAAAATGATGATGACTTTGATGATGTTCACGATATACCTCTTCTCGATAAGGCATATGAACCCCTTTATGAAGGCTCCAAAACAAATCTTCTCTCTACTATATTGTTGATAATGAACTTGAAGGTTATGAACGGTCTTTCAAACATTTCAATCACATGTATGCTAAGGTATCTAAAATAATCCATCACATATATAGGATCGTGATAAAGTTTATTTGCATTCCTCTAATAATTGTATTGTTCTCATTATTGATCAACATATGGATGAAGCGTGTTTCATTAATATTATTTATTTGTTACATTAACAATTTTATTTTTTTTGTAGCTTGACAGCTGATTTTTTGTTACCACCATCAAATATTTTACCTCGCACATTTCGAGATTTATCTTCCATCATGAAAGAGATTGGAATGCATTATGAAGAAATTATTGCATGCCCCGATGACCATGTTATATATTATAATCAGCATGAATTTGCAACAGAATATACAGAATGTCATGTAAGTAGATATCGTACAGATAAAGTAACAAAAAAGGTGCGTCAGAAGGTTCTTCGTTATATTCCCATCATTCCATGTTTGCAACGATTGTTCAGGTGCAAAAACATAGCACAATTTATGGATTACCATGCCAGGAATAGAAGTCAAGATGATGTTATCTGAATGCCTCCAGATGGTACTGCTTTTAGAGATATTGAGGAAAAGTGGCCTCACTTTAAAGAAGAACCACGTAATCTTAGGATTTCTTTGGCAGCAGATGGTGTTAATCCATTTGCACAGATGAAAACCATTTACACGGTGTGGCCTATTTTTGTTATCAACAATAACATTCCTCCATGGTTGTCAATAAAGAGGGAGCACATAATGTTGTTGATGATTATTCCAGGTTTTATTGACGAAAACTATTTTATTTATAATGTAGTTGTGGCATCTCATTTGTCGTAATATGTATCTTAATTTCATATATATATCTATTATTTTACTCTTCTGCATGGTTTATATATCTTAATGATTCTCATAATGATATATTTTATATGTTATTCAAATTATGAATTAGGTAAGTTCCAAGTCAAAGATATGAATGTATACATCGAACCTCTTATAGATGAGCTACTGAAGTTATGGAATGGCATAACTATGTATGACGTATCTAGACCAATACGACAAAGGCAATTTCAATTCCATGCAATGGTTGTATGGACAATACACGATGCCCCTGGGTTAACTTCATTTTGTGGTTTGTAATTTTAAGTTCCACTTTAATTTCATTTAATGATATGGAGTAGTTAGAATATTTTATAAATGATTATATTTGACATAGATATTCCATATGTAAATATTGTAGGTCTTCAGACAAAGGGTAAATTTGGATGTCTAGTTTTTGGTCCTAAGAATAAATCTCAACATTCAAAAAGCTTAAGAAAGGCGGTGTTTGATGAGTATAGGAATTTCCTCTCTAAGAATCACAGGTATAGAACAACTGAAAGAAATATTTTCAATGGGAAGCAGGATATTGCATTAAAACCACCGAGAATGACACCTCACCTTTGGAAGATGCAATACAAGAGAAATCGTCATCATGGTACGTATGGATCATCGTATATGAATTTTTATGTATTTTAATTTTTATTGTGAGTTGTTTGTTGTAGTGGCCAAATTTGATTTATGATGTAATTTATTAATTATAAACTAATATCCATGATGTCCATTGTGATCATGAAGGCATTAATGGTCTTCCACGAGGAATGAAAAATTATCCTATTCAATTCAGCAGGTTGCCCTACTATGAGCACCTACAAATTTCTCATTTGTTTGATACAATGCATATTGGAAAGAATGTAACTGAAACCTTATGGCAGCTACTAGAGCTAAGGAGGGAGAAAGATAAAGTTGTGAAAGTGTGCAAAGACATTCAAGAAAGAAACCATGCAATGAAAGGCATCATCCAATTTCATACCAATGGAGAACAAGTTAATATAAACTCAATTCCATGGATGTTTACAAAGCAACAAAGCAATGTTGTCAAAGAAGTAATGCGGAAAATTAAATTTCCCACCGGTTTTTGTGCAAACTTGAAGAATGTCATAGATAAAAAAGGTGATTTTGCGGGGGTCAAAACACATGATTGGCATGTCTTCATCAAGGTAATTATTATTGTTATGTCCATATAACTTTTTCTTGTTTGTATACTCTTTTTTTAATAAATGGTGTGGTTTGTATATTGATACAGTATGTTCTACCTCTCTCTCTCTCCCGGACAACTTCGACAACAATGTTAAACAAGTTATATATAATCTTGGTAAATACATGAGGTAACTAGCGATTACTTGCATGTGCTTAGTGTTTCTTTAATTCTTCGTATAATAATTTATATTTTTTTTTTTTGGTGCACTATTTTAGCATATATTGTAATTTAATGTTTACTTTTGTTAAATATCGTTATTGGTTTGCATCACTTGTAGATGGTTGACATCTAAAGAAATCCATAAAGAAGATATAAACTATTGGAGGAGAGAAATTCCTCATCTCATGTGTGAAATGCAGAAGCATCTACCATCGGCATTTTTCAATGCATAGGAACACTACCTCATACACCAAGTTGAGGAGATTGAGTTGTGTGGACCTGTGCACTCAAGGTCCATGTGGATGGTTGAGAGGCACTTGCAATTTATGAAGGGTTTGGTGAGACAACTAGCACATCCAGAGGGTTCTATGATGGAAGGATATACGGTGTACCAAAACATGTTGTATGTTAGTGAATATCTTCCTATTTTAGCATTAAAGCTCAATTTACGTCCCATTTGTGATTCGGACTCCAATAACAAATTTGAATGGGAGCAACTAAAGGGGAAAGGTATATTGAGGAAGGGGAAAGGTAATTATTAGCTACTAGATTTTTATTATATCCTTCATATTCTAATTGTATTTTCTAGTCATAATTGCTTCAATTAAGAGCATATACATCTTTGTTAAGGAGTTTTACACCTTTCTTTGATTTTAATGGTTATTGTCATTAAACAATTGGTCGAGAATGGGATGCAAATCATTTATACATCGCAAAAAATCTTGACTAGATGAAGGTATGGATTGAGCGATGCACACAATCAGGTCATGGAATATCATGGGAATGTGTGGTTTCATTGGTAAAAGAAGCACAACGCAATGGAGATAACAATCTAACAGAAAGGGAAATCAATTTGGCATATGGTGTAAAAGATAAAATGGCAAGTATATAATTAATCAAATATCCCTCTAAATCTTTTATTCTGTTTAATACTTATTGACGTACATGTTCTTTTTTTCCATGTATTGTTGCATAAGGACTGATTGGTTGTGTAATTTTTTCGTGTATTGCTTATTGTAGGTAAAACACCACAAGGCTATGGTCTGCAATGGAGGTAAATATCGAATCAAAAAAATGGATGAAACAAAGAAAACATCAGATTCTGGGGTTTCGGCTATCTTTGAGGTTACCAATGTTTCATCTAGAACTAACAGACATCCAGAAGTCTCAAAAAAATGATACTATGGGTGTTTGGAAGATATTATATAGTGTGACTTTAAATCCTTTAAGGTAGTTCTATTCGTTGTCAAATGGTATAGGTTACGATTGAATCAACGTGATCCCGATAGAACTATTATTGAACATGATAATGGATTTACCATGGTAAACACAAGGTTGTTTGAGCCAGGAACAGAGCCCTATGTTCTTCCAAGCCAATGTGAACAAGTGTTTTACTCAGAGGTGCCAGGTAAAGAGGGCTGGTTGTTTGTTGTGAGACATGATCCAAGGGGAAGGCCAGTAAAGTATAACCTAGATGATGGTAATGAAGAGGGTTCTTTGGAAGAAGAATATGATGATGAAGAGCATGATTAACTTGAGTTAGCTGACGATGATGATCCAACAAAAGATGTCCAAGGAATAGTTGAATCAGATGATGTAGTAGAAAATGCCATTGAATATTATTCCAACGATGACACGATGAGTGTAATTGATGATGATGACAATGATGATATGTCCAATCCTTACAATGTTGACACAGATGATGATACAAATGGCGCATCATCATCATCATCATCATTGTCTTCCTCATGATGATGATACTCATCATCAACATCATCATCATTGTCATCCTCATGATGATGATAATCATCATCATCATCATAATCATGATCATCGTCATAATCATAATCATCATAATCATCGTCATCATCATCATTGTCATCGTCGACATCATTATTGTCATCATCATCATCATTCTCATCGTCTTCATCATTTTCATCGTCTTCATCATCATCATTGTCATCATCGACATCATCATTGTCATCATCATCATCATTTTCAGCATCTTCATCATCACCACCGTCATCATCTTCATCATCATCATCATTGTCATGATCAACATCATCATTGTCATCATCGACATCAACATCATAATCTTCATCATCATTGTCATCATCATCATCATCGTCATCGTCATCATCATCATCGTCATCATCATTTTCATCGTAATCCTCATGATGATGATAATCATCATCATCATCATCAAGATCATCATCATCAAGATCATCACAATCATTATCATCATCATCATTGTCATTGTCGTCATCAACATCATCATCATCATCATCAACATCATCATCAACAACATCGTCATCATCGACATGAACATCATAATCATAATCATCAACATCAACATCATCATCATCATCATCACCACCATGCTCACAAGATGGTTCTTCCCTCATTGATGTGAAGGTTCTTTATTCAAGTTAGGATATAATAAAAATATCTTAATACTATTATGGCAATTTATATAATATAAAATAACATATAATAAAAATAAAATACATATAATATAAAATAATATATAATAAAAATAAAAAACATATAATATATAATGTTTTTTGTGACAAGGGTTTTTGGGTGACAAGGGTTTTTTGTGCGCGCTGTGATGTTTGCTCCTTTGTGGGACAAGCTTGAATGCAAACAGACCCTTCCTCATTTAGTGGGTTATTCAGGGATTCAATTTGCAAACCTTCTTACCTTACAAATGAGAAACTCACTGTTTGGGTCATGAACTTAGAATAGGGCTTTCGCGCCTCACCCCCTCTCGTATTTGTGAGTCGCTATTATAGTGATCATTCATTTTGTAGCGCATCTATAGATGTAATTACGCAATTTCTCTAGTTTTGCACAGGCTTGATAAACATTGTAAATACTATATGATAGTGTTAAGGACTGCTCATACCATAAGGTTGGAAGACTATGGTATAAATACCATGTCCTAAGTACTAAGTTTGCACTGATATTTAAAGGATGGAGAAACCATAGGATAGAGGGTTTAACATATGACTTGGTTGGTATATGGTATAATGTTGATTCCATAAACTATGGTGAGGGTTTTTGCATGCGTTAATGGTCACTAGCTAAAGGTTTGTGCATGCGTTA
Source organism: Pseudotsuga menziesii (assembly GCA_001517045.1). Taxonomy (NCBI): domain Eukaryota; kingdom Viridiplantae; phylum Streptophyta; class Pinopsida; order Pinales; family Pinaceae; genus Pseudotsuga; species Pseudotsuga menziesii. The sequence continues at coordinate 205,989 of LPNX010110336.1, read as the reverse complement.
ATGGTCGCCAGCTGCTTGTGCAATATGGTTTTTGGCATTTTTTTTTAGTGTGGCCTCTGCACATTTGGAGAACGGAGACAACCCCATCGATTCACAGGTAAGCTAGACCGAATCTATGTAAAAATGCATTGCTTCATTGTATTCTCCATGGCATGGTCATGATTTTCATGCCATCATTGGTTTGTCTGCAGGTGAACGCGAAGGCACTCTGGGGTTTGCATAGGCTACACTATCGATTTGGGATTTCTTCTTCACGGCCATGGTAAGCATGCTAGAAAGATTTACTTGCCTCCTCTTGTCTTGGGCATTTATGAGTTGAAAAACTTTACTGGGTTGGGGTTTCATGTGGCACTTGTTGACTCTGCCTTTGGGGTTTATAATGTAGCTTTCTCTGGTTTTTAATGGACTCTTGTTGGGAGGTTTGGCATCTTTGGGCCGTGGCTGCACCATTAATTGTAATGGTGCCATAGCTCATGACTTTGCCATTTAACATTTTTAATAGTTTGACTGTTGTAAAAGAGGCTTCGTGCGTCACTGTGTAAATACATTGCGTGTTGGATTTTATGTAAGGACTGCAATGTGATTTGGTATATATGATTCCATTCGATGTTTATAAAAGATTATACTGGGTAAAGATTTGGGACTGTGTAGTAGATTTAATGCTGCGTTTTGAAATGCTGACTTACTGGGTTCGATTCATGGCTTTCATCCTATGGGATTTACTCTGTGCATTAATAATGGTTTGGGTTTGGGAGTATGCACAACACTCTGATTTTATTGTTTGTAAATTATCTCGGGAAAGCTTCTAGAGCTTGGGGCATTATGCCATGGGCTACGCCATTGTAGCAATGGTGTCGCAGCCCATTGGCTTGCCATCGTATGCTCTGTGTTGGTGTTAAAATGGAGACTGTGTTTTTAGCCAGAGTATAGAACTTTTGGATTTGTATTAGCTCAACATGGGTGCAAAGAGGTTAAAACATCCACTCTATAGAACATTACTCATTGAGGCATCATTTGAAGCATGCTTACACTATTTTATACACCATTTCATGAGAGATATTACATGCTTGAAGGTTACTCATTGAGCTGGTCCATTTCATGAGAGATATTACATGCTTGAAGGTTACTCATTGAGCTGGTCCATTTCATGAGAGATATTACATGCTTGGTAGGTGATGCAAGCACCAATTTCCGTAACTCTATGCAGACCTTAGTTTTACAAAAACCCTGTTCAGAAAGTGAATTTTAGGCAAACCCTTAGTTTCTCTCTTCCCTCTCTGTCCTTCTCGAGCTACCCAAGCTTCTGCGAGCTAACTCACCTCAAAATGAGCTAACAAAAAGCTTCTCAAGCTAACCTAAGCTACCTAACTAAATGATTTGGATCTGCATTAAATAATCCTCCAGTTCTATTCTAATTCTGTTTATAGATCCTATAATTAAGGAACAGAGTCCTTAATAAACTCAACTGACCCCTACGAGTCATCAGTGACTCACTAACAAACTAACAACTCTTATCCAAACATTTACAAGCGGAAAGGACAAGTGTCCTCTTCCAGATTATTCAATTTTTAATCAAGATAAAATAATTTACGAGTGTTGAGACCCTAGGTCTCTCAATTCATATGACTTTGATCAAGCCATGGATGAATTCGTTTCCATGAGCCTATGCTCCTGCATCACAAAGCAAGTTGTGTTTTACTCCAAATAGTGTTATGATGTATGGTTTTGTTGTTTCATTTGGAGAATTAAATCCTATAACAATAGTTGTTATTATGAATCTTAAAGGGTCCTAGATGAGATTTGTGCACTTTTAGGCAGTTCAACTATCAATCAAAAGATGCCAATAAAAATATCCTAATACTATTATGGCAATTTATATAATATAAAATAACATATAATAAAAATAAAATACATATAATATAAAATAATAATAAAATACATATAATATATAATAATATATAATAAAAAATGACAAGTGTATTTGGACATTGTCATGACTCGTTTTGTTTTGGACAGTTCAGTTCAATTTGGAGGATTTTGTGAATTTGGGAGTAAGTCCGGTAGACATGGCAGACAACTCTGTTGACCCGTGGCAGCAAGAGCTCAACATCTTCTCCTCACCGAAAATTACCGGTATACCGTCCCCAGACATAATGCAGAACATGCTTGAAAATTAGACAGTTGGAATTGAGAGTAGGGTTCTGGTTTCTCCGCCAAATGAAGAGCTACTAGGTGTGTTCACAGCATGACCATTAAACCCGGCCTTAGGAGGAGGCTCGTACTCATTATTCCACTCCAGCTAACCTCCGAGTTTGGGTAAATAAACTATTTCGATAATTGTACCTACATCTTCTTTGATGGGGCTTCAGCCAATCAAATTGGAGGTATAGGTGTTCATCTTTTGATCACCCAGGACCACTATTTTTGCTTCAAATTGGGTGTTGGTCTGAGTACAAACACCAAATTTGAACTACTTGCTTTATGGACTCTCCTTTATTGTGATAAATCCATGGTCCTTCCCACTCTGCACATTCATGGTGACTTCACAACCATCATTAATTGGTTCAATAGAAGATCATAACTAACTTTACTTGCACTTGATGGTTGGTGTCAACGTATCCGTGATATGGAACCTTACTTCATCCAGCTAAAAGTAGTTCACATATTCAGAGAACACAATACTAAGGCTGATAGCTTATCCAAAGAAGCATTAACCTTGGCCTCATGCCATTTTCAGTTTACTGAATTCACTGATGGTGAATGTATTGGTTAGAGCACTTTCTAGCTTTTCTAGCCATTAGCACTTGAGTCTTTTATGTGTTGTTGCTATTGACATCCTTTGGATGATTGAGGTGGATGATCCCCTCATATTACTGATCTCTCTTATTTATTGATTCTTTGGATTAGATACTTCAGTATTAGACTTGAACTCAGTCTGTTGAAGGTTAGTGATGTGGATGTAGTCAAGATTCCTAGATTAGGGGTGTTACCTTTGAATTTTTGTCCAATATTCCTGTGAAGCTGATCAATTGTATTCCTTAGAGTTGCCTTAGGGTTGAAAATTAGTATGGGAAAACAAGTTAGCATTGCCTTAGGGTTGAAAATTAATATGGGAAAACAAGCATCATCAAGACAAGCTAAAAGGAATAAATCAGCAAATATTACAGATTGATATAAATGTATTTAACGTGCCAACTAACCAGATCTAAAAATGTCCACTCTTCACCACCACTGGGAAATATGCTTTTGAAGTGCTGGCTTATGCACTTCAGAGTAGCATAGAGGTTAAAACATCCACTCTAAAACTAAAATCATCTACAACATCACAAAATCATTCATGGGAAAACTAAAAACCACTTAAAGGAGATATGTTCTTTGAAGGAGATAGTCCATTAAAGGAGAACCTCCAGGTTTTGTATAGACATATATTGGCATAAATTGTAGTGTTATATGTGATGCATATGCATAACATATCATCTCAAGCTTGACAATGTTGAAAGGCTAAAGTACAATGGCCACAAGCATACATTTGAAGCTTATGAAGCCTACCCAATTCATGTTGGCAAAAGGAAATGCAAGCAATAAGTTAGAATGGAGACTTGTATGTAACCAAAAGAGGGGCATACATTAGAATTTTTAGGGCTACCAAATTCCCACACCTATTAACCAAACTCATTCTTGACAAGCTTTTTCTTTAACAAGTTATTAGCTTACAAGTCATTCAAAGTTTTTTTTCTTATAAGTCTTTCCATGTTTTTTTCCTGGTATTTTGCTTTGCTTATGCCAAATTATTTTTTGGCCACGGTGCAGGTAGAACTAAACAAGTATTTGTCAGATCTGTCTTCCTCCAGCAAAGGGAGTTTGGGAAGGCTAGAGGAAAGTGAGGCATCCAGTAGGTCTACATGGGCTAGATCAACTAGATATCAGAAGATTAGAAGAAAATTCGACAAATGCATGAATTTTTTTCTCCAAGGAGGGGGGTCATGTTCCTATGATGATGAGACAATGGGAGACATCGACGTGCCCTTAAGGTACCAACACCTAGTGAAACAATGGGTTCCTAGCGATCTTCCTCAAGTAAACACTGATTTTTGTGTGAATGAGAGGATATATAGAATTGCACCGTCCTCATTGCATGGATTGGGCTTGTTTTGCATGGATGACATAAAGGTTGGATACAGTAGATGTACAGAATTAATGGAGTATGTTGGACCCTGTTACAACTACAGTGATTGGATGCACTTGGTCCAATATACACGAAGTATGTGTAGATATGGGTTGTCAGTGAATTATATACAACTGAAAGACAAAGTTCAAAATAAAGGAGCAACCATGTACATGGATGGAAGGCCAAAAACAACCGGTAATATTGTGGGGTTTATAAACAGTACACAACCAGGGTCTACATTAAAGCAACCCAACTGCATATTCGAGTCGCATGAAGGAAACCGTGTCTTTGTATGTGCAATTAAATCAATAGCTGCTGGTGAAGAACTGCTTATTGATTACAATTTGAACCGTGTAGATACAAAGAATGTTAGTATGGTTGTGGTACAACAAACAACTTATAAGTCCTTTTATTAATTATTTTAACATCTATATGAATTTTTGTTAGCATATAATTGAAATTATCTACTTAATTTCATGTTTCCTTATGTAACTTTTAGTATGTTTTTGATGCAGGGTTCTCTCAGGGGCACCTCCATCTCCGTAGATGTTTGTCGACCCGAGTCAAGGTAGTAGGTATACATCGATATTTCCAATGTAATATTAAATTTTAGGATGGACATACAAATACGTTGTTATGTATTTTCATTAGTATATTAGGTTCGTTTATATAATATTATCGATTTTCCATGCAGAGTGTTGATCAGGGAAGCCAATCGGCTATTGATCAGCCGACTATAGCATCAGGGCAACAGCCAAACACAAATGTAATTCTCCATTTCAAATACTTTAAAATCGTAAACATGTCTATCGTGACACATTATGTATACTTTGTTATGTATTCTTTCATTTTTATGGTTGCATTCATATGGTAATGTTGTCTACTTTTTTTGCAGATTGACCGGGGAAAATCCCCAACTGTTGATCAAACAGCTGGAGACTTGAGGAAATCATTTAACCTAAATGTAATTCCACATTCTAAATACTTAAAAAATGTACACATATAAAACATGTAGCATAGTGTTTATTTTTGTTTTTGTTCTATATTTGTTAGCTTATACATATTGCGTTCATTGAGATAATGTTCTCTACATTTTTTGCAGGTGGCTAATCGAGGTAAATCCCCATCTATTGATCAGACCATGCCCTTAGCTAGGCGTCAGGTAATCCTAGATGTAATCCCTAATATAATTATTTTCACACACTATATTTTCAAAGACTAAGCAATTTTTTATATATTACAATTGCAATTAGGGATTCTGTTTATGAAACAATGTCTCAAAACTCTTTACAGAATGAGGTCTCTCAGTTGATGAGAGATAGTGAAATTAGAGAGTCTGTAGACCCATTAAGGGTGCTACAAAGGACAAGGGAAAAAAAAATGAGGAACTGGTTCGTTTGACATTGGCAGTTCCACTAACAGAAGGGCTCGAACAAAGGCTTCAATTGTTGTTACAACAACGTAAACAACTGGACGTAAGTTATCGAATAAAAATGTAAATTCATTTATAAAAAATTTATAATATTTGATTTTATATGCTGTTGAACTTATAATACAATGGGTTTAATTTACAGTGTACTATGGAGATTATCAGTGGTGGTCAAGGCAATTTTGGTCCCAGTGACCAAACCACTCCATGTGCACCACATACTGCTCCCATATTGTCCACTGAACAATCGACAACATGCTCTGCGACACCGCAGAGGGCAACGGAGGGTGAAGCCGATGGTGCCCCACCCACAACAGATGCTGTAGAAGAAGGGGTGGATGCAGGGCTAGATAGAGATGTGGAAGCATTTCCTGGATCTTCTAGTGTGACTAGCACTGGTTCAATAAAGCGTACATTTTTGGTGAATGAAGAACTGCTTCCAATAAAGATAGAGAGGATTCCAGGTCATTATAGATTGTTCAATTTATTTTTTATAATTTGTGTCTAATATACCGATAATATTTTTTAATGTTCACTAATGATGGAAATAATGTTTTGCAAGAAATGATATATTTTATAAACATCTATATGATTTGGCCTTGGAGATCTTCGGGCCCCCCATCCACACAATGTGGAACAAGCAACCAAAAGTTTTAAAGGATGATCTGACTAATCGCTTGGTTAGTTTGTTCGGAAAAGATACCTTTGATACATCGAAGGTACTACAAAAGGCTGGAAAACATATAAAGATTGTCCGAGACCAATGTAGGGTTCACCTAGAAAAGAACCCTAGGTATGAGCGCCCTCCAATTATTCCATCTATGGAGTTGAAAGCTCTGGTGGAAGATGGAAAAGAGAAGGGCCTGAGAAAATGAGGAAAGATACCACTAGGTGGAATAGGGAGGTATGCAATTCATTCCAAAATGTAGTGGTAAGCCTTATTATTACTAATTTTTATATCAATTTTGGTACATAGACTAATTTATTTAAAAACATAATTAGGCTCTCAGACACATCTAAGGCCACAAAGGCAAGAATTGAAAAAATTGGCCAACACAAGCTTGAGCCTGGTGGTTACTCCAACTTGGCGGCCCGATATGTAAGTATCGCAAAACCCGAATCCGCATCCAAATATCATACAGATTATTATTTTTGTTTTGTTCTAACAAAAGGCTTTAAAATTAATGCCATCATGCAAATATGAAGGCCAACCGGTTCAAAGAATTGCCCAGTGCGGATTACATGAAGCTTGGCTTCGAACATGGCTTTGACGCCGTTGTTGAACGCCGGAGAAGCTTGTCTGTGAATACTGCATGATCTTCTGCTAATCCATATGGTGCCCAGGTATGTAAAAATTGTATAGTTTAATGATAATTTATTAATTCTCATGCAATTTGTTCCTTATAAATAAACTAACGTAAATTATTTATTCCTTTTTGTGCAGGAAAGTAACGATCCCGTTCATGTCGAGGATGAAGTACATGACCAACCAAACGAAGATCATGCTTCTCATCCTGGTAATGAATTTATTAATGTGCTATTGTTTTTTATAGACCATTGCAAATGATGAACATTAATTCTAATTCTACACAATTCAACTACAGAGCATGTAGTTGCAGATCATAACACGGAACAAATTGGGCCAGTACGAGATAATGTTGAACATGTTGATGTGCACATGGCAGGTAAAAACACACATTCGTAATGTTTTTTTAATGAATTACTCGTATTTATCAAAATATAAATATATTAATGAAAGATTTTGGCATTATTGCAGAAATTCATCGCCCCTCACCTGAAGTTCAACCTTCTGAGCAGACTAGTAGGGATACCGATGATCAAATTCCCAAAGATGTGACTCTAACTAAATATTTAAAGAGAAGAAAAGTAAAAAGGAAGTGACTAAACAAATTTTCAGTAATTCTTGTTTATAAAAAAAAATTAATGCTTTTTCCTCTGTTTTATGAATGAATGCTTTATTGAATTGTTTACTGATATTTTTTTTCTGCCATTTACTAAATTAATGTTTTAATGAATGAGTTAATGAATGGTTTTTTCAGCTGTTGAATGATTGAATGGTTTAATGAATGTTATAAAGAATGATTTAATGAAAGCATTTTTCAACTATTGAGTGAAATAATTTGCATTGTAGATGCACTGTTATTTGCATTGTGAAATAGTGAAATAAATTGTTATTTGCAAGTATAGGCATTCGATTTGGGGAGTTGAGACTCGATGTGAGGGGGGGGGAGGGGCCATAAGAGCTTCCACCTTCACATGGTTGGTCCTGTTTAGTAGAGAATATTAAATTATTCTCGAAACAGAGAGGAGCTCAATGAATGGTAAGGAAGAATACATTAAAAAACATCTATTTCTATATTTTTACTGTGTAATTTTCACTATTGCTATTTGACTCCTCCATTGGAACTTGTTGCAGATAGCATTGAGAAACATTTCCATAGTTAAGAGGCAAGAAATGGAGTTTTGATTAGATCGATGGCCTTATATACATAGTATTTTTGGCTATCCATGTTTTATTAGGTGATATATTCTTACTAATTATAATTTGTTGCTTACATAATTTATGTTAGATCATTATATTTTAAATTCCTTGATTAGATTAAGCAATTGAGTGTCATTTAATGTTGCTTGAGGATTTTAAAGAACTCAGTTACTTGAATTGAATTAGTAAATGATAGATGTTATATAACATGTTTATATAAATGGTTGGGCATGATAGCTTTGGAGATAGATTGTTTGAATACTTGGTCAATTGTAGCAGGATGCATTTATTTTCGCAACACAGTCATGTCTTCATTTTATGTTTTCAAGATGCTTATGAACAAATAATGGCTTGTTTCTACATCATAAGTCCACATTCAATGTTTTCAAGATTCTTTTGAACAAAGAATGGATTGTCTCTACATCATAAGTCCACATTCAATAGCCTTTGAAACAAGAGTTTTTATATACCGAAAAACTAACATTCATTCTTTACTTGTTTATGGATTTTTCAATCCTGCAGATGCAAGATGTGGACAATGGTACACTGTTAAAGTGGACTCTTCAAAGGTTACCTTAGAAAATAGAGCAAATCTTCTTCAACGAGCTGAAGTTCGTGTGTGTGCTTTTAATATAAAGACAACCAAGCTTCCTTTCAAGTTCCCTGATGCGGAATATGACATGATAATGCTGATTTCACACATGGTGGATGGGCAAGGCTATCTTATTAAAAATCGAGAGGTAAAAACACTTGGCATTGTTTTATGCCCATTGATCAGGCTATCCTTTGTTTTGGGATTTCTTTCAGCTATGTTTTGGGATTTTTATTGTTTGCAGATTGATGTTGCATTGATTGTTATGAACATCGTTACTCTTCTTTAGTTTTCCAATTCCTTTTCATTTGTTTCCTGAGTGTGTAGGGGTGGGGCATTGAAGACTTGGAGTACACTCCAAAACCAGAATTTGAAGGAAATTTCAAAGTAGCAAATGTGCCAAATGAGGTATATTTGCCATTTATTTTTTACCCTAAGACTATAATTATGAAAACAAGTATTGATCCCCTGGAAGTTTGCTAGACTATTCTACTGGTTGTTTGGAATTTGCAAGAGTGAAGTTAAATATCTACTGTACATTATTAATAATGATTTAAGGTAACATACTCTGTAGTTTCTTTGTCTCTTTGCTATATGAATTGGTTATGTATTTGTAGGATTCAATCTTATTCTATATCCCTTCCTTGAGCAAATCTAGACTATTCTAAAAGTATTGAATGCCTCTTGGTCAGCAAGTTTATTTCTATTATTTTTTTATCTTAGTTGTTTCATTTGGTCCCATCTATTTAGAGACTCTATAGGTTCAGTGTCCTCCATCATCACTTATTAAGATTGGGGATGTAAAGCACTCTTTGCATGAGAGCTCTTTCTTATACAGAGAGAAACTTATGCAGATACTTATATAATTAGCATAATGCATATGAAGGATCAACACAATTATTTAGACCCATTTCATCTTAATCATGTTATAAAATACCACCCTTTAGAACTTTAGTCAACTCAAAATGGAGGTCAGGGACACAACCAATGTATGGGGACTGCTTCATTCCACTTTCCAACTAATAGTCTCACCCAAAGAAGCACTGCATTGTGTTCAACTAGGAAAAATTCATTGCAAGCAACCTTTCTCCGACTCTCTTGAAAGCTAAGTCACATAGGCCATTTCTAAGTGGGCAAGTTGGAACATGCAGGTATGGGATTACGTGATGTTTGTACATGTGGTTCACACTACCGTGAAGTTGTGTTCTAATCACCTACCCTTAGCACATGTAATGTCTCTAGTTAAGGAACATTCTCTTAAAGTGTTCATGGATTGGTTAGATTGGACTTTGTCTTGTTAAGTGGTCCACTTGTAGACTTAGTACAGGGTTTGCTTCTAATTACTCTCTTCCTTATTCCATAAATAGAAAGGAGGGTGCTTCTCTTGAGGATATTGGGTTTTCTATTTTGCAAAAAGTAAAGTTAAGAGTAAAGTAGTTGTGATAACTATATGTGCAAGGATGAAATATATACTTGACATCGACTCCTCTAATTTTCTACCAGGCTTCCTTCAGTAGTCAAATTCTAGGCTGAAACCATGTGGCCGTAAGTGAAATCTTTGGATTTTTTTTTCAAATCCATCAACCAGCGTCACTTTTTCGACGTTCTTTCGACACTCCGGTCAACCCATCCGACAGTCGTGCCATGACTCTGACGCTTCCTCCCGTCGGACGATCGATAGCTCAAGTGTCGGACTTCGTCGGAAGGCCGACTCTTCTAGTTTCAGAGTGCGTCAGAGTACTGACATGGTCATAATTAACAACCAACGACACCACCATTTCTCAGACACTTTTGGCTGTCGGATGGCCGACGCTACAGGGGTCGAAGGACGTCGGATTTTCGACGATTTATGCAATTTTGGTTGGCACTTCGGAAGCAATAACGGACGAATATGCGACACAATGGTCTGTCGAAGCTTCAACCCTTATTAGTCGTCGGTCGAAGATCTGACGTTACGCCACCGAAGGCAAAAAAAAAAGTGTATGTGTCGAATACCTGACATGTTAGTGTCGAATTTCAGACATGGTAGCCATCGGATTTTGGCCTCAAATTCTGTAGTGTAATTAGGTTTTTTATTCTTTTTAAAGGAGGTTAGTATAACTCATAATTAACAATTTCAAAAAAATAAAAAAATACCTTAGTTAACAACTATTCAATTATTAGATACAACTATTCAATTATTAGCTTAAATACATTGATGATACAACTATTAGCTTAACTTCAATTGCAAACATGACTTTTACTTGAATTGCAATTGCCATTATATTAACTTTTAAATTAACTATTAGATACATATATTAGCTTAACTTCAATGATTCTAAAATTATTAGTCACAACTTCAACTCATTATATTAGATAAATATTAGATTAGCTCCAATGATTCTACAACTTTTAGCTTAACTTTTACTCTATTCCCAGTTATATTGGATAACTATTAGATAACTATTAGATTATTCCAATAGTGATACAACTATTAAATTAAATTTAGATGAACTACATCTCTTAGCATGAGAAGTTGACCTCGATTGCAGTGAAACCATGCACTAAGAACAATCACTTACGTAATATGGAGCTTATGTGACAGTTGAACTCCATCTTCCAGTTGAGAATTGAGTTAATGTGCATAAGGCTTACTCTAAGCTTTAGATTAACTTTTGAATTAACTATTAGATACAACTATTAACTTAACTCCAATGATGATACAAGTATGAGCCTAAGTTCAACTATGAGCTTGACAACTATAAATTAAGTGCTTGTTATATTAGCTTAACTATTAGATACAAGTAATTGATACATTTTTTAATAAAAAAACATTATCAATATGTCAAATATATACCTCTCGGCGTATTTCAAACATATTAATCTTAGTAATATGGTTGTTGCTAGTTATTTTTTATTATTTTTACGTCGATAGGCTGATATATCTTAGAATTTTGGGGTGGACTGCCATCTATGCTTTTTCATCTACGAACGAGAATGAGACAAGTGTACTATCCATATCAATTCTATGGGTTTCGTCCAAGATAAAATGAGAATGAGACAAGTGTACTATCCAGATTGATTCTATGGGTTTCGTCTAAATTTAAAAATTAATAATTTCAAAAAAAATAAAAAATAACTTAATTAACATGTGATAAGTAGAGTTAGTGATAGTTGTAAAACATAAAGTTAATCTTCAACTATTTTATTATTAGATACAACTACGAGTTTAACTCAATCTATTATCAGATACAACTATTAGCTTAACTCCAATGATTATAGAACTATTAACTTAACTTCAACTCTAATCACAGTTATATTGGATAACTATTGGATTAACTATTAGATACAACTATTAGCTTAACTCCAATGATTCTACAACTATTAGCTAAACTCCAACTCTAATCGCTTAAGGCAACTGCATTTGGCTTCTAGAAGTCTAGCTGATGTGTAGTCATGTAGTCATGTAAGAGTCCAACTCCTAATAAAATAGTTAAAACTCCTAATAACTTCTCCAAGATCCATGTAAAAGTCAAACTCCTAATAAAATAGTTAAAACTCCTAATAACTCTTCCAAACTCCTAATAAAATATTGCATATAGATATAATTACGTTTTCCATTCTTTTTAATACATTGATGATAGAAGTATTACCTTAGCTTCAAGTCCAAACATGACTTTTTACTTGAATTGCAATTCCAATATATTAAGTTTTAAATTAACTATTAGATACATCTATTAGCTTAACTCCCAATGATTCTAAAATTATTAGTTTAACTTCAACTGGTTATATTAGATAAATATTAGATTAACCCCAATGATTCTACAACTTTTAGCTTAACTTTAACTCTAATCCCGGTTATATTGGATAACTATTAGATTATTCCAATAGTGATACAACTATTAAATTAAATTTAGATGAACTACATCTCTTAGCATGAGAAGTTGACCTGGATTGCAGTGAAACCATGCACAAGAACAATCACTTAGGTAATATGAAGATTATGTGACAGTTGAACTCCATATTTGAGTTGAGAGTTGAGTTAATGTGCATAAGGTTTACTCTAAGTTTTACATTAACTATTAGATACAACTATTACCTTAACTCCAATCATGATACAACTATGAGCCTAACTTCAACTATGCGCTTGACAACTATAAATTAAGTGGTCGTTATATTAGGTTAACTATTAGATACGAGTAATTGATACATTTTTTATTAAAAAAATATTATTAATATGTCAAATATATACTTCTCGGCCTATTTCAAACATATTAATCTTAGTAATATGGTTGTTGTTAGTTATTTTTTATTATTTTTATGTTGATAGGGTTATATATCTTAGAATTTTGGGGTGGACTACCATCTATGCTTTGTCATCTACGAACCACAATGAAACAAATGTATTGTCCATATCAATTCTATGGGTGTCGTCCAAGATAAAATGAGAATGAGACAACTGTACTGTCCACATTAATTCTATGGGTTTCGTCCAAACTTAATGATTAATAATTTCAAAAAAAATAAAAAATAACTTAATTAACATGTGATAAGTAGAGTTAGTGATAGTTGTAAAACATAAAATTAATTTTCAACTATTCGATTATTAAATACAACTAGAGTTTAACTCAATCTATTATTAGATACAACTATTAGCTTAATTCGGATGATTATAGAATTTTATTGAATAACTATTGGCTTGGATAACTATTGGATAACTATTAGGTTAACTATTAACTTAACTCCAATGATTCTATTAGCTAAACTCCAATTCCAACTCTAATCACTTAAGACTTAGTCCATGTGCATTTAACTTCTAGAAGTGTAATTAATATGCAGTAAGAGTGAAACTCCATTTACAACACCTTGGGCTCAATAATATCTGTAAAGACAAGCATAAGCGTCTAATGGAAAGACTATTATCGTCACTGCAAAATTCAGGCTCGTACTGACTTCTTCTTCCAAAAATCGTAGCCCGATTTGTCCGCGCCTGGTGTCGTTTGCGTGTGTTCTGTTCGAGTTAACAGGGCGGCCCATTTCGCCAAATTGCCTGGTTGTAGTTGGGCAGTTCACCGTTCCCCACTGGCCGGGTTCGAAATCTGCACCTGGAATTATCGCGTATCTGTGTCGGCCGCAGGTAAGGTGTTTCATTTTGCCATTAGTTCTTAGATCGGACGTTGGGTTGGGCCAATGGACATGATTTTACCGTGTTGTGATGCAAGTAAAATTAGCTCATGGGATTTGAAATGGTGACCACGAATTAGGGTACTTCCAGTTGTGGTAGAAATGATAGATGCCCAGGCTGTCCATTGCCAGAGATGCGCATTTTTTATGCAAACTGTACACATGCAGTAGAAGCGTTGATCAGGACCTGACTGGATTGACCAGCACAACCCACATCTTAGGGAATGCCCACTTGGAATGTAAACTGTAGATGGACTTTTTGCTTCTACATGAATCAGTACCTTACTAGATTGACGGTGTGGGGTTGACCCTTTGTTAGAAGGTAATGTTAAAAAAGGTCTTACGTGAGTATCAATTTGGGGCTCTTGCTTTGCTCGTTTTGAGTGGAAGGGACCCTCTGGATTTGAATGGGCAACTGCTTAGTTGGTATGTAAGTGAAGTCTATGTTGTATGGTCAACTGAAATTGATCCCTGGAAGATAAGTTGCAATATTTGGTTCTCACAAACCTGACCAGGAGATCCCGTTTCTCATACTGGTTACCATTTCCTTTTGACCTTATATAAGTACATTTCTAATCAATGCATTTTGACCTTACATCAGTACATTTCTAATCAATGCATATGGGTGGGTTAACACCAGTTTCTGCACTTTATTAGTAATTTGACAATATATGGCTATGTGTTAGTGAATAAGTTCATATAACTTGCAATTGTGACCATTGGTTAGGTTCCTCAACTCTACATTCTGGTCATCTTTTCTCTTTTCAACGGAAATGATTCTGAGATTTTGTGTCTTAGCTACCTGCTCATTTTTTTACAGGTGATAATTTTGATCAATGGACAGCTTTAGTTTGAAGTTCATGCAGTGGCAGAATTTGATAATTTGAAATAAATAGGTGGCTTTTGAATATTTGGGTCATTGTAATCTTTAATATTGGTGTCTGTTATAGTAACATCAATCATGGTTTTTCTATTTCATTTTTTTGGAAGGCTTCACTAGAATCAGGCTGCTGTTAGATATGAGTAGTGATTTGGGTATTGAATTGTGCGATGACGACGACACAGTTAACATGACAATAAGTCGAAGATAAGAGCATTTTTGTTTGGGTATTGTATGAGATTACTTCTCTGGGTCTAATAAATGTGCTTCCTGTATCAGTCATGTCAGATAAGTAACAGCTGGCAGAGTGTTTTTTGTTCAGGATTTAGTGTAAAAAAGTACTTTCGGTACCAAAGAGCAGTGAGACAAGATGCCGGCTCAGATACCGATACCAGGTCAGGTGTTTGGTGAAGCTGGAGGACAGCAGGCTGATTTGGCGCAACAGAATGGGAGCAGTTTATCTTCACAATCATCAAATCTGGGAGGTACAGGAAGGTCATGGCATACGGAGTTTACGGACGCTGATATATATCAACTGCGGCAATATATCACAGAGAAGATGTAAGTTTTGAAAAGGCCTTATAATCCTGATTCTTTACAGCACCAGCATCAAGTTCTATTAAAAAGTTAATGTTTGCCCTTTTTATGTAATTTTTTTCGGCTTATAAAAGTTCTGAGTGTTTGAGCCAAAAAAATCAATTGTGTTTCATGTAGAGAATTTGGTTAACCATCAAGCAGTTGTAGTCATGCACCACAGCTGCTAGTAGCTACTGCAAAACCCAGTACTCAAGTATGATATTTTATTTAATAGTACGCTTGGTTGAATAATGTTTGTCGGTGTGCAATAAATCATTGTGTTTTACTCAGGTTCATCGACCAAGAACCAAAGCGTGTCTGGTACAATTTACGCTCAGGAACTTTCTTGTATGCTTTCCTTGTTTTGTGTAGGAACTTTCTTGTATGCTTTCCTTGTTTTGTGTGAGAGCCAAACAAGTTTGGTTTTCGGGGATGAATGTTCTGCACAACACTTCTGATCTGCTTGATTTCTAGATGTGATAAATGTCGGGAGTGAACTCCATTATTATATGATACCTTTTGGAGTAAGCTAGCTATGGAGCAATCCTCCCTCATCGGACGGAGGAGGAGCAAAGTCAAAGTTGACTTTGCTCCTCCTCCGTCTGATGGAGGGAGGATTGCTCCATAGCTAGCTCACTCCATAACGTTTTCGCCAATGTCTTTGGATTCTCTAAATTTTCTCTTGAAAGGGTAGCGTCGGGTTTATTTTTATTTTTATTTGTCTTGTCAGCTTGCATCTATTTCGTGGACCGATTTCTTTAGAATGGCAACAGCGGCTGCCCGACCTTGTGAGGCGCTTGGAGGAAGCTCTATTCAAGGAGGCTACTTCAAAGGTATAGAATGCTTGGAAGGCATTTTGTAAATGCATTGATTGAATGTTTGTTCAGTATTTAACTGAATTTTTTTCCAATTCTACGCTTAGTCATTTTAAAGCTAAAAAAATATTCTGCATGAGCCAATAAGTATTTATGCTGGTTTGCTATCATCTCTACCTATATTTGAAATTGAGATTGAGGGTATCCAGTTTTTTAGTTCTTTTGAATTATGTTATCAGGAAGAATACATGGACGTAAATACCTTGGAGCGGCGTTTGACCTCTTTGATGCGACGGATTCAACGTAATCATAACCAGAATCTCAGTCATCACGATACTCCAGAATTGCAACAAAGTGGAAATGCAAGTGCAAATATGATTCCTTCTCCAGGTACTGATACTTCTACGGTTAATGGTCATGGCACAAGCATCTGAAACATGCTACCAAATAGTAATTTAAATGCTATGTGAAACATGCCACCAAATAGTGATTTAAATACGTTAGTTGCACTGAAAGAGATGAATTATGTTATTCAAGTATAGTATTGATGGAAAATTCAGGTCTGTAATACAGATATTGGCATATATTTACTCAATATAATATGTTGTAGTGTTGGCGAGATTGTCATCTCATGTTTGTAATACTGATGTCAGCATATTTACCCATACAAAATAAAAAATGTTGGCATAATAAAATGTGAGCTAAAATAATTTTCTTTCTAGAAAATACAAGATTTATCATCAAATTTTCTATGCTACTTGCACAAGTATGCACTTCTTGCACATACATCATTATTTTTAACATTTTTTCATTCTTTTCACAAGCATTTTTTCTAAATTGAAAAATCTAAATTTCTCATACCAAATGTAAGGGATGTATTGTTTAGTTTAAATTCTTTTATTTAATTTTGTTCATTATATAAAATAATTTTAGAAAAAAAAACATTCATATATAGCTTAGTTTATTATAGAATCATGATTGTTGCATGAGAATAGGCAGGTGCTTACAATCCAATATGAAGGTATATTGCCAGGTTTATCAAGTTATGTAACTTTTTCTTAAAATAAAAAGTATTGAAAAAATTCATCAATTTATTTAAAAAAAACTAGCATAGATTCATCTTAAACCCTGGATTTAAGAATGATCTAATTCTTTGATGTGTAATTTTTTTATCTTAAATTTTTAAACATCAATAAAAAAAATTACACCTCAACAAATTGGATCTCCTTAATATATCCAAATTTTGATAAATCTACTCTTTAATAAAAGAATATTTTTTATTAATAAAAGATATTCTACTCATTTATTAATAAAAGAATATTTATTTATGAGAATATTTTTTTCTACTATTCAAATTGAAATACAAATACAACACTCACTGAAGGCTACAAAAGTCATCAAACTAGTTTGAAATAGATAGAAAAGTTTCATTCCACTACCCCTCCATGTAAGACATCCAGTTAGTTTCTTTCAGTGCCCTATTAAGATACATTGTTTTTTGGGTACTTATGAGTTGGAGGGGAATTCTCCTCTCATGTTTTTATTATTTTTACTTTATCATAAGAAACTTGTAGGAGGGGAATGATGGTTGGCCTATTTTATTATTTTGACTTCCTCGTTGAGTTTTATAAAAATACACTAAGTTGATTTTATCAAATATTCCTACAATCTTGTCAAACTTATCAAAGATAACCTCAATTAAGTTGATTTTATCAAATATTCCTACAATCTTGTCAAACTTATCAAAGATAACCTCAATTTCATTAGAATGTGATCAAAGATAGCTTCAATTTCATTAGAATATGTAATAGATTGATTCTTGCCATTAAGTTAGACTCTAATGGTTTTACTTTTTCTTTACATTTACCTTGCCAACAAATATCATATTACTTTATAAATTTATTGAACTGAAAAGGGTGCCTCGGGTGCCTTCGTTGAAGCAAGATTATTTTATAATAACATGAAATTAAACCATGAACCAAAACCACCAATGAAGAACTCGAGGAAGTGGCATTTTCTAATTGGATAGCTTAAGAAAATTTGAGGGAAGTGGCATTTGCTAATTGGATAGCTTAAGAAAATTTTAATCGTATCTATTGATTCTTTTTATTTCTTTAATTCTCGAGGGAAGTGGATTTGTTTTGTTTGTTTAAATTCTCGAAGGAAGCCGCATTTGTTGATTGGATAGCTTAAGAAATTTTCAAGTGTACCTTTTGATGGATTTTTTTTCCAATTGATAACTTCATTTTGCCCCTTGGTAAGCTTATCAAACATAAATCTATCATCTTCCTTCTCACCTTTCTCCTTTAAATGTATGTTTAAATGCATATGAAGTGACCACTCTTCTAGGAGTCAAGTGCGTATACATTTCTTTTACAAATTCATGAACATTTTATTTTCAACATCAAAGCCATCCACACTTATAATAAGCTTTCAAGTTGTCTTGTGTAGTGATTGGGTTATTTCCATGGAACTTGGAAAGTATTTACTATATCCATTAAGAGACTTAAGAGACTTTGGGGACATAAACATAATTAATTAAACATGTTTACTTACATGTACGTATTCATGATTTTGACAAAAGGAATAAAGGGAATTGATGAGACAACCATGGGAGTTGTATGAGATGTCATAATAGAGACTAGGGTCACCAATGGTGAAATAAAAAAGCACTGGAGAATTGATGAGACGACCATGGGAGTTGTATGAGATGTCATAATAGAGATTAGGGTCATCAATGGTGAAAGAAAAAAGAACTAGTTGAGGGATGTCTCTACGATAGGATCTTTGAAACAAGGAAGTTTCTTTTGTGAAATAAATTGAGGAAAGAAATTAAATCTTTGTTCAAATGTCACTTGCGGAGACCTATTATCTCCAACTTATTCATTGTGGAAGTACTTTTTTGTTTTTTTAAATGATGGGAGTTTTTTTTTTGATTTAGGTGAGAAGATCATCTTGGTAGGTCTAGATTTCTTGATATTTCAATGTGGAACCATGAGACGATATATTTCATTGAAGATTTTTCTCACTCATAAAAAGCACTTTAGCAAGGTTTTCAATTCACGAGGAATTGGACCATGCTCCTCACTTCAATTGTTAGGCGAGTTAAATAATTTTGAAAGAATTTTTGTTCACCATAGATTCAAAGGAATTGGACCCACCCTTGGTGATGGCGCCACAAGGTATAGATTTAAGTTGATATAGCATTATATCAATAGCAACATAGCAAAGTGTTTGTTGTATATTTTCAAGGTTTTTTTCCTATGTGATGAGGTGTTTTTGTTATGCCATTTTAGTCATAAGAATATTAGACAAATCGATTTATTGTTAAAATTTTTGGGGGTATTTATAAGTAGTTTTTTGTTTTTTCATATACAATTATAAACTACGTATTACATTAACATGATAGACAAAATAATTCATCCTCCTATTTCTTTCGCTAGAGAACCTCTGAGCCTTCATTGAAAGTTCTTGACAGAATCTTGGAACCTTAGTGCCAAGTTCAAGAGATGGTGGTCAGCCTTAGACCACCCATATAGTAGAATACTACGACTTCTTCTAGCACCATTGGTTGGTGGTCAGCCAAAACCACCCCTTTAGAGAGCTCTTGTATTTAGTAGAATATTGTGCAAGCTTCTACTAACATGCTTGAAATAATCAGTTTGTCAAGCCTTTTATTAAGCTCTCATCTTCCTTCTTTTTGGAATCATATACACCCTTTGGATTAAGGGGGGAATTCTTGGGTACATAATCCTAGGTGTTAGGATTATTGTGCACCATTCATGTGCAAAGAATACCATAATTCTAAGGGGAGACCAAGTGTAATGTCCCCGACCCTCCGATCGATGAAGAGGACGCTACCATGCCATTAGCCAAACGGGCAACTAGCCCCATGAACATGTACATACATATAAACTGAAGTAAAATGCTTGGAAGTAAAAACATGCAGAGATGCATAATTTTTTAACATACAACAGAAGCAAAACCATACATTCAAGCATTCAACATGTTCATCATAATTCATTAAACATCAAATATGATTGTAGAAGTGAAATAGACAAGAATACTTAACTTATAAAGAACTCGTCCTGCTGTTAACCCAAAAATCCCCCACTCAGCTCTCAATGGCCTACACCACCCAAGGACACCATCTCACGACCCTCATATCACTCCATTATACCCCCACACCCTCAAAGTAGCTAAAGGATGAAGAAAAAGGCTTAAACCCCCCCAAAAGGAGCCCAAAATAGTCTCCTAGGAGCTAAAACCCTAAAAGGAGCTAAAATTAGGGTGAAAGAGGCTAAAATCCCAAAAAGGGGGTTAAAGCCATGACCAAGGGCTTAAAACCCTAAAACCCCTTGAAAAAGCTATAAAAGGAGGGTGGGGGTCACTCTCAAACAACTTCTCCCTTGCATATTGTTATGCTTCCCATGGATGCCCTGAGACCTTTGCCTCTCAAGCCACCCGCACTCCCTCTCCTCCATTTCCATTGAGCCATTGCTCCCCCATCCAAGAGAGGTGCTTCCACTAGCTAGGGCATGGTGGCCCATTTCCACCCAAGAGAAGGTATAACCACATTTCATGTTTTGTTTCTTAGTTTCTTAGTTTTCTTTGCTTTCTAACCCTCATTTCATTTGCAGGTTTGAGATCTAACATTGTTTTGCAGGTGTTTCAATCTATTGTAGCTTAGGATTTATTTGCAGGTCTTTGGAGGCAGAACCCTAACCATTGTGTGCAGAGGGGCTCATCATTGCTTCTATCTCATTTCTATTCTTAGCTTAGTTTACTGTTCTGTCTATTTACATTACGTTTTATTTTCTGCATTTACCCACCAGCAGGAACCTACCCTTCTGCCCTATAGGCAGAAGGGAGCCATTCCTGCCCCTATAGTAGGGAGAAATCCCTACTACAGAACTGGCGACCATACCAGGTCGATCCCATAAGATCCCTGGTCCAAATTTTTAATTTCCAAGTTTTTTAATTTTTTGCCCTAGTTTTAAAAAAATTCTATTAAATCCATCTTAAATTTAGTTTATTTCCTGTTTTCAGTACTGCCGAAGTTTCTGCTAGGCAAAACCAAGTCATATTGGCCACAGCACAAGTTACTGTAGGCTAGATCTAACAATGTCTCACAAAAACCCCAAATCCAGAGTAGGGAGCTCTTATCGGGGCCAAAAGTGAGACTGGGGCGCACTTAATGGGAAAACAGGTGCGCCCAAGGCGCATTTAATCCCCCAATAAGTGCGACTTCAACCCAGAAACTCATTCCACGACTGTTTCTGCATTCTGTGCGACCCCCTCACTTGTTTCTATAAAAATATCATGCCCCCCTCACCAGATTTGATAAAAAATGTGCGGCCTATGAAACAGAACTTTAATTTCAGCTTAATAACAATTAAATTTCAGTTTTATAGGACTGTCAATGCGGCTTAGCCGCCTCTGTCTAGTACTGCAAGTTAATTTCAGTTTTTGTTTTCATTTTCTGCAACTTCTTTCATAAACAATGTGTAAATGCCAGGTAAATGTTAATGGTTTAATCAAATGAACCTAGCCTAACTAAAATCAACCTAAAATTAACCATCTTGTTTCCCCTTCCTCCTCTACCCAGTCATCACCCTTCAGGGTATTCTGGGATACGACGAAGGACAAGCTCGTATAGATCTAGGAACTCCACTATATTGTTCCAAACAATTAAAACCGAGTGACTTGGAAGGTAGAGGGGGTAGAGAAGGAGGGCTTCTCACGGCACTAAGCGTCCTCCCTGTTGACCAACCTAGCATCTGGGAGGTGACCTAAGGATCTATGGATGGGCTTAGTCCCATTGTGTTGAGAGCCCAACACCTTCTCTTGGTTGAAGAGGAATATCAGTGTGAGGTAGACATCTAGTTAGGCCACCAACATTCAGGGTTAATCACTGTATTTGTTCACAATTTCTGATTATTCAATGCTTGCATACATAAACATAATGAAATGAACTCTACCATGATGAATTCATAAACCATTTGTAGCAACCAAATACCAGAAAAACAAACAAACAAATACGCCATACCAACTAATTAACCCAACTAGTTCATGACACTGAGTGAGCCTTAAAATTTACCAATTTACACTAAGTACAAACAACCCTGTAGTCTTTGAGGACATAAGTCCCTCACTGCTTCAACTATGGGAAGTACTTGGGCTTTGCCCAGAAATTCATTGTGAGGAGTACCATAGGAACCTCAAAGTAGCTGGCCGCTGAGAGGAATTGCCAAGTGAAACGGGCAACGACCCCTTCCGATTGAGTAGAAACACCTATGAGGAAAAATCCAAGTGCTGTCTCTTGGCAGTCTTGGTGGCCGAGTGACCACCTACAGCCAATAGGAAGCCACTGAAATTGGGGTCCAAACATCATTCCCACCAAGTTTCAAGCTTAAAATCTAACACAATTGATCCTCCACACTCTTCCTCACGCCTAAGAGGCAAACCACCACCATTTGGAACACTCAATAGACATCGTCAAAGCCACTCTCAGCGATCTCCCACACCATCAGAAGGCCACACAACCTTTGATTCTCATTCAGACCCATATCAGTCTGAACTAGACCTCCATACTGCACCATCAAGCCCCATGGCTAGTGCAAATTTGAATCCATTTTTCGGCATACCTTCACAACCTATCACCCACAACCTAGCAAGTGGTCCAAGCATAGTTATGCAAATTGTCATTAGTCAGCTGCAACCACCTATAGTGACCAGCCAAGCTAGCACACTAGCAGCACATGGGGGCAATGGCCCTTCCACACACACTACCCCTCCTGCCACACAGGGGGGCAGTGGACCATCCACTTACATTTCCCCTACTGTCATACATGGGGGAAATCTCCCCATCACTCATACTATCCCACCCACAACACTTGGGGGCATTGGCCCATCTACAATGGTGCCACCGCAAGCACCCCCAGCTATGTAGATGCATTATGCTCCTGCAAACCCCACCACCATCGCAACCCCATCCCACATCAACTTGGGGTCAAATATACCCTTCATGACTCGTCTTAACTTGCCTGATTTAGCTAGATTAACAAATGACCCCATCCGCCATCAAGATTTTTGGCCTCCAATGCCAACTAAGCTGCCATCATAAATCCCTAAGTTTGAAGGCAAAGCAGGGGAATGTCCCCAAAACCACATAATGACATTCCATCTATGGTGCTCATCCAATAGCATCGTAGACAACTCCATCAAGCTGAGACTATTCCAACGTACCCTTACAAGTGCTGCGGCCAAATGGTACATTGAGCTGCCACAAGCCAAGTACCCAGAATTCAACTTCCTAGCCTTCATGTTCCTATAGTATTTCCAACTTCCTGTCTGATATGATGAAGGGGTGGAGATCCTGTTATCCTGCTCAAAACACTGCCACTCATATAAATGACCATATCCATGAGTGGTGATGAGGTCGTAGCCTATTCAAAATCCAACTTGACGACAGGATCTTCTTGGATTTGGTTCCTTAAGACCTTGCTCCTGCCCATAGCAAAAGACGTCGCATCCAAATGTCCCCAATCTAAAGAAGAGGCCATATTGAAGGCCCAATAGTTTGACCTTATCTATGCTCAGTCTGGATACTTGTACACCGTAATTACAGATGCTCCCCGGTCGAGTACCTCATACTGTGATGCACCGAGGGCATCCCATACTGCGGACGGCATCATAAGAGCGGTCTCCCAACAACCACAGCCTCGACCGACACCACCTGCCATTACACCACAACCAAGAAACACTGCTAGTGTTGCTTACCAGAACCAAGCTTCGGACTACACAAGAATGATGTCTCAGTCCGAAGAAACAACTTCCTATGCATAGCCTATGCCACTACAACAAGCTCAGGCCATGGCTTGGCCAACATAGCAGTATGTGGGGAAAATTTCCACATTTGTGGCACCACCACCCCCACAAATCTATTATGCACCACCAGTGCAACCAGTTCAAGCCCCTGCCCCCGCTCCACACACCCTGTTGGGACAAGTGTTTGCACAACAAAACTGTCCCAACCAGCTTGCCCCCAACAATCAACAAGGGAAAGCTTGAAATAACTGACCCCGCAACCAAGGAAATAACTAATTGCAGGGAGGCAGTCAACAACCAAACCCTCCCAACAATGTTGCGGCAAACCGACCAACCCAAAACCCCCCACGATAGAATGCACCAAGACACAACACTCCGTTGCGCACAAACCAACCATGCACACTCTGTGATGTTTATCGGCATTACACATTTGAGTGTCCCCTTATGGCTCGTGCTAAGCAGGCCATTCAAAACGAGGCCCAACGGGCCTCCAATGGGTCAAATCAAGCCCAACCCAATCCAACACCACAAGGACCTCCCCCCATGGTGCTTCAAAACTCACTGCCAGTCCAAGGATTGGTTCAACTGCAACCCCTCCCCAGGCTAATCCCAATGGTCCGGGGGCACCTCCCACTGTCGAAACAGGTGTTCACCACCTGCTAGCCATGACGACTGAAAAGGTCAACTTGCAAACCCGACGAAATCAATACGGTACCACCACCAAACCCGCTGACACATCAGTGGCATCAACGTCCAAAATATTCAACCTACCTCTTCAGTTACCCCCATTCTCATGCCCCCCCATACGTAGGATTGCCAATAATGCCATGGCTAGAGCTGTAGACAGCTATAGCATTGTGGATGATTTGGCCCAAATGCCAACTGCCATGTCCGTTCTTGAGGTACTTAAAACATGCCCAACGCAACGAAAATACTTACTAGCCACTCGAGGGGCAGTAGACCCCTTCGACTCCAATTTGATCACATTTGACACGGAGAATGGGGAACCGTGCATGTCCTCGACCATCGCCTTCCAAATCCTAGTGTCCATTCAGAATTTGGTTGTGCATCGGTGCATAGTGGATGAGGGGGCATCCACATGCATTATGTCTTCCTTGGTTTGGCAGAAACTTGGATCACCAATTCTGCAACCATCCTCCACAACTTTGCGGGCTTATGATGGACATCCCACTAAAGCACAAGGAATCCTCCCCCATGTCCCCATCACATTAGCTAGGAAGATAGTGTTGATCGACATAGAAGTCGTCAACGCTCAACTGGACTACAACCTCCTCCTCGGAAGGAGTTACATGTATTCCATGTGAGCAGTCACATCAACTGTCTTCCATCTCATGATGTTCCCCCATGAAGGGAAGATTGTAATTGTTGATCAACTCACTTATCATGATCCGTAAGGGTTAACAACACCTACCAACGTTATCCCTACCCTCACCACCATTGAGCTGCAAGGCGCGACCACACTCACTAATGTTGTCCCTGCAATCAACACTATGGTTGACAACACACCAGCACCTCCGTTGTTGAATGTGGGCCTTGGGTTGTTTACTGATACCACCATGACGTCTCCTTTCCCGTTAGTGTCACCACCACTGACACAAAATGAAACTGTGGACTTGTGCATGGTCTCATCAAGCACCGCTGCACCCAAACAACAACCGCATCCATAGCCCCAACCACAACCACAAAATCATCCATAGCCGCAACACCAACAGCAGCCGCAACATCACTCGCAGCAGCAGCATTATCCGCAGCCGCAACCACAACTGTATCCCCACATGAAACCGTCAGGGAGTTACTTGGGATCATCCCCAGTCCATACGATTCCCTTCCTCTTCCCCCCACCTGGTGTCATGAGCAAACCAGTAATGGCCACCTTAAGCCTACCCAACTTTACATTGGGAATTCTAGTGTGGTATCTTGATCCACCAGCTCAACTAGCAATGCCCCAGGTTGTTTTAACCCCGGTGCAACCTATTGCGGTTGAGTCCCACCCTCCACCCGATCCACACAAGCCAACCACCACACCTGCACCTACACCACCCCAACCCAAAAGGTCTAGGGGAAAGAACACCAAAGCCACCATAGAGCCACAACAAGTCCCACCTTGCACTATCTGCAAGCAACGGAGCCATCCAACTCAAAATTGCCCTGAAATCCCAGTGATCTGTGTGCATCTAGATGCCATGGATACAAATGAAAACATCCCTGTGGTTGAACTCCCAACCACGCCAGTAGTCAGGAACAAGGCATTAAGGACAAACCATGCTTACGCCCTTTGTGGCTTGTATGGACATTACTCCCACCATTGCCAATATTTGCCTGAATTTCGAATGGCTCTCACCGACCTTCGTCACCATTCCCTTGAGTCTGAGATCACCTTGATCGAAGAAGTTCACCCACCACCTCCTTCTTCAGACACCATGTCCATTAACATGGTGTCCAGTTCCACCAACCTGCTCATCTCCTCCTCCAACGATGGTCCATCGGACCTGTCTCTTCATTTCTTCAGCAATGATGAGGAGATGCTTGAAGCTCTGATCATCCCGGAATACCATTGGGATGACATGCACCGTCGCTTTTTCTTCCTCCCGGAATAACTCGTGTTGCAGTCTGACCAGTTTTCCATGGAGACCAAAGATTTCATCCATGGGAAGGTCGACTGGTTCAAGAACCCCATCCCAGCACCAAATGCCTTTGAAGAAGGGAATATGGCAAACATTTCACCAACCATTAAAATCGACATCTCAACCAATTCTGAGATCGTTGAAGAAATCATGCTGGGAGCATCTTGCTCCCCAGAAGAGGTCGATGCCTACATAGCTCTCTTCCAAGAATTCCGCGACATCTTCGCTTGGTCTTACACTGAGATTCCTGGCCTAGATCCATCCATCATGGAGCACCACATCAACACACGGCCTAATGTGGCACCCATATGCCAAAAGCAATGGCCCATCCATCCATCCAAAGTGGCTACAGTGAAAGCCAAGATAGAGAAACTATGCACAGTCGGCTTCATTTATCCCATTGCGTACACCACTTGGGTTTCTAATCATGTTCCCGTGAATAAAAAACAGGGTACTATTCGCGTTTGCATAGACTTGCATGACCTTAAAGGGGCATGTTCCAAAGACAACTTCCCCACAACTTTCATCGACCAGATCATCGATGCGTGCGCCAGACATGAATCATTTTCCTTCATGGATGGATTTTCCGGCTATAACCAAATCCAAATCCGAAAAGAAGACTATTACAAGACAACATTCACAACCCCATGGGGCACATTCATGTACCGAGTCATGCCCTTTGGCCTGAAAAATGCTGGAGCCACCTTCCAGTGTGCCATGACACACTGCTTCCGCGATCTCATTCACATCATGTTGGTTTGTTTTGACAAGCTCATTGCGCGGTTGCAAAAGCACACACAACACATAGATGATTTGCGACAAGTCCTCATGCGATGTCACCAGTGTAGAATCCACTTGAACCCATTCAAGTGTGTTTCTATGTCCCCACGGGCCATCTCCAAGGATTCATCGTGTCACACAAAGGAATGACCGCTGATCCTCGAAAAGTTCAAACGACTTTCCCTCTAACGTCACCCCTTTGAGTGACACCGTTCCAACTTGTATTATAGCCTTTCTATTTTTTGTTTTACACATTTTTTCCAAATTGAGTCTTATGTATCGTTTCCTCTCATTGCTTCAGATGGAGCACACCTCAGATCGGTATATGGGATTTGCAAATGGAGCAAGCAGATGGTCTCTGAACCTCGCCTCGGCTGCATGGGTAATCTACTCCCCCTATCACGAGTTGATCCACATCGATGGAATATGCATGGGCACCGCAACCAACAACCAGGCTGAATATGATGGTTTCAGTGGCCTCTTGGCCGCCACTCTTTAGATAGGCATTCACCATCTCAATGTCTTCTTAGACTCCTAGCTGCTTGTTTCTCAGTTGAACAACCACTATCAAGTACAAGATCACTGCCTCTTTAGAAAGTACCTGCCCACTAAACAGATGGCTAGAACATTTGAATCCATCACATTCACATATGTTCCTAGAAACCTCAATAGTGTCACAGATCAAATGGCTAACAATATTCTAAATTGGCACATCCACAACCGCATATAAGAAACATACAACCATAACATCATGCATAACTATGTCTAAAAACACACACACAGTGTAATAATACATCACATAGACATTTGCATTCCACAGCATCATAAAAAGTCTCACATAATAAAACCATAACGGCGCATCCACGTGCATCAATATATATATATATAAATCGGCCAGTCACATGTCCAAAACATGTCCAATACAAAAACGAGAAGCCACATATGCTTTCTCAACATGATATACATAAGCGACACAAAAACCCCTAAGTGCACCAATGCACTAGGGATAGCCCCACTAGGCTACTAATCTAACTCAGACTCATCATCTGACTCAGTGTCATCATATTCTGAAGAGGACTCATCCTCTGTAGGAAGATCACCTCTCGCCACTCGGCTAAAGTGCTCACAAGCCACCGCCTTCTTCCTCATCACACCAGTCAACTTTAGAGGAAGATTGTGAATAGGTGCAATAATGTTAGTACTTAGGTGCTACCAGCCATCATCTAACACTCCAGTAGAAACCTCCTCCATATACGACACCAGTCCATCCATATCCCACTGCCGCCTGCGGAAACTCCCAGTACGAACTATCGTGGGAGCCATGGTAACAACCCGCCTCTAATGCCTAGGTGGCGGGTGATGACCAACATTTGCACATACAAACAAGGACACCATCCGTCCACAGATATCAATATGCAAACTACCAACCAGCTCAACTACACTATGTATAAAGATGAATATAAAAACATCATGCATACATACCAGCTGGTCCTCACGTCTGGCCAGGAGGTCAGGGCATCTCAGGGTCTCCCTGGAAATCCATACCCACATACGGGTACTCCTCTTTCACCATAGGAAACTAGAGCCACTGCTCCAACAACTCCTCTATAAAAAAGTGGCCCACTCTACTGCCACCCTCATGGATCATCATCTGGCACCATCTGTACATCCTCGGCTCCTGTAGACCACTGTCCTACATAGCCCAATGAGGAGGAAGTGTAGGTACTTTCTCAAAGAAGAAAGCACACAAGAAGGAGCCAAAACAAAAACCAGTGCCAGTAGTCTTCTACTATTGTTCATCTCACGCCGAACAGCCTGCAAATACAACTGGCCCCATGCATAATACATGCCACCTATAGCATGCTCAACTAGATATAGCTGACCACTAGAAATCTTGTGGCTCCCTGTGGAACCCGAGATACGCTGCAATAAGGTCCCCATCACCCATGTGGACAAATCCTCGATGTCACACATCAGGATGTACGAACCATGCATGTACGTTGTAGCATAACAGTGCCAATCACACAGATCCTCCAATGTCTCCCCCCGAGACAGCACAAGTACCAAGTCACCAACCACTCCCAACATAGGGAGCCCAACAATGAAGTATACATCTGTCAACGTAATCTCAATGCGCTGGCCCTAAAAGAGGAACACCTCCTCATCAACATCCCAGAAACCTATCAGTGTTTGCATTAGCAAACCCAAGATCCTCATGAGGGGTATCCTCATAAATTTCAGCAATCCGCAATGGGCTAATGTATCTCTAACATTCTTGTCACGTAAGGATGCATCCCTGACACTCTTGTAGTCTCTCTCTCTCCACTTGATCTCCACCATCTTGCACAAGCAAAAACCCTGATGTGAGCCATTGCCATCACAAAAAAATCACCCAAAAGAGGCTAGGGTGCACCTGTTTGGGCAAAAGGAGCACCCAGAGTGCTCATAATTGCCCCATAGGTGTGCCCAGGGCACACCTTTTCCTTTGAAAGGTGCAACTTGGCCCCCATGAAACCCCAAATTGCTAATGGGGGGCCTCCAGGTGACCAAATCCAAAAAATAAAACACTAAAAAGATGAGTTTCAGTGAGAGCTTTTACCTGCAAGTCGTGACACGTGAAACCGTCGGTCAGATTAAGAGAAATCAGCAAATGAAGAATTAGGGCCCACCTCTCCAACTCCATAATGAACAGTGACAATGACACTTCACCATGTGGAACCCCTCCTTTTATAGGGCCCATTTGACCTAATTTCTTTCAATCGACATAACAAGACCATACGGACTCCGTTTGAGACACCGTTTGTGCCACTGGTTTCAAAATTCCACCCTCTATCTCTTTATGATACCATTGTCTCATGTTCAACAAGCCAATTTTGGGACCATTTCTCACCAGTCACCTCAATTTATGAGCCATGACATGATGATGCAAGTGTCTACGGACCTGTACTTGTATCACACTTCCCAACTGCAACTCATGCGAGTTTTTGGGCCACCACCCATTAAGCAATGTAATTTTACTTTTATTTTTGTATTTATAATTGTCTTTTCCACTGCACCTTACGCGAACATCTGGACCATCGTCCACAAAAGCCTTTATTTTTCTTGCATGTATTTGGCATATAAATGCCTCCGGACTTGTACTTACATCGCATGTAGTCAAGTCCATCCACCTCAACACACACACACACTCTCTTGACCTCTATCCAAGAGCCACTTCGGTTTGCATGCCTCTACTACATCGACTGGTGAGCCTCTGCCGTGATCTATCCCGTGCATGTATTGGTATGTTTGAGAGCCTTCTGCTCCGTCCATACTGTGCGGATGACCTTTGGACCTCTGTCCACCATCTTGACATGGGGCACTGCTTGTGTCACCACAATCGGTTTACCATATTGGAGTTTCGTTTAAGCTCTTTTCTGACTCCTTAAAACAATGAAAACATTGTCGAGCGCAGTTGCTTCCTTTCCCGCTCACTAAAGTATATGAAAGGGTGTCTACATCGTCTCGTTTACCTCCTTTTGCAGAACATGTAGACCATCAATTGAAAAGGACCTCCTTGGCACACTCAAGCCAAGACCGTTCCCCTCTGTATACTTTTATGCTTTCTCAAGCAGAGGGGCTGCACTTTACGAAAAAGATCACCACGGGTTGTCATTAAGCTCTTTTCTAGCCTTCTCACCAAGAAAAGATTGTCAAGCAAACTTGGTTTTGTTCATGCTCATAAAAGTATCTAAATGACCGTCCAACCAGTATAGGTTTAACCTTTTCCATCCTGATTGGACTACCAAAGGTAAATAAGTCTCTCATTCCCTCTAGGATGGGCGAGCTCTCCTATGCATAATTTTATCATTTTTCGGGCATAGGAGACTACCAATGAAAAAGATCCCCCACTGGAGTCTTCTTTGTGCTTTCAGACTCTCTAAAATTGAAAGCACTATCGAGCATTTACCTTCTCGGGCTTGTCAAAAATCCACGAGATCATACCATAACAATGTCCCTAGACACCACCCCACAGAAAATAGTTTGGCAGCATTCCCCCGTTGGGTCACCTTTGTTCAGAGTACTCTGCAATGTGTCTTCCTTGTATCCCATCAGTATCAAAAGTGTCTACCTCCTCCAAGTATTTCCCATCTGCAATGACATCCTCGGTATTTCAGCTATGATCCCATTCCCATGAGTCAGTTTCATTTGCTACCTAGTCTGCCCTGCCGTCATACTCTGAACAAAGGAAATTTGAGTCTCCCTCCCTCTGCCCCTGTTCAAATCTTTCCCTCCCCCCATCCGCATTCAGTGAGTCAGTTCACAGATTGCTTCACACCTTCCAATTATCTCCCTCGTGCTCCTGGTCAAGGAAACATCATTGCCTTGGCTAGGGGCAGGTCTCTCTCTATCGATGCCAACACACATATTCTAGAGGATAGACCCAAAGGTCCCTGTATCTTGGTTTCATTAACCTCATTGATGAGTTCCTTGGACCACTTGAGAGGATTCCTTAGTTCCTCTCGGGATGGTTGTTTCTCACGTGCTCGACTTCAACTACATCATCGCACCGTTGAGATTCATACAGGGTTTTGTCTGTACAATATTTGTTCAAAGACCTTAGATGTCACCTGACTCTAGTACATTGGTGAGTCCATTGGAGGGACCTAAACAGGTTATGTCCCTTGTGATTTTTGGGTTGCATTGGAGACAGTGTTCAGAAGCCCCATCAGTGCTTTGATATACCTTTATGATTGATGCAGCATACTTGTACCACAGAGACTCTGATTCTCAATCAGTGAGTCCACACAGCTATGTACCATTCCAGATCTAGTAGACCGTCAATCATGAAGATATAGCATTCCATGAGAATGCCATGTGTCCAATGTACCAGATCATCATTGTATTTAGCCTCACATGGAGGCAAACATTATTGTAACATCAATTGTATATGATCGACTCTTGTATTTTCGAGCATAGATCAAATTATTCTTTTGACATTGTCATGAACATGGGGATGCCCGCCTCGTCCATATACATGTCACACATTATTTGTATCTCACCCTTTAATGGGAACAATATTAATACAAAAACCAAAAGCCACCATGCCCCAGCCCTGAAAGCACCACCTCTACATAGAAAATCCTATGATTTCCATCGGCCATACATTGAGCTCCTACCCTCACACATCATGGAGCAATCTGTTAACCCAAAAATCCCCCACTCAGCTCTCAATGGCCTACACCACCCAAGGACACCATCTCACGACCCTCATATCACTCAATTAGACCCCACACACCCTCAAAATAACTAAAGGATGAAGAAAAGGGCTTAAAAACCCCAAAAGGGAGCCCAAAATAGTCTCTTAGGAGCTAAAACCCCCAAAAAGGGGCTAAACCCCTAAAAGGAGCTAAAGTTAGGGTGGAAGGGGCTAAAAGCCCAAAAAAGGGCTAAAGCCCTGACCAAGGGCTTAAAACCCTAAAACCCCTTGAAAAAGCTATAAAAAGAGGGTGGGGGGTCACTCTCAAACAACTTCTCCCTTGCATATTGTTATGCTGCTCGCGGATGCCTTGAGACCTTTGCCTCTCAAGCCACCCACACTCCCTCTCCTCCATTTCCATTGAGCCATTGCTCCCCCATCCAAGAGAGGTGCTTCCACTAGCTAGGGCATGGTGGCCCATTTCCACCCAAGAGAAGGTATAACCATATTTCATGTTTTTTTTCTTAGTTTCTTAGTTTTCTTTTCTTTCTAACCCTCATTTGATTTGTAGGTTTTAGATCTAACATTGTTTTGCAGGTGTTTCAATCTATTGTAGCTTAGGATTTATTTGTAGGTCTTTGGAGGCAAAACCCTAACCCTTGTGTGCAGAGGGGTTCATCATTGCTTCTATCTCCTTTATGTTCTTATCTTAGTTTACTGTTTTGTCTATTTACATTACGTTTTATTTTCTGCATTTACCCACCAGCAGGAACCTACCCTTATGCCCTATAGGCAAAAGGGATCCATTCCTGCCCCTATAGTAGGGAGAAATCCCTGCTACACCTGCAGCCAGCTATGTTGCTGCAATGTTCTACCCAACCATAGGCCAATGTGCTCCTTAATCTCTCAGCAACGCTACCACCCCTGAGCTGGGCATGATTCCCCAAGGAATAAGGAACAAGTAGGCTTACACATAGCCAAGGATACACAAATCAACCAAGCCAACACAGTTGGGTTTATCGGGCCATCAAGGAGCTGGGAAAAGCTGAATGCTAAGCTGGTGAGCTCATTGAAGAGCTAAGGAAACCTACACTAGAACTAGCCTGACTTCTAGAGCACACACACACACCCAAACACAACGAAATTAGTCCCTTCTCTGCTACACAGTCCCTCAAGCCCTGACCTCCCTTCCAATGCTATTCATGGGTTGTGGAGAAGAAAGCCAACCCTCTAGCTCTATCTGTGTGGCTCCAAAACACACCAGGTTTATCAAGCATACTCCAACCTTTAGTCCCACTCCAACACAGTCCAAAGACCAACCATTGTATACACGCAGCAAAACCAAGCCATTCATAGCTTTGACTGGGGAAATTGATCCCTGAGTCATTCTTTTCCCTATCGTGGCCAAAACGACTCAATAATAACCCAAAACAACTCAAAAACATAAATGAGGCCACAACAAATGAAAAAGCGTGGGGAAAACAACAACCCTGGTCTCAACAATGAAGCAACAGGGAATACACAACTCGGAGTTGGAAAAAGAAAAGTTAGACTCTCAGATTGGACAGGGGAACATATACTTAGACCACCAATCCATAAGAAAAACATACACCCATAGCAGAAATCATGAATGGTTCATTCATAGAGGAATCGTGGATGATAGTAAACGACATTCCCCAGCTCTCTGTGTGAGGAAAAACGATGAAGAATCATGTGCATGAGGATGAGCAATTCCTTCCTGTGCATGAGGATAGGAAAGAATGGAGTAATGGGTAGTGGTTTCTCTGCCCATGTGAGGATGAAGAGTCTGCTGGTGGAGTGGGTGTGTGGGAAAGGACTAACAGTCCTGCCACCCACCACTTCCAGCAATAACTGCCCAACTAACATCAGGGATTTTAATGTAGTAGTTGACACATGGCTTTTCCCCATTGGCTTAAGGTTTAACAATGCCCCCCCCCCCCAACCTTATCCTTAGGAAAATCATGCCCTTTTTATCATGGTTGCATTGAAATAGCTAGTTGGGGTTCATTTTAATTAAAGTGTATATTTACATGATGCCAAAACTGTAATGTGCCGTATATCACGATATACCACTGGCAACGATTTTAATCGTCGAAACATAACAAAACCAAATCGATGGTGGGGATTTTTCCTTTAGCTCCACACCATGGTTAATTACAATATATACATCATATACATTTAATGCAAATGGGGTCAAAACCAGGGTGTTACATTCCCCTCCCCCTTCAATAGCACTGTCCTCAGTGCTTTACAAAATTTGAACAAAATGCTACACTGGTACCGCCTCAGTGTTCCGCAGAATTGAACAAAAATTGATGTGCCAACCACATGGCATCCTCCAGCCCCCACGTAGCCTCCTCAGGTCTGTAGTGCTCCCATTGCACCTTCACCTGCCCTATAGCTTGGTTCCAGAGCATTGTGACCTTCTTGTCGAGGATGCGCATTGGCTCGATTTGGAACTCTCCTTCGGGTTCCACCTGAATCACATCCCAATTTATCACATGGTTAGGATCATGTACATATTTATTAAGCAAAGAAACATGAAAAACATTATGAGCTCTAGTGCTAGCAGGCAATGCAATTTTATATGCAACTAGCCCTATTCTTTCAAGTGCTTCAAACGGCCCACAATATCTTGGTGACAGCTTGGCACAACTTCCAAGCTTCAAGGAACTCTTCTTTTCCCTCACTCTAAGGTAAACATGATCCCCAACACTAAACTCCCTATTCACCCTATGCTTATCTACATAGCTTTTATGTCTGTCATGTGCTGCTTTCAGATTCTGTCTCATCTTTACAACCTCTTGCTCCATTTCCTTGAGCAATTTTGTGTTGATGTAATTGTCACTTCAAAATGTATTCACTTATATTTCTTATGTATTATAACCCGATGTTTATTCTAGGATGTACTTGCATCATGTCATGCCCCGATGTTCCTATCGGGAGGATCTATAATGTAAACAAGTCATGTCAAGTCATTGTGGGTAACCCTCCTATTGTCTAAGGGTTAAAGTCCCTGTAGTTCTAGGGCACTAGGGTTATTAGACTCTCCTAAAGAGGTCGGCCCTAGTAGGGTTTTAGTCATGTTGGGAATTAGTATAAATAGAGAGCTGGCCTCTCTATTTATTATACACTCATCCACACTCAGTTGTAGCACATAGCCGAGGAAGAGAAAGACACTAGGGCAAGGAAGAAAGAGGTTACTACTGTCGGGAGATCATCTTACTGTTTTGGAGTTTTACTTTTGGTGTTGATTCTATCTCTGAGGAAGTTGCGGGCTTTTCTTCATTTATGGTTTCCCCAAGGAAAAACACTGTGTTCATTGTCTCTTGTGTTTGATTGCTGTGCTTGTTGTTCTCTCAGTTAAAGATCCTAATGTTATGCTAGTTTAATGTTAAAAATCTAACATGCTATCAGAGCTAACTTGAGAAGAAGACACTGTGCAGTTGCGGGAACTAGGGCTTCCTACTTTGTGGATCTCTCTACATATATTTTCAGCAAAAGAAGGTTGGAATAACTCTCCTCCTTAGGGCACATCTTTTTGTCGAAGCAGAATCCAATTCTGAGGTTTTTCCAATTTTGGACCCAACACTGCTGCCAGAAATTAGGGCTTTTCACAGAAGTGGAATTTTTCAGTGATCCCAAGCCTGGATTGATCTCCTACATAAAATTGAATTTAGGGATCAAATTCAAAGCATTTGGTTGGATAGAAATCCGAAAAAGCAAAACCCTAATCTGCTCCTGAACCAGCACTACAGGATTGTAGCTCCAAATTCAGATTCGACATCTTGACTTGGTAAGATCTAAATATTTTGTATTTCCATTTGAGGTTATCAGTTAAGATGTCTCATCATACCAAGCTTGATGAAAAGCTTGAGGGAGCTAATAACTTCTGAGCATGGATGTATAGGATCTCCCTGGTCCTGGAAGAAAATGAGTTGGACTCCTATATCAGTGAGGAGGTTCCAGTTCCAGAGGGAGATGAGGAAAAGGCCTTACATAAGAAGAAGTTGGTTATGGAAAAGAGGATCATTGTTGATTCTATCAAGGATCACCTCATACCACAGTTGTCCTCCCTCAAGACACTTAAAGCTATGTTTGATGCCCTAACCAAATTGTTTGAAGGGAAGAACATAAACCGAAAGATGACTCTAAGAAACCAACTGAAGAATGTGAAGATTCAGAATGCAGAAACAATCTAGTCTTACTTCATAAGATTTTCTTAGATCAAGGAACAACTGGAAGCAGTAGATGAAGAAGTAGAAAATGCAGAGATTGTAATGACCACCTTGAATGGTATCCCTAGATCATGGGACTCCTTTATTCAAGAAATCTGTGCTAGAAAGAAGTTAGTCAAGTTCAGTAGACTATGGGAAGAGTGCTCTCAAGAAGAAGCTCGGATAGCAGCTCGAGAAGAAAAGATGGGAAGTGAGGATCAAGCTTTCACAATTCACTACAAGAAACCCATAAGAAGTTCTCATCACCCTAGAGGTAAGTCCTTTCATAAAGATAACTCTAGAAAATATTTGTCTAGAATTAGATGTTATAGATGTGACGAGAAAGGACACTATGCTAGAGAATGTCCTAGAAACAAAAATGTCTCTCACAAGAAGAAGGGAAACAAGAGAAGACATCATGCTCATGCTGCATGTAATGTCCCTGGTTTTGACCCCGTTAGCATGATGTATATATATTTAATTAATCATGGTGCGGAGCTCAAGGAAAAATCCCCACCATCGATTTGGTTGTGTATGTTTCGGCAATGGGGATAGTTGCCGATGGTATGTCGTGCTATCCGGCACACTATAATGTGACATCATGTAAATACGCACATCAAATAAAACTAAAACCACAACCAGCTATAGCAGTGCAACGTTGAATGAAAAGGGCATGGTTCCAAAGGATAACGGGTGGGGAATGTCAACCTTGGTTTATGGGGCAAAAACCCATGTGTTGCCACCTTGTTTTGTTTGCCATCTTCCCTTGTCAACCTATTTTATTGCTTTGTTTTGTTAGTTGAGGGAGTTAATGTTTTGGGGAGTGGGTGTGGCAGGACTGTCAGTCCTTGCCTACACGCACACTCCACCTCTCCACGATTCTTCCATTCTGGTCTACTCATCCTCACCTTCACGAGTGTGGTCTGTTGGTTCCACGCGATGGTCTGCGGATTCGCGCGCAAGCTGGGATCCTCACACAGAGAGGCGTTCTATCTTCCTCGCGCACCAGTCGGGTTCTTCTTTGTCTGTGTACCCATGATTTGGGTTGCTGTTGTTCTTCCATGATTTCATATGACTGTTGGGAGTCCTTCCTTCTTCCATTTTAGACTGTTGTTTCCCACACTTTCTGGCCGTGTCCTTTATCCTTGCGCGCAGGGATTTTGCATTGGATTTGCTCACGCAGGGAGCAAGAGAAATCGTGGCTATCACTTGGGAATTTTGGGTGCAGGAGCCATTTCATGCCCAAGGACTGTGTGTAAGTTTCCTTACTGATTTGTGGCTGTGCATATGTTTTCCTCTGTGTTTCGGGGTCTGGTGCAAGTTGCTCTCATGTACATACCATTGGAGTCATTTTCCATGTTGTGAGCCATGCTCACTAATTTCGTTTTGGGACTATTGTATTCCCTGTGTTTTGTTGGCTGTGGTGTCCAACTGCGTTTTGGGCCACTGGGTATTTGTGGTGAGCCTTTTTTCTGCTGTGGTCTGCGTTTGAGTCTCCCATAGCTATGCTGGGAGTTTTGTTTTCTTATCTACTGTGGGCTATGGATGGTTGCCATCGTTTCCATGGTGAGTTTAGGTTGCTGAAGTACCCTGGTCTAGGTGTTGTTGCTGAGTTGTTTTGGCCACGCTAGGGCCAAGAACAACTCTGTGTTGCCTTGTGGGCTTGAGCTGTGCTCATCATTTGTTTGGGATTATTCCTAGTTGTATTTTCCTTCTTCACGGGGATGTGAAGGGATTGTTATGCTGCGGGTATGCAGTGGTTGGTCTTCGGACTGTGCTGGCTTGGCCGTTTGTTGAAGGCCTTTCAAACCCAGCGGTGTTTGGTTTGCTAATTGTGTCCCCTTGTCTGTGTGTAAGCCTGCATTGACCCTTATCCTTGGAGGAATCATGCCCAGCTCGGGGGTGGCAGCATTGCTGAGAGATTGATGAGCAAGCTGGCCTATGGTTGGGTGGAACGTTGCAGCGACGTAGCTGGTTGCGGGGCAAGTTCTTCGTTGAAAGATAAGTGCTGTTGGTTACTTCATCTCTGCAATTATATTGATGTTAAATGAATAATAATGAACAAGTGGGATGCTGGAATTGTAGGAATGTATGTGTGTTTGCTTCCGCTGAATGCTTTGATGAAATATACACCTGTGTATGCTTGAATGCTTAGCATTCGTATTATGCATTGTGTTTAAGCAATCATTTTAGCATTGATTCATCCCTGTTTATGATCATGGGGCTGTTTGCCCAGCTGTATGTGGTGTTCGTCGCGTCCACCTCGCTGGTATGAGGGATGGGGATGTGACAGTATGGTATCAGAGCACAAGGTTGCAACAATGGGCCTCTATGGGCCAAGAATATGCAATGACAGAAGCAGAATTGCCTTCTGCCTAGCAGCAATCAGGAATTGAGGACAACAAAAATTCAAAATTTCTCTAAGTGTTGACAGTCGGGTCATCGGAAGGTAAGAGGTTCCGACTTCTGATGTGGCAGAAGATCTAGCGTTTCCCATCTACCGTTACGGCTGCAGAAGAGATTCGGTCGCCAATTCTGCGGAAGAAGGAAAGGAACGGGCTTCCACCGTTGCGGATGTAAAAGAGGCTAAGCTTCGGACCGAAAAGTGGTCCGACTGCCGACAGATGCCATATTCGGCGGAAGGGAGTAAA
This sequence comes from Pseudotsuga menziesii, assembly GCA_001517045.1. NCBI lineage: Eukaryota > Viridiplantae > Streptophyta > Pinopsida > Pinales > Pinaceae > Pseudotsuga > Pseudotsuga menziesii. The sequence continues at coordinate 166,540 of LPNX010110336.1, read as the reverse complement.
TTGAACTTCCGCCAATCGGAAGAGAAAGGGTTCTGACGTCCACCGTTGCGGAAGAGAAAGTGATAAGCCTTCCGATGTAAAGGACTGCAGACACTGGAACAGTTTGAAGAAATCCATGAAATTCGTCTAAGTGTCCGCTGGAAGAAGAAAAGGTCCGAGCGTCCACCGTTGCGGAAGAAAAAGTGATTTCCCGTCCGCCGTTGCGGAAGACCAAACCGTCCAGTCTTCCGACAGGGAAAGACTTCCGCTGTTGAAAAAGAGTTCGAGGTTTTCCCGTTCACCGTTGCGGAAGCCAAAGTCATTTGGCTTCCAAAGGGTAAAGACCGCCGACGTCTGAAGCGAAAAGGCTTCCGATGTCGCAGAAGAGAAAGCAGATTCCCGTCCACCATTGCGGAAGCCAAAGTCATTTGGCTTCCGAAGTAGAAAGGCACCCGACAGCCGGTGAGAGAAGGGAAAATTCTGAGTTTTTTTCCATGGGGTTTCTCAGTAGACTTCAACTGTTTTCAGTGGGGTTTTGACCTGTTTTTCAGTGAATTTTTATGGGCTGGAAAATGAGAAAAGAGGCAGTGATCTTATGCGCTAGATTGCACAAAAATCATAAGTTTTACAAAAAATAAAAATAAAAATGAGGGCGCTGCCCTCGACCCGCCCTGCAGTGGTGGAAGCCACAAGGGGGCAAGCCCCCTTGACCCCCGTCGTCCCTTGAGATGGTCATTCTGGTGGCTAAAGTTAACATTCTGGACCAAAATACAATTGTGTGTTTTGCCTAAGATTGGGTGAAGGCCCTCATTCTCAGAAGTGGTGTAGCTTTCACATCCGAGGTCGAAATGAAGCATGTGGATAGGCATTGGAAAGCTTACCCAGTGGGGAACAAGGGAAAGTCATTGGAATCTGAGCATGAAGCAGCAAAGTGCTAGTGATGGTCACTGCTATCAAATGGACAAATCTGGACAATGCGTGCCCAGGGGCAGCAAGGATTATGAAGTCAACCAGCTGCTGTGTGAAAGAGGAATTCCATGAGAAGATGAGGGATTTGGAAGGGAAGTTTTCATTAGACCCTATCTTGCTGATTGTAACTACATTTCCTAAGTTATGCTCGAAATGCATGAGGATATGTATTGCATGCATAGGATATTGCATGATTGGTAAGAATATTAGGAATTATAATGAAACACTAATGATAATCATTGCTTTGATGTTGGCATTAGTGGCAAAACCAACGATGACATGGACCTAGGTGAATATGTTGCTGATGCTGATGGAATGTGACCAGCAACCCTATGAAGAAAGGGATAAGGCAACAAGTCCATAACAAAAGTTGGTGAGCAAATGCTACTATCTCCTGCAAAGGACCAATCAAATTGGTTATGTCAAGGGTGTAAGTACGACCCATGCAGGTAAGAGTTGCTTATGACAAATTCCATGGAATGGTAAAGGTAAGAGACCTCCTAACATGTGGAAATTTTAATATAGAAAGGTGTCATGCCTATATATGTTGATGATATTGAATGTAGTAATGCATCCTATGTGAGGTGGACATGGCTAGGCCATGGTATGGTGAATGGAATGAGATGAATGCATGCGATATATGAATGACTAATGACTGAAATGATGAATTAATGATAATTCTGGCACTGTTTCATAGGTTGTTATGAATGCAGGATAGTCATGATCAATTGGCTGCCAGAAATGCTCTATGGAAGAGCAAGGTGGTATAAATGATACGCTCGTAAAGTAAGGAGTATCTAACCACTTCATTTAATTGCATGAATGATATGACTATACCTTGCAATGTTAGCATAATAATGATTGCATGAAGTAAATGAGTTTTGGTATATATTGATGTGACTAACAGTTAGAAGTATTTGAATTTTATAAATTCTGAAAATACTTCGGTGATGGTTGTAGCAATGGAAAGGTTATATGCATCCAGACTTACCAAGTGTTTGGTTGATTGAAACTCATGTTTCAAGTAGATTACTTCGAACATGGCATTGAGAGGTAAGACCTTGACCAATGCCAGAATCTACCATCTGAAAAAGCTTATTAAATTTGAATTGTGAATTTCAAATTTAAGAAATTGTTGACAACCACTAGTCACTATTGGCTTGCACAAGATTGTGTTTGGTTGGTTGAAACTCATGTTTCAGGTAGATTAATTCGAGCATGGAATTGAGAGGTAAGACCTTGACCAATGCCAGAATCTACCATGTGAAAGAGCTTGTTAAATTTGAATTGTGAATTTCAAATTTTAGAAATTGCTGACAACTACTAGTCACTACTGGCTTGCATAAGCTTGTGTTTGGATGTTTGAAGCTTATGTTTCAGGTAGATTATTTCGAGCATGGAATTGAGAGGTAAGACCCTGACCAATGCCAGAATCTACCATTTATGAGAAGAAGTCCCATGGTTGTGAAAATAGTTGATATGCATAATGGGTTGTTAAATTTGAATTATGGATTTCGGATTTAAGAAAGTGCTAACGACTACTAATCATTGTTGGCTTGTATAAGATTGTGTCAGGAGGGACGCATGGTAAGTGGGTAATCATGTTACGATAGTAAGCATAAAATTATAATGGGCATAGTAATGCTGCTTACAAGAGACCCACAAATCAGCAAGTCAATTTCTATAGTAGATAGAATTGCAAATTCTTATTGAATTGGATTGCTAATGTCATTGCTTGGTTATGGAATGATCAATTTGGATTGTAGTATCAAGTAATGATTGACTGTTTGGCTATTGATAAATGTGTCAGGGGTACACGTTGTAGGAATATCATGTGTGATGACCTGCAAGAGCCAAACTTCATGGGAAGGTTTTCCCTTATCTTGGAAATGGGTTTCGGGTGAAACGCCATTAGACATTTTGAAATGTCTCATCTGCACTGCATGTTTGGTAATAACATGAGTGAGATGGTATAGATTATGTCAGTAAGACATGTAAAAAGGAAGCAGGGATGAGTGCTTGGTTTGCTTAATAACCTGGTGATTGGAAACCACACAGACAGAGCTAGAGGGCTGACTTTCTTCTCCACAACCTCGGGATAGCATTGGAAGGGAATGCAGGGCCTCAGGGGCTAAGAAGCAGAGAAGGGACTGATTCCTTGTGTTGGGTGTGTGTGGGTGTCTTAGAATTCAAGTTAGTTCTGGTGTAGGTGTTCCTAGCTCTGCAGCAAGCTCACCAACTTAGCATTCAGCCTTTCCCAGCTCCTTGACGATGCCTAACAGATATAAAGGCATACTGCGATGGCAAATGGATAAGTGTTCTGTAACCCTTGCTATGAATGTGCATGTTTAATTATTAAATTCGATATGCAAAACATGTTTCGATTTAGTATCCATTATGACCGAATGATATGAAATATGATTACGATTTTTAAAGCAATAACGCTAATGAGTCTGCTTGTATTGCTTGTGTTGCTTGTGTTAACAGGTAAAAGGTAAAAGGTAAAATGGTAAATGGTTGTTGTGAGGGGTTGCGGAGTAAGGGTCATGGTTGATATAAGTGTATGATGGGCTGTTATATGCCTGGGGATCCATAGTAGATCCTAGACCTAGAAATGGTCATGTTAAAGTTCCAAGACCAGTTGACATGAGGATGTACTGGCTGGACATTAATTATTTGATGTTGTGGGATAGCCTGCGTGCTGACCTAACGTCTAAGTCCATAGGCGATCCCAAGGCTTGCAAGGTGAAGCAGGATCCTGTGGACGAATGAGGAAACGCACAATATAGATAAGTATTGGATTATTTTGCTTATGAAAATACATGTGTATATGATTTGGATATGATGTTTTAAGCTCTTGTTCTAGAGATAAAAACTAATGAGAATAAACTAAACATGTGAATTTATTCAATGTTTGGATATAGGTATCACTGGAGGCGAAGACTATGAGAGCATCCTAGAGGTGCATGTGGACATGTGACTGTCCTGGAAGGCTTGGATGAGCAGTAATGAAAAAGGTGTTAGTAGGATGGGGGAATCCTAGCAGCCGAGACAAACCATGTGGAGAGATCCCATGGTTTAGAGGTCTGGAATAGACCAAAGACACTAAGTGTCATGAACAAGAGATGGTCCAGCATTCATGGTGAAGTGAAAGAGGATGAGAGCATGAAAAGCCATTGCGATGGTGTGGGTTCCAGGATGGAACTAAACAAAGAGGGGAAAAACTCTTACTGCTCTCCCTTGCCTTTGATTACATATAGATATATGTTTATGCATTGTGAAAACAAAGGATTGTTGAATGCATGTATGATTGAGAATGAAATGTGTGTATTTACTTAAGTAAATTTGTGAATGCTGGAATAGTTAATTCCCTACCCAGGAATGGACATGAATGAGCTCATGTTCCTGTTGGGAAGGCATGAAAAATATGAAAGTCTCCTTGATGAGGCTTGGAATGTCATGCCAATTGGGTAATTAACTGACTGATTTTAATGTCTATATTATGCTTGGTCTGATAAAATTTCAATGGTGCATTTCACAGGTGAGAAAAGTGAAACCAAGTGGTGCACATTGAATATGGCAGTAGATCAAAAGTTGCTAGACTTAGCTGAAAGTCTCCTTCAAATGATTTCCAAGACCCAAGAGAATCTTGGGGAGATGCTCAAGGTACAGAGAAGGCAGAATGAGATGAACCCCCAGATTTTGCAAGACTTTATTGGTTTGCAAAGGGAGGTGAAAATCCTTCTGGGAGAAATCAGCAAAGGAAAGGAAGGTGGATCAGCAATGGGACAATCGTCCAAGTGACCCGTTGGGAAACGGTCTAGGCATGAAGACTCAAAGGAAATTGAGCAGGTAAAGATGAAGCAGCCAGTGAGATGCTGGAGATGCGGAGGACATCATTTATGCCAGGACTGTCTGATGAGGGAACATGATGAGGGCAATAGCCACAAAGTTCCTAGACTTCGGGATCAGCTGGAAGCTGAGAACCAGCAGGAGAAGTCCATGGAAGCTGAAGGGATTGGTCTTGAACGTTCAAAGTAAATGATTGAACGTAGGACAGATCTGCAATTTTGAGATTTTGATGTGCAATTGTATATGTATTGTATATATATATAATGGAACACCGAGGACGATGTTATTCCAAGGGGGAGGGGAATGTAATGTCCCTAGTTTTGACCCCGTTAGCATGATGTATATATATGTAATTAATCATGGTGAGGAGCTCAAGGCAAAATCCCCACCATCGATTTGGTTGTGTATGTTTCAGCAATGGGGATAGTTGCCGATAGTATGTCGTGCTATCCGACACCTTATAATGTGACATCATGTAAATACACACATCAAATAAAACTAAAACCACAACCAGCTATGGCAGTGCAACGTTGAATGAAAAGGGCATGGTTCCAAAGGATAAGGGGTGGGGAATGTCAACCTTGGTTTATGGGGAAAAAACCCATGTGTTGCCACCTTGTTTTGTTTTCCATCTTCCCTTGTCAACCTATTTTATTTCTTTGTTTTGTTAGTTGAGGAAGTTAATGTTTTGGGGAGTGGGTGTGGTAGGACTGTCAGTCCTTGCCTACATGCACACTCCACCTCTCCACGATTCTTCCATTCTGGTCTGCTCATCCTCACCTTCATGAGTGTGGTCTGTTGGTTCCATGCGATGGTCTGCGGATTCGCGCGCAAGCTGGGATCCTCACACAGAGAGGCATTCTGTCTTCCTCGTGCACCAGTCGGGTTCTTCTTTGTCTGTGTACCCATGATTTGGGTTGCTGTTGTTCTTCCATGATTTCATATGACTGTTGGGAGTCCGTCCTTCTTCCATTTCGGACTGTTGTTTCCCACACTTGCTGGCCGCATCCTTTCTCCTTGCGCGCAGGGATTTTGCATTGGATTTGCTCACGCAAGGAGCAAGAGAAATCGTGGCTATCACTTGGGAATTTTGGGTGCAGGAGCCATTTCATGCCTAGGGACTGTGTGTAAGTTTCCTTACTGATTTGTGGCCGTGCATATGTTTTCCTCTGTGTTTCAGGGTCTGGTGCAAGTTGCTCTCACGCACAGACCGTTGGAGTCATTTTCCATGTTGTGATCCATGCTCATTGATTTCGTTTTGGGACTGTTGTCTTCCCTGTGTTTTGTTGGCTGTGGTGTCCAACTGCATTTTGGGCCATTGGGTATTTGTGGTGAGCCATTTTTCTGCTGTGGTCTGCGTTTGAGTCTCCCATAGCTATGTTGGGAGTTCTGTTTTCTTATCTACAGTGGGTTGTGGATGGTTGCCATCATTTCCATGGTGAGTTTAGGTTGCTGAAGTACCCTGGTATGGGTGTTGTTGCTGAGTTGTTTTGGCCACGCTAGGGCCAAGAACAACTCTGTGTTGCCTTGTGGGCTTGAGCTATGCTCATCATTTGTTTGGGATTATTCCCAGTTGTATTTGCCTTCTTCACGGGGATGTGAATGGATTGTTGTGCTGCGGGTATGCAGTGGTTGGTCTTCGGACTATGCTGGCTTGGCCGTTTGTTGAAGGCCTGTCAAACCCAGCGGTGTTTGGTTTGCTGATTGTGTCCCCTTTTCTGTGTGTAAGCCTGCATTGACCCTTATCCTTGGAGGAATCATGCCCAGCTCAGGGGTGGCAGCATTGCTGAGAGATTGATGAGCAATATGACCTATTGTTGGGTGGAATGTTGCAGCGACGTAGCTAGTTGCGGGGCAAGTTCTTCGTTGAAAGATAAGTGCTGCTGGTTACTTCATCTCTGTAATTGTATTGATGTTAAATGAATAATAATGAATAAGTGGGATGCTGGAATTGTAGGAATGTATGTGTGTTTGCTTTCACTGAATGCTTTGATGAAATATACACCTGTGTATGCTTGTATGCTTAGCATTCCTGTTATGCATTGTGTTTAAGCAATCATTTCAGCATTGATTCATCCCTGTTTATGATCATGGGGCTATTTTCCCAGCTGTATGTGGTGTTCGTCGTGTCCACCTCGTCGGTCTAAGGGATGGGGACGTGACACTGCAGAGGATGATGAACCTTCATCAAAGAGAACTAGATATGAAAGTGAATATTCTTCAAGCAAGGAAGAATATGTTTTGATTTTCGCTCTCATGAGAAACATTACTCATGGAAGCAATGATTGGCTTATAGGTAGTGGTGCTTCCAAACATATGATAGGATTCAAGGAATCCTTTAGAACATGAATCATCTCACAAGGTGAAGCTAGGAGATGACTACCAGTATCCAATAAAAGGTAGCAGGGAATCTTTCTATAAGCTAGACTCTGGAAATTATATGACAGTGAAGGAAGTATTGTTTGTACCAGGACTAAAGAAAAACCTCCTCTCCATATCTGCATTAGATTCAAAAGGAATGAGGGTTGCATTCATAGATGGTCAAGTCATCATGTGGCCAAAAGGAAAGACTATCAATGATGAGGTAGTGATTGGGGAACAAGAAGGAGGATTGTACAAATTGAAGGGCCATCTAGAACAAGCCTTGGTCCATGACACAGTAGAGCCAAATGAGCTTTGGCATAGAAGGCTTGCACATGTGCATTACAGAGCACTACCAATTGCAAGCAAAGCTATTGAAGGTCTTCCAAAAATTCAAGCAAAACATGATGGGGTCTGCAAAGGATGTGCGAAAGGAAAGAATACAAAGAATACATTTCCAAGTAGCGAGAGCAAGGCAAAAGGAATCTTGGAAATCATCCACTCCGATGTATGCGGTCCTATGTCATCAAGCTCACTAAGCGAGTATGTATATTATGTTTATTTTATTTATGACTTTTCTAGGAAGACATGGATCTACTTCATGAAGAACAAATATGAAGTATTCAAAAATTTTAAGGAATTCAAAGCCTTGATCGAGAACCACGCTGAAAAAAGAGTAAATACCTTTCGATCAGATAATTACGGAGAATTCACTTCGAATGAATTCAAAGAGTTATGCAAAGACTTAGGGATTAAGAGGGAGTTGTCCACTCTTTATAATCCACAACAAAATGGGATTGCAGAACGAAAGAACAGAACTATCATGGAAGCTGCAAGAGCTATGCTTCATGATCAAGATCTTCCTATGCATCTTTGGGCAGAAGCTTCCAGAATAGCGATGTATGTATAGCACTGTACTCCACACAGAGTACTCGAGAAAAAGATTCCTGAAGAAGTCTTCTCTGGTAAAAAACTAGAAGTCAGCCATCTCAGAATATTCGGCTGTCTTGTGTACATACACATTCCAAAAGAGAAGAGAACAAAATTAGATCCTTCAATAAAGAAGGATATATTTGTGGGATACTCTGAAAGCTCGAAGGCTTACATAATATATTTCCCAAGATTCAAGAAGATTGACATCAACAGAGATGTGACATTTGATGAAGACACAGCTTACAACAAATCTAGAAAGAGACCTGTTGAAGAACCTGAAGAAGCAGAAGCACCCAAAATTCATGATACAACCATGAATGAAGAAACTCAAGAAGAATATCGAGAATTTGAAGAACCAAAAAGACCTATAGATCCACCTCAGGAGAGGAATCCTCACAAGAGAAACCTGCTTGGGTAAAATAAATTATCCAAGGTGCGGAAAGATATGGGGCTCCAACAGAGAATCACAGAGAAAGGAAGAGGACCAGATCCTGCTCCGGGTATGTAGCATTACTATGTGATTTCATCAATAAAGAACCTTCCAATTATGAAGAAGTGGTAGAACGGAAAGAATGGAAGGATTCTATGATCGAAGAATATCAATTGATCATGAAAAATGATGTTTGGGATGTTGTCCCAAGACCAGAAGGGAAGTCGATTGTAACTTTCAAATGGATCTACAAGATCAAGCATGCTGTAGATTGTAGCATTGAAAAATATAAAGCAAGATTTGTTGCTCGTGGTTTCTCCTAGAAAGAAGGAATAGACTATGAAGAAACTTTTGCACCTGTAGCTAGATACACTTCCATCAGATCAGCACTTGCTTTGGCTGCAATAATGAAATGGAAGATACACCAGATGGATGTCAAGACTGCTTTCTTGAATGGTGTAGTAGAAGAGGAAGTATATGTAGAGCAACCACTCAGTTTCGAGACACATGACAGAGAGTCTCATTTATGCATATTGAAGAAAGCCCTGTACGGTTTGAAACAAGCACCCAGGACTTGGTACGGCAAAATTGACAACTTTCTATCCAGTTTGGGCTTTCCTAAGAGTAAAGTAGATTCTGATCTTTATTATAAGGTTGAATATGGAAACCCAATGATTCTCCTACTGTATGTATATGATCTATTTGTAATAGTTATGGATGGTTTGATTGTAGATACGAAGAGGAAGCTTGCTGCCGAGTTTGAAATGAAGGACTTGGGTATGATGCATTATTTTCTAGGCATGGAGGTGTGGCATAATGCAAATGGAATATCCCTCGGATGAGGGAAGTATGTAGTAGAGATCCTGAAGAGGTTTGGGATGATGAACTACAAGGCTATGGCCACACCTATGGCATCAAACCTAAAGCTATTGAGTGATGCTTCATCAGATTCGGTTGATGCTACGATGTATCGTTAGATGATTGGGTCCTTGATGTATCTGATGAACACGAGATCAGATATTTGCTTTTCTGTGAACACCTTGAGCTAGTACCTGATAGATCTGAGAAATGTTCACTTGATTGCTGCAAAGCATATTCTGAGGTACCTAAGGGGTACAATTGATTATGGAATCAAGTATGAGTCGAATCAAAAGATTAACCTAGAGGGTTATGTTGATTGAGATTGGGTAGGCAGTGCCATCAATAGGAAGAGCACTGCAGGGTATTGCTTCAGTATGGGATCAGGTGTGATCTCTTGGTTTAGCAGAAAGAAATACTATGTGGCACTAAGTACAGCAGAAGCAGAGTATGTCGGAGCTTGTTCATCTAGTTGTGAGGAAGTATGGCTGAGGAAGCTATTGTATGATTTATTTGATCTCCAGTTAGATGCTACTTGTATATATCGTGACAACTAGAGTTGTGTGAAGTTGTCAGAGAACCCAGTGTTATATGACAAGTCGAAGCATATCGAGATCAAGTATCACCATATCAAGGATATGGTGCAGAGGGGAGCAGTGAAGCTTCAGTATGTTGTGATGGACGAACAAGATAGCTGGTGTATTGATGAAGCCATTGGCTAGGGTGAAGTTTGAGTACTTCAAGGAGAAGCTTGGTGTTCTCCAGATCGAGGTTCCCTCCAAAGGGAAGTGATGAGTTCGTGAGCCATTCTGACGTGGTGAGAGGATTGGTTCCTTCCATGGTCAGATGTAAGGGCTGAGCCATTCTGTCATGGTGAGAGGATTGGTTCCTTCCATGGTCAGATGTAAGGGCTGAGCCATTCTGTCATGGTGAGAGGATTGGTTCCTTCCATGTCAGATATGAGTGCTGAGCCATTCTGATATGACTGTAGGATTGGTTCCTACACGATCAGATATATGGGATATTGCGATTCTTGGAATGGAGCTGCCTGGTGAGGTACTAGGAAAACTCAGTCTAGGGCTGAGGGCCGTTTTGGATATGACTATGAGATGTGTTCTCATATGATCAGATATGAGTGCATGGCCATTCTGATGTGATAGAGGGATGTGTTCCCACTTGATCAGATGTAAGGGCTGAGCCATTCTGTCATGGTTAGAGGATTGGTTCCTTCCATGTCAGATGTGAGTGCTGGTCATTCTGACTTGGTGTCAGATATAAGGGCTACCGCCATTCTTGTAATGGAGCTACCTAGTGAGGAACCTGGAATCCTCAGTCTGGGACTGAGAGCCATTCTGATGTGACTGAGGGATGTGTTCCCACATGATCAGATGTAAGTGCATAGCATTTCCACAGATGAGTAGGTGTGTCCTATCATGTTAGTGGATGTGAGTGTTGGAATTTCCACAGATGATAGTAGGTGTGTCCTATCATGCTGGTGGTTGTGAGTTCTGTGCCTTTCCATAGATGGTAGTAGGTGTGTCCTACCATGCTGGTGATTGTAAGTGTTGTGCCTTTCCACAGATGGTAGTAGGTGTGTCCTACCATGCTGGTGATTGTAAGTGTTGTGCCTTTCCACAGATGGTAGTAGGTGTGTCCTACCATGCTGGTGGATGTGAGTGTTGTGCCTTTCCACAGATGATAGTAGTTGTTCCCTCTCATTCTGGTGGTTGTAAGTGCTGATCCTTTTCACAGATGATAGTATTTGTGTCCTATCATGCTGGTGAATGTGAGTGCTGGGACTTTCTGATGTGATTATAGGATTGGTTCCTACATGATCATATTTGAGTGTTGGACGGGCCATTCTGACTTGGTGTTAGATATAAGCGCTAAAGAAGAACTACATGGAGGCTAGGCCTACAACCAGCATGAAAAAGGGCTGGCTCTATAGAACTTCTTGTGACTAGAAGAATCATGAGATAGCACCCGTGATGATCCTGTAATGAAGGTCCAGTAGTGATGATCCAGATCGAGTGATGATCTAGATCCAGTGATGATTTCCAGTGATGATGATCCAGATCCAAAGATGAATATGACTTGAAGATGCAGATGAAGAGATGATTCAGAGAAGAAGACCAAGTGATGAAAATTATGTCGAGAGAATACCTTCCTAGTTAAGAGGGAGTGTTGATGTAATTGTAACTTCGGAATGTATTCACTTATATTTCTTATGTATTATAACCCGATATTTATTCTGGGATGTACTTGTGTCATGTCATGCCCCGATGTTCCTATCGAGAGGATCTATAATGTAAACAAGTCATGTCAAGTCATTATGGGCAACCCTCCTATTGTCTAAGGGTTAAAGTCCCCGTAGTTTCGGGGCACTAGGGTCATTAGACTCTCCTAGAGAGGTCGGCCCTAGTAGGGTTTTAGTCATGTCAGGAATTAGTATAAATAAAGAGTTGGCCTCTCTATTTATTATACACTCATCCGCACCCAGTTGTAGCACATAGCTGAGGAAGAGAAAGACAATGGGGCAAGGAAGAAAGAGGTTACTGCTGTAGGGAGATCATCTTACTATTTTGGGGTTTTACTTTTGGTGTTGATTCTATCTCTGAGGAATTTGTGGGGTTTTCTCCATTTATGGTTTCCTCGAGGAAAAAAACTGTGTTCATTGTCTCTTGTGTTTGATTGCTGTGCTTGTTTTTCTCTCAGTTAAAGATCCTAATGTTATGCTAGCTTAATGTTAAAAATCTAACATTTTGGACCAAGCACAACCTTGTTCACTGGATTATCCCAAGTCACTAGTGTCCTACACCTTCTTCCATACAAATCCTCATATGCACTCATCCCCAAGGATGCCTACTGTCCATTGTTATAAGCAAACTCTACCAAGTGTAAGTAATCTTCCCACTTGGTTGGTTTATTTATCACGTACATGCGAAGCATGTCTTCCAGTACTTGATTAACTCTCTCTGTCTAACCATAAGTCTGAGGATGGTATGCAGTGCTGAAGTTTAGATTTGTACCCAAATTTGCAAAGAACCCCTTCCAAAAATTGGAAGTGAACTTGACATCTCTGTCAGAGACTATTGCCTTCGGCAATCCATGCAATTTTAAAATCTCCTTCATGAAGATCTTTGTAATGTCATCAGTCTTATGCATAGACTTCACTGATATAAAGTACGTTTCCTTTGTCAACTTGTCTACCACAACCATGATGGAATCATGTTGTCTCCAAGTCATTGATAATTCTGTAATAAAATCCATGGAAATAACTTCCCATTTCCATTCTAGAACTAGCAAAGGATGCAACAAGCCTGCCGGGTGTTGATGCTCAACCTTTACCTGTTGAAATTTCATGCACCTTGAAATGTATTCAGCCATGTCCTTCTTCATTCCTGGCCAAAAGTATTGTTTTCTAGCGGTAGCAATTGTCTTCTGGTATCCTGGGTGACCAGAATATGGAGCTTGATGGATTTCATCCATAACAACTCTCCTCAACTCTGCTACATTTGGAATATAAATTCTACCTTTATAAGTAAGAATTCCATCTTCTTCCAATTTATATCCCTCATACCTCTTCTCAATACTTTGCTTCTGCAATTTGTATTTTAATTGCTCATACAATTCATCTCCAGCAGTACGATTAACAATCTGCTGCCTCAAATTTGATTGGCAAATACTAAGAGATGCCACATGCATTTACTGCATCTTCCTACTGAGTGCATCAACTACCTTATTCTCTTTTCTCTTTATATGCTTGGTTTCAAAATCAAACTCACATAAAAACTCCAGCCATCTTGCTTGCCTAGCATTCAGAGTAGGCTGATCAAATAGATACTTCAGACCACAATGGTCTATCCTTAGTTCAAATCTTCTACCCATCAAGTAATGCCTCCACATCTTGAGGGATATTTGAGATTGACATTGAAATTGATCAGGGAGCATCAGTTGTATGCGAAGTTGAGCAAGTGTGACTTCTATAGAGATAGAATTCAGTATTTGGGTCACATTATCTACAAAGAGGGTATATCTGTGGACCTTGAAAAGATTGAAGCCATTATGAATTGGCCTACTCTAAGAAATGTGATAGATGTAAGATCTTTTATGGGACTTGCAGGATACTACAAGAGATTCATTGAAGGATTCTCCAAAGTTGCACATGCCATTACTTCTTTGCAAAAGAAGGGGATAAAGTTTGAATGCACATTGAGGTGTGAAGAAAGCTTCCAGCAGTTGAAAATTCTTCTCACCAATGCACCAATATTGAAAGTTGTAGATCCAGAGAAATATTTTGTGGTGTGTACCGATGCATGAGGACAAGGGCTTGGAGGAGTCCTTATGCAAGACAACCAAGTGATATGTTACGACTCAAGAAAGCTGAAGGAGCATGAGAAGAACTATGCCACTCATCATCTAGAGCTTGTAGCCATAGTACATGCCACTACTACATTTTGACTAAAAATCCAACGGCCGTCATGTCGGATTTTTGACACTTCCCTGTCGCATGTACGACACTGATTTTTTTTTAAGCGTCAGAAACTTGTCGTCGGTTAGCCGACACCTAAGTAACCGTCGGTTAAGCAACACTTAAATAACCGTCAGTTAAATGCCAAGCGTCGGTTAAGCGACAGAACATCTTCGACGGTAGTGAAATTTTTTTAAGAAAATAACCTTCATGCCGTCGGTTAAGCGACAGCAGGGCCATCGGATAAGTGATGGATAGTCAATTTTTTTTTTAAAAAATAACCTTCATGCCATCGGTGAAGCGACGGACATTAACTGTCATCGTCGGATCAGCAACATGAAGTTCCGTCGGATAAGCAACAGTTTGTCAATTTTTTTTTAAAAAATAACGTTTATTCCGTCGGTGAAGCGACGGGCATTAACTGTCATTGTCGGATCAGCGACATGAAGTTCCGTCGGATAAGCAACGGTGTGTACCTTGACGATTTCTATTATATTGCAACTTCCACATGTGAGGTGTCATTCTTTGTGGTTTTAATGCGGTCTCCTCTTTCCCATTAAAAAGATGTTTTTCGATAGTTCGATACCTACGATTCTTAGAGAGGAAGTGCCTATAGTCATCAAACACTTCCTTTGACAAACTCTTTGAATGACGAGATTTCATCTTGGGACCACAAACTGGACATGAAAATTTTCTCTTTGTTTGAAGACCACAAAAATGTGTTAGCCCTGGAGCATCATGAATTGTCTAGGCAAGCATTGTATGGAATTGAAATTCCCTTTGCCCTACTGGTCTAGAGACATCATACATAGTGACACCATTCCATAGCTTAACTAGTTCATCAACAAGAGGCTCGATATATACATTCATATCTTTAACTATGTATTTACCTAAAAGAAAACAACAAATACAATACATATAAGTAAATGAAATATATATATGACATGAATATGCAACAATATTGATCTTCATGACAAATTAAATACTAATGCATTAAAAAACATTGTTCTAAAGTACAAATTATACCTGGAACAATCATTGACAACATTATATGCTCCCTCTTTATTGACATCCATGGAGGAATGTTATTGTTTATAACAAAAACAGGTCAAACCAAGCAAGTAGATCTCATCTCTTTAAATGGATTGACACCATCCGGTGCCAAAGAAAGTCTAGCATTGCGAGGTTCTTCTTTAAAGTGTGGCCATTTTTCCTCTATGTTTGTAAATGCAGAACCATCTGTGGGTATTTGAAGAATATCATCTCCACTTCTATTCCGTGCATGGTAATCCATAAATTGTGCTATGTTTTTGCACCTAAACAGTCGTTGCAAGCGTGGAATAATGGGAATATAACGAAGAACCTTACGAGACACCTTTTTGGTTACTTGATCTGTTCGGTATCTACTGCTATGACATATAGGACATTCTGTTGCAAACTCATACTGATTATAATATAAAATATGATCATTAGGACATGCATCAATTGCTTGATAGTCCATTCCAACATAGTTCATGATATTTTTTAAATCTCGGTATGTGCGAGGTAATTTATTTGATGGCGGTAACAAATACTCACCTATCAAATTGTTACAACAAATTTTAAAAAAATGATTAATATAAATATTTGAAGAGCATAATATTAACGACAACAAATACATCCTTATTTATTTTTATGATGAAGTACGTATACCAATACAAATATTATAGCAACATAAATCAAATCATATATATGCGATCGATGAAACATATAATCACATACGTACCTTAACACCAGCGTGATGGCTGTGTTTGAAAAACCATGCTTAACCTTCAAGTTCATTATCAGAAACACAGCAGAGAGAACACTTATGTGGGAGCCTTCAAAAAGTGGTTCATCTGCCTTCTCAAGTGTAGTTAAATCATGAAGATATTCAAAGTCATCAATTGGTGATGCATGAGGTTGATCATCGTCCATTCTAACATTAAATGCATCATTTATTAATGCATTTGCACCATCATCCTCAATTATGTTATCATCATGATCATCGTCTAATTCCATGTCATCATTAACTTGATCATGATCAGTATTCGCAGGACCTGCATATTGACGTTCCTCATGCGCTAGTTGTTCCCGGGTAATTACCACATTCTCCATGTTCGGAACTGCCCTAGGAGGCCCTTGCTTTATAATTACAATTAAAACATCAAACAAAGAACGTTAGTCATGTCAATTAAGTAACAAAAATAAAAATGATACAATATACAATTACAAAAACTCTCAATATAAAGACCGAATGATATATAATCATGAATTATATTGACTTACCAATGGATGATATTCATGCCCCCCCTCAACATGTCCATGTTCTCTACAATGTCTTTTAGCTGTTTTTATCAACAACCTTCTCGTATTAAAGCCCCTACATCGACTGCAAGGACAATAACATTTTCCATCACCCCTTCTTTCCACTCCATCCCACAACCTAGCAAGCAATTGTCGATTTTGTTCTGTCGGATCTTGATGACCTGTAACATTATTGTTACATGGCATTTTATTACTCAAACCCTAAGAACAAAGTATGAGCAAACCCAAGAATATGATGAGTCTTCTTTTCCACAAGGGTTAGAACCAAATCCAAAGAGCAAGACCAAAATCCAAGACCAAGTGGGAAGATCCCCACAAAAGAGCAAGGCCAAAAACCAATACCAAGGGGGAAGATCCCCACAAAAGAGCAACGCCAAAATCCAAGACCAAGGGGGAAGATCCCCACAAAAGAGCAACGCCAAAATCCAAGACCAAGGGGGAAGATCCCCACAAAAGAGCAACGCCAAAATCCAATCCCAAGTGGGAAGATCCCCACAAAAGAGCAAGGCCAAAATCCAAGACCAAGTGGGAAGATCCCCACAAAAGAGCAACGCCAAAATCCAAGACCAAGTGGGAAGACCCCCACAAAAGAGCAACGCCAAAAAAAAACCCTTAGGAATTTCGCACTTCTTGTCCAAGAGATAAGTGCGAGACTCAGTGTGTGAGATAATGAACCTAGGCGTACATCTATTTATATGAGTGTGTGTAGGAAAATGAACCGACGCGTCGGATAAGCGACGACGCTTTCCATTTTAAATAATTAACCAATTAAATGTATTTTATTAAATGATTGAGCAATTTAAGCGTCGTCACTTAAGCGACGCTTAGGAGGATAGCCGTCGCTTAAGCGACGCTTATAAGCCTAGCCGTCGCTTAAGCGACGCTTATGCCCACCATTTCAAAAAAAAATTATCTTTCTGATTTTTGGTACAGTTAAAAGAAAAAATACACGCGCCGTCAGAAAAAACCGTCGGATTTTGGATCGAAATGTAGTAGTGAATGCTCTTCATGTTCTTCCTCATTCTTAGAATAAATAAGAATGTCATCAAGGAAAACAAGAACAAACTTGTCTAAATACCTGCTGAAGACATTGTTCATAAGGCACATAAATGTAGCGGGTGCATTTGTCAGACCAAATGGTACCACCACAAACTCATAATGTCCATATCTTGTTCTAAAAGCTATTTTATGAATGTATTTATCCTTGATTCTCACCTGATGGTAACCAGAACTCAAGTCAATCTTGGAAAATACCTTTTCTCCTCTCATTTGATCAAAGAAGTCATCAATCCTAGGCAAAGGATATTTATTCTTCATAGTAACCTTGTTCAATTGTCTATAATCAATACACAACCTGAGTGTACCATCTTTCTTCTTCACAAACATAATTGGTGCTCCCCAAGGAGACACACTCAGCGTAATATACTTCTTTTCCAACAACTCTTGTAGTTGCATCTTCAGTTCTAGCATCTCTGGTGTACTCATCCTGTAGGGTGTCTTGGACATTGGTGCTGCTCCTGGCACAAGTTCAATCGTGAAATCAATGTCCCTCTTTGGAGGAATCCCTGGAATCTCATCAGGAAACACATCCTTGAATTCTTGTAACACTTGATAGTCATCCAGCCTAGGATTTTCATCCTTCAATGCCTCCAAAATATGAGCTGCATACAACTGGCAACTTTTCCTACAAAATTTCTTCAACTGCATTGCTAAAACCTGCCTTACTGAAATCACCTTGGAATACCTTTTACCACTACTGATTTCCCTTCTTCATCCATGCATTCGAAAGTCTTATTGTAACAGTCAAGCTTTGCCTTGTGAGCTTCTAACCAATCCATTCCAATGAGAACATCATAGGAACCAAGTGGTATAACATTCAGATCTACACAAGTGACCAATCCATTCATGACCAATGGACATCTCTCTACCACTTCACTAACCTTTCTCTTAGTTCCAGTGGCTAGCTGAACTTAGTAAGATTTTCTATGCTTTACTTTCTTAAAAGCATAAATCTCCACTACTCTAGGGGTAATGTAACTGTGAGTAGAACCAGGGTCAATCAAAATAGAAACAAATTGCTCAACAATCTTACCTACAACTTCAACCACAGTTGACTGGTGACCTTCCTGGTGGTCCTCCAGGGCTGCATAAATCTTAGGGACAGCCCTTGCTACTTGACCCACTGTTTCTGCTTCTTGAATGTTGTAAGTTTGCCTTGCACTCTCATTCTCGAGTGGACAATTTCTGTGCATGTGGGGTCCTCCACATTTCCAACATTGGAGTGGTCCTCTATTCTGTTATGGATCTTTAGGCTTTTCTCCTATCACTCCAACTGGCTTACTCACAGCTTGGGATGGCTTCTTTTGCTGATTCCTGAAGTTAGAAGGTTTGAAACCTTTCCTTCTTTGGTCAAACTTCTCATTCTTCTTGTCCTTCCATGCCTTATGGTATTCAAGTTTACCTTTGCTTTTCTCATAGCAATACTTAGCCTTCCTTATTGATTCTTCAAGAGTTCTAGGTTCATAAAACTCAATTATGTCTTTGTAAGACTGAGGTAATCCACTCAAAAAATGCTGGACCTTCACTTTTTCATCTTTGATGTACCTAACATACCTCAACAATTCCAAGAACTTATTTGCATACTCTTCCATGGTCAGCTGCCCCAATATCAACTCATGGAACTCCTTAATCTTGTCATTATAATACCTGTCACAAAGGTGTTTCTGCTTGAAATACTTCTTGAACTGTTTCCACTGAAGCTTCCTTTCACTAATCTTCTTTACTTCCTTGAAGTGCTCCCACCAAATGGATGCCCTTCCATTCATATTGAATATGGCAACTCTTGCCTTCATGTTTCCTGAATAATCCTGAACTTGGAAGTACTTCTTTATCCCAAGAATCCAAGCTTCAGCCTCTTGTCTAGTCTTTACCTCACCATCAAATGTAGGAGGTTTAGCCTTCTTAAATTCATCCTGAGAGTGATCCCTATGGTGCCTCTTTCTCTTTCCCTTACGAGAAGAAGAGCTTGAATCCCCACTGGATTCTTCTGAGTCAGATGATCTACTAGAATTCCTTCTTCATCTCCTAGTACTGCTCTTACTGCCTTCTGGTTTTATTGTACGCTGTCCAGAGTCTATATTTCTTTGCAAGTCTGTCAAATTCTACAACATAGTAGCATTCAACTGATGCTGCTCTTCCTGGGCTTTAATCAAGCTTCTCATGGTGGCTGCAATATTTGATGGTGTCTCTTGGAATCTCCTTCCATTAGATTCTATGTCATCATTTTTACTACAGACATTTTCTCCCATGGAATTTTGTGCACGCTTGTAGGAATCTCGAGCATCATATCCGTCATGGGCTCTCATGTCTAAACTACCACTTACTTTACCAAACTGCATTACATGGAATACTGCCCTTGAAGGTGACTATGATTCTACAAATGTGTTAGTAACACCACAGTTAGATGCATAACATTTATACAAATCAGAATTACTTACCTTCTCTCGAAAAAATCATAAAATAACAATTTTTCCCAATCACAAAATTTTCTTTCTTTTCAGCCCTGAAAATCTACTGAAACTGCTGAAAAAAAATCCCACTGAAAAACCGCTGAAATTCACTGAGAAATCCCACTTGAAAACTCAAAAGTTTCCTTTGTTAAATCGGGTCTCCTCCCAACTAATATTCCGAAGTATCAAGTCCTTAGTTGACTAAGATTCCAACATATCGGGTCGCTAGTTGACTAAGCTTCTGACACTTCGGTGGTCTGATCTTCATCTTTCATCCAACGCTCATTGGCGGTCTAATCAACTAAATTTTTTCAATGTTCTGGGCTGAAAATATTTTTGATGTTCTGGGTCGATCCTCCTCTGGCTTCCGATGTATTGGCGGACCGATCCTCTAACTTTCTCTGCCGTGTTGGTAGACCGATCATCTAATTTTCTCCGACGTATTGGCCACCCAATTATCTAATGTTCTCCAATGCTTCCTGCGCTTCGAAAAAATTTCTTCCTTTGTCCGTCGCTGCATTGGCTGCTCAATCCGCTAAATTCCTTCGATGTTTCGGTGCTCTTCAGGAGATCCCAACCGACACCTTGGCTTCGCTTCAACAATCAACTTCCGACAATTTTCATACTTAGAAAAATTTTTGGGGAAAATTTCTTTTTGGCTCATCTTCGTGTTTTCTTCTCCGCGTCATCGGAAGTCCTTCATTCTTTCCATGTCGGTGTATCGGCTCTCTCATCCTCTCCCTTCCGCCGTTGTTGTAGCGCCTTCTTTATTTTCCAACCGCTTCTTCAGCTCCAACTTCTTTTCTCATCCACCGCTACCATGACTTACTTTTCCTTTTCTTTCCTACTGACGTATCGACGCCTTCATCATCTACCTTCCGTCGTCGTTGCGGTGCCTTCATTATTTTCCACTCGAAGGTTTCGGTGCTCTTTACACTTCTTCCTCCGGTAGCATCAAGGGTCCTTCCATATAAATGGGCCAACTTTTCGGCAGTCTTCAGCTGATCTAACCCAACGTATCGACACTCTTCAGTTGAAGATTTTCGACACTTCTCAACACTTCAAAAAAATTTCAAAAAATTTCTTTTTTATCTTCTTCTTCTTGTCACCGCTGTGTCGGCTACCTTCTGATGAGCCTCGTTGACACCTTGGCTCCATCTTCATCTTTTCTCCTCTAGTGGCATTAAAATTCCTTCTGTATAAATGTGTTGATGTTTCAACAGTCTTCAGCTGATCTGAGCTGACGTTTCGGTGGTATTCAGCTGATGCCCTCTGGTGATCTCAACAATTAGAAAAAATTTCAAAAATTTCCCTCCATGGTTCCTTCGTCAGCTGTGCCTCAGCTTAACCCAGCCGAGACCATCGGCTTCTCTCTGCCGAAACCCTCGGCTCCCCACTACCAAAGCCCTCAGCTCCTCACCTCCGAAGCCCTTGGCTCCTCTCTGCCGATTCCACTGACAAACTCAGACTGGCGAACTTCCATCTAGGTTGTCCAATGCATCGGATGAGCTTCTGACTAAGTCCTCCGATGTGTCGGGTGGGCTTCAGCCTAAGCCATCCAATGTTTTTCACACATAAAAAAATTTCGTTGAATTTTTCTTGCCATTCTCAAATTTTCCTTCTGGGTAGAGGGAAACCTGCCTCTATCACTATTTCTTCATGGCCCATAGAGGCCCATGCTACAACATGAGCTCTGATACCAGTCTGTAATGTCCCCGACCCTCCAACCAGTGAAGAGGATGCTACCATGCCATTAGCCAACTGGGCAACTAGCCCCATGAACATGTACATACATATAAACTAAAGTAAAATGCTTGGAAGTAAAAACATCCAGAGATGCATAATTGTTTAACATACAGTGGAAGAAAAACCATACATTCAAGCATTCAACATGTTTATCATAATTCATTAAACATCAAATATGATTACAGAAGTGAAATAGACAAGAATACTTATCTTATAAAGAACTCATCCTGCAACCAGCTACGTCGCTACAACGTTCCACCCAACCATAGGCCAGCATGCTCCTTAATCTCTCAGCAACACTGCCACCCTCGAGCTGGGCATGATTCCCCAAGGAATAAGGAACAAGCAGGCTTACACATAGCCAAGGATACACAATTCAGCCAAGCCAACACAGATGGGTTTATCAGGCCATCAAGGAGATAGGAAAAGCTAAATGCTAAGCTAGTGAGCTCATTGAAGAGCTAAGGACACTTACAACAGAACTAGCCTGACTTCTAGGACACCCACACACACCCAACACAAGTAAATCAGTCCCTTCTCTACTACAGAGTCCCTCAAGCCCTGACCTCCCTTCCAGTGCTATTCAGGGGTTGTGGAGAATAAATCCATCCCTCTAGCTCTGTCTGTGTGGCTCCCAAACACACCAGGTTTATCAAGCATACTCCAACCTTCATTCCCACTCCAACACAGTCTGAAGACCAACCACTGCATACACGCAGCAAAACCAAGCCATTCATAGCTTTAACTGGGGAAATCGATCCCTGAGTCCTTCTTGACCCTATCATGGCCAAAACGACTCAATAATAACCCACAGCAGCTCAAAAATGTAAATAAGGCCACAACAAACGAAAAATGTGGGAAAACAACAGCCCCAATCTCAACAATGAAGCAACGGGGAATACACAACCTGGAGTTGAAAAAAGAAAAGTCAGACTCTCAACCTGGACAGGGGAACATATACTCAGACCACCAATCGGTAAGAAAAACGTACACCGACAGCAGAAATCATGAATGGCTCCTTCACGGAGGAATCATGGATGACAGCAAACGGCATTCCCCAACTCTCTGTGTGAGGAAAAACAATGAAGAATCATGTGCATGAGGATGAGCAATTCCTACCTATGCATGAGGAGAGGCAAGAATGGAGTAATGGGTAGTGGTTTCCCTGCCCACATGAGGATGAAGAGTCTACTGGTGGAGTGGGCGTGTGGGCAAGAACTGACAATCCTTCCACCCACCACTTCCAGCAATAACTTCCCAACTAACATCAGGGCTTTTAATGTGGTAGTTGACACATGGCTTTTCCCCATTGGCTCAAGGTTTAACAATTCCCCCCCCCCCCCCCATCCTTAGGAAAATCATGGTTGCATTGACATAGCTCGTTGGGGTTCATTTTAATTAAAGTGCATATCTACATGATGCCAAAACTGTAATGTGTTGTATGTCATGATGTACCATCGGCAACGATTTTAATCGCCGAAACATAACACAACCAAATCGATGGTGGGGATTTTTCCTTTACCTCCACACCATGATTAATTACAATATATACATCATATACATTTAATGCAAACGGGGTCAAAACCGGGGTGTTACACCAAGACTCATCCTGGAGTCCAAGAGACCTCTTGGATTATGAAAACAAAGGGTAATATCATATAATATAATTTACATTCGTGAATGAGATTAATGTGTTTTCATGCATATCTGTATGCCTTTGTGTAGTTATTTAGGCATTCCTAAATTGGCTTTGTGTTTTTCAATATTTTATCTTCCCTAATGGGATCCTTACACTATCAAATAAATTTTGGGTCCATGAACTTATGGTTAATGAAAATTCCAACTTCGAGGCAATTCTTAAATTATTCCTAACAACTTGTAGTAATGATACAAGAGTAGTTATCCATAATTATGCAAATATGAGCTTATAATAGTCTTCGTAGGACCACTTTTTCTTCTAAATCTTGGGAACTACATGTGCAAAATCTAGGTTGGTTATGAATGTGTGTGTGTGTACGTTGAAAATAAGGCTTATGTTTGTAGTAAAACAAAACATATGAAAATGTAAGACCATGTGACAAAGCTTCATGGATGGAACCCACACACACACACCTGTGGGCACACACACATACACACATTGGTAAGTGCCATTCAAAACATCTTATATAGAAGAACATTGGATGGTGATTTTTACCATATTTGTAACCTACAAGTCAACCTATATTTATAATAGAAGGAAAAAAAGTAGATGAAGATGTGGTCAAGATGCTTTTCAGTTCAATATACTAATGAAAATTAAGGTTGATAATGGTGTTGAAATAATGGTCTAGAAGGCCTTTTTGTCTAGTATTTGAAGTTGACATTACAATTGATGATTGTTAAATTTTCATATGTTTAACTAAGACATCAGTATATCATTTCATTTTTCATAATAAAAGCATATAAAACAGGATCACTGAAAGAAACAGTATCACAAGACAACACAGATTTATCCTGGGAAAACCCTAAAGGGAAAAACCCAGCAAAAGCTTCCTCAATATAGATGCCCCAAAAAGGGAAAAAGGTAAAACCAACAAGGAGATCAAAA
Source organism: Pseudotsuga menziesii (assembly GCA_001517045.1). Taxonomy (NCBI): domain Eukaryota; kingdom Viridiplantae; phylum Streptophyta; class Pinopsida; order Pinales; family Pinaceae; genus Pseudotsuga; species Pseudotsuga menziesii. Next base: position 142,499 of record LPNX010110336.1, on the reverse strand, counting down.
ACCTGATTCTCCTCCTTCTCCAGCAACTCCTCTCCTCCACAAGTGTGCTGTTCCAAGTGAGTGTGTGTGTCTCAAGTGAGGAGCACTACACCTCTATTTATATTCATCCGTTCACTTAAAGTTTACTCAATTAACATGTCGGCTTAAGTTAACTCATGTAGGCTCGAGTTACACATGTAGGCTCAAGTAACCACATTGGGGTGCTGATGACCCACCTTTACAATTTGAGGGGACTACCTCATTAATCTTATTAGTTCTTCCAATTAGGAGCATCGGGGTACAATGAAATACAAATGGTTCTCCCGGTTGGACCATCGGGGACCACAAAAGATACATAAAGAATATTCTTCGAAGTTACAATATTTCAACACTCCCCCTTAACGAAAAGGGTATTCTACATTAACAACAAGAGCAGAGATGGGGGACATCATCAACATCAGCAGGGTAACACATCTATAAATCATTGGAAGCTTTTCAACATCATGTAGTCTTCATCTTCAATCTTCAATCTTCATCATCAGCAACATCTTCAGTCTTTGATCAACAACATCTTCAGCATTTTGATCTTTCAATCAGCAACGACATCTTCAGCACTTGGATCTTTCGATCAACAACATCTTTAGCACTTTGACTGTCAGATCAGCAACATCTTCAGCATTTTGAACTTTCGATCAACAACATCTTCAACACTTTGATTTTTCGATCAGCAACAACATCTTCAGCATTTTGTCCTTTTGATCAGCAACATCTTTAGCATTTTTACTTTTCGATCAACAACAACATCTTCAGCACCTTGACCTTTCGATCAGTAGCAACATCTTCATCATCATATTCTGATCTGTCGATCATAATCATCATCACATTCTGATCTTTCGATCAGAAACATA